>OZ057407.1:8542456-8588536 GCA_964056735.1 Allodiplogaster pararmata
TGGAATCAGGCGTTAAATGAAACCAGTCTAAGGCTTGTTTGTTCGCGCCGAGGAATTTGAAAAAGGGATGGGGAAAATGAAAAAGAGTGAAAAGAGAAGTAGTGAAAAATTATTTAGAACGGAAGGATAAGAGAATCTAGATCATTTTTGGCGCTAACATGTATGCGCCAACATAGCCGCCAACGCCAACATACCCCTGCTTGTAAAACGTTTATTTTTGTTTTTTTAAAACCGAAATTAGAAGAGTGAATTTTATGTCAAAGATTTGGTGAATTGGTGAATCTAGAAATTCATTGCGAGTTTAATAGGACTCGAGTTCCTGGCACAAAGATTGATGGTCCTTGTTTTAGTCAGATGAGGTTGAAGAGTCTGTGATACTAATGACGGAGGACATCCCTTCCAACTCTGAAGATGTTGATAATCTCATCACACAAATGCTGCGTATTTCCGTGCTCATGCTGGTCAATGTTGTAAATGAGTCTCGCGAATAAAATTGCTTCACTAAAGCTCTGTTAAGATGTTTTGTGTCCTGGCGCTGTCGTAATATTTATATTATAATGTTCCGGGTAAGGAAGAGGTGACTCGGTTCAAAGCCACTTTGCGGATAAGTTTGTATCTTTGCGAGAGTTTAATAATAAAGATTTCATTCATTTGAAAAATGTCAAGTTTTGGCCATTACTAAAGCACGCTTGCACGCCAAATAATTACTAATGCACGCCAAGGCGCAGGAAAGAGAGAGAGTGTTTGACGCACTATTGTGTTTCACACTATAATTAATTTTCTCCAATAATATCATGCCATATCAAGCAGCAAACGTGCAAAAGTTTAATAAACCGTTGACGAAGGTCGACGTTCTAAATAAAGCACATGGGGCGGAGTTAAGAATTTTCCCGGGCGTTGGCGTGCATTAGTAATGATTTGGCGTGCACGGCGGCGTGCTTTAGTAAAGGCCCAAGTTTTCCTAATTTGCTTCTCAATGAGCCCTCTTTTCCAGTCAATGATAAGTTTGAATTGGTGAACATGCGAGAAGAGAAGATCACCCTGTATTCGGTCAAGGACTGGAGACGGTCAGAGGTACTCTCTCTGGCTCGCTTCCTTCCAAAGACAGATGCTCTCACGAAGAACCACATTCTTCTCTCCATCGAGCTTATCATGCAAAACCTGCCTAAATGTTTGTTTCTTAAGCAGACTTTTTTCGCACAAAAAGCTTGTAGATAGAAAATCTCATTGGGAACGAAAGCGATGAAATTAAATAGTGCGGCACTTTAGCAGTTTAGTGGCTTTACCTAAAGGTTTCATAGGGGCGAAACAGACTTTCGCATTTGTTATCCATTACTTAAAGCAGAACTTTATCTTTTAAATTCTACACAATTTATCTTTAAAATAAACACATTATGCACCTTCACAATGTTTCTCTACTCTAATACTTCTTACTAATTTAAATTTACAAAAAAGGTATTTTGCATTAAAAAGTTATTTTCACATTAAAAAAATTATTTTACATTAAAAAACTCTTAGACTTGGGGAAAAGTTCACGCTAACGAAGCCGTACGGATTAGGCGAACGAGACCGCATCAAGAAAATGCCACTCTCATCTGACGCAATTGAACCTACGGGGGGGGGGCATTAAACTGCAAAAGTGCCAATAGTGCTATGCAAACATAGAAATTGTGGTACTAGTTTTTGGCTAGCTCAAAGAATTGTGCATAGATTTAATCGTTGTATGGGTAATAGAAACATTGAGTTTATATCACTTTTGCTTGCCAAGAAAAGTTGATGAAAAAAGGAACTTCTTGCGTTTAACCACCCCCGCCACCCTACTATTAACCACCCCCCCCCTACTAGAAGTTCAATTGGGTCAGATAAGAGTGGCATTTTTTATACGTTCTCGTTAGCCCAAGCCTTACGGCCGCGTTAGCGTGAACCTTTTCCTAAACCTAAGCGTTTTTTTATGAAAAAATATTTTTTATGTAAAAATATTTTGTTTGTAAATGTTAATAAGTCAGACGTATCAGTAAATAGTAATAAGAAGCAAACGCAAGTTGGAGATGAAGAATAATAAAGAATTAAAGCAATTTAAAAAAAACAAGGCCGAGAAAGCTCGCTCACTTCTCATTGTTTAAGGCCTCTTCTTCCATGAGCGGTCGTTTTCAAAAACTTTGCGAGTGCAGGTGACCTAAGGATGGAGAGATTCACTTTCAGTGCATGCAAGTGATTATGAATTTGTGGCGGAGGCCTGTCGTCACCTCATGGACAAACTGGCGAGTGAGTCGGGCATCGACATGAAACCCATCGAATGGGTCTCAGCCATTCGGGCCCTCGTCGTCGCGGACTTCAAATTGCCCCATGTTAGTTGAACTGAGTCATATGCAAGGGTCGAATATACTTTTCATATCATTCACTGGCTCTCTCTCTCTCTCTCTCTCTCTCTCTCTCTCTCTCTCTCTCTCTCTCTTTTGATGACCCTTGAAGGGCGCATTCCATTGGGACTTGGGGTATGAATCCTCTGGGTCCGGTGACAGCTGTCGCCGTTCACACTCGCACCATCATGTAAGCGATCCTCTTCGCGAGCATCCACTGGCTGCTATAGCTCACTATAGGGCACAAGTGCATGGTCGAATTCGAACAAAAACTACCGCTTCCGGAGCAAGAGATGGTCTAGATCAATAGGAAGTGAGCAAGGAAACACAAGAGAGATATTTTGTCTCCTGCTCGCTTCTCATCGTCATAGCAGAGCGGTCATCTTTTCAGATTTTCAATAGCATAAGAAACATCTGCTGAAGGCCCGCAGTCAGGGGTTAAATAGTCATGTTAGACCTTCTGTCGGCGGGCTTCTGTTTTTTTCAAATCCTAAGGGATTTTTCAAATCCTAAGGACTTTTATGTAAAACAACAAAAAAATTTCGCGGGCCTTTTTTTTATCATAAGGGGGGACCCTTATGTGAAATTTTTTCCGCCTTTGGCGGGCGTATGTACCTTTTCCTTGCACACTAGAAAACCCCTGCCCGCAGTGCTTTTTTCACAAACTGTGGCAGAATTCTTTCAATCGACCCTCTCCTCATCTGAATGTCTGATTGTAGTGAGTCGAACTATGATAACCTTCGTGACGGCTGTATGCACTGCAAAATAGAAAAAAATCACCGCTCACCAAATATGGAGCCTAGAATAATGAAAAGCTATAGGTAAAAAAAAGGGACAAACACCGGGCCAATACTTGGAGTCTCGCATACCTATAAAAAGTGGACCACAAGGTGTTCATATGTTAATGTTCGCTTCTAAGAAGACTCAAAGTTCGATATCCCATGGCTCTCAACGTAGTCTCTGGAATACGCCATAGCACTACTCTTCAAACCCCTAAATAGACAAATGAGAGTGAGATTTTTTTAGCGAAGTCTTACAACTGAAGCGAATTTTTTTAGGCAACTGTTTTCTAAGCAGAAGAAAAGTTCCATCAAAAAAGTCAGAGTTTTTTTCGTAAAGTATTCTCATCAAAGCCTTTTATTGGGGTCTTCAAAGACTGTAGAAAAACTGGTTGAAAGAAACAATAAGCTTCTGTTTTTAGGGCTACACAAGCGAAGAAGGTCCGGATCTGGAGTTCCCTGCGTTGTGGATTCCCAACTCCGAAAGTTCACCTCTTATATTTCGAGTTAGTTTTACATGAGTTGCGAGCTAAGAGATGTGTTTCTTTCACCCGCACTGCGGGTGAAAAAAATCTATGCGCTCTTTAAAAAGTCCGAAAAACAATCAAATCTATACACACGAAAGAAGAAATTTTCGATTTTTACCTATGAAAATTCCAAGTCTTTGAAGAAAACAATTCCAAACTATTTTAAATTCTGGAAATCTATGCGCTCGATAAAAATGATGCGGGTGGTAAGAAACACCCTGGAGGGGAAGAGAAATAGAAAGAGCAGGAATCAGAAGTTTTCCTTTGAGAATGTCTTCTTGTCGAACCAAGAACTGGCAGTGTCGACGGGTCTTTTCAAGAAGATTCTGTGCAAGTGCTTCACTCAGCAGGAGATGAACGACATCGAGGAGAAATGCAGCGGAGAAACTATCACATTCAGCACCAACTACACGTTAGCTTTACTCTATTTCTTTATCTCTCTCTCTCTCTTTCTCACTCTCTATTCCCTCTCTCTCTTTCTCTCTTTTCCTTTCTCTCTCTCTCTTTTTCTCTCTTTTTCCCTCCCTGATTCTCTCTTTTCCTTACTCTCTCTCACTTTCTCTTTCTCTCTTTTTCCCTCTTCTTGTTTTTCTCTTTTCCTTTATCTCTTTCTTCCTCTCTCTATCGTTCTCTTTCTCTCTCTTTTTTTCTCTTTCTTCATTCCTCTCTCTAGCTTTGTCTAGCTTGGTCTCTCTCTTTCTTCATCTCTATCTGTCTTTCTGCAACCCTGTCACGCTCCACAATTATTTACATAATATAAACGCGACGTTTAAAGGTGTACAAACCATACAAATTATTTGTTCTTGCTATACATATCATATCATTTTTCATGATTCTTCTTTTTTAGACCATGTTTCTTCTCTCACCAGACGACAATGTAGCAGTCTTTCTTTCTTGAGATTATCATTCTAGAAACTTTATCTCAAGGCAAAGAGAACAACAAAACAAAAGTGTCCAGAACAGATACCCTTTCTTCAATTCAAACGCTAGATTAATCAAGACAATACTGAATATTTCAGAAAATGTACGGAGCATTCCATTAGAAGACAGAGTATTCGCGTAAAATTACAAACTCAAGTGCATAGAATTCGAAAGAGTGTAAAGATTGAACTGAATTGAGATATAGCGAGTTAAAAACGTTCACTTAAAGGATGAACGAGTCGCAAGAACGAGCTTTCATGCTGACCCAATTGCTAGAAGCGGAGTGGTTCACTTCGCTACAAGAAGAGCATCAAATACTACTTGACAGAGCTTCCATCGCACTTCTCTATCAGATTGGATGCCACAGTCAAGATTCGGAGGGCGCAGCTAAGGTTTCAGTTATAGGTCCCCTGCACTGTTGAAAATTTAGAAAAAAGAAGATATTTTTCGAGGGCGGAGTCTGGATTAATGATGAACTTCTGCTTGTCGCCGTTTTTCCTTCAGCTCGCTTCTCATTATTACATATTCCTCCGCCTGGGAAGCGATCGTTTTTTTTAAAAATCAATTTTCAACAATTGCAATTCGCCTTTGTTAAGCTATAGTTACAGTATACCCAAATAGAGCTTATCTCTGTATTACTTCTTATCAAACAATAATTATTTTTAGTTTATGCTATCGAAAGCGGTCTCATGCATCAAGAAGATCCAGGGTTTGAGTGGATCGACAGGAGAGATCAAAGAGCGATATGCGTTTCTGCGACTGAAACTGTTCGCCAGCCTCTTGGAAACAGTCAGTTCACAGGGGTTGAATAGTCATGTCAGACTTTCTGTCGGCGGGCCTCCATTTTTCCAAATCATAAGGGGAACCCTTATATAAAACAAAACTATTTTTTTCGTGGGCCTTTGTTTTTTTTAATCATAAATGGGAATTTTATGTGAAAATTTTTTTGGGGGGTACCTTTTTCGTCTGGGCCTTTTTTATTGCACACTAAAAAACCCCTGTTAGTTCATCGGCTTCTGGACTCTTAGCAGCGATATGCCTGCATCATTTGAATGATCAATCTGTCGTCGGGCCTATGTTTCGGACTTGAAAGGGTCCTCTACTTTCATTTCTAGAGCAGACTCATAAGAACTCTTGCTCTCTCTTTCTTGCTTCTTTTTTTGTGTCTCGTGTTTTACGTCTTTTCTGAAACTACCTTATCTTGCAACGGGCCAGGCTTCTCCTGTTTTCTGTGCAATTTTTTTTAATGCGCACTAAGATTCTTTGGAAGAAGTGAATTTATTCACTCTTGATGAGTTTTGATTCAGAAAGTGAAGGACGAGGACTTGATGTCATGCATCTTGTTCTGCGTGTCTCGTCTCTCTAAGAATGTGAAGAGCGGGCATAGATCTCCGCTCATTTGGATTCTGGTGTGGCGAGTGCTGGAATGGGCCGCTGAACAGCTGCTCTCAAGTGACGAGTCCGAGAATCAACCTGCTCCTGTTGTACGTTTTCTCACATGCCTGCAAAGCATACGATACGAGCACTGATGAGAAAACGCTCTTTAATTCGAGCGAAGCCTAGAAAGATGAGTAAGGAGTGAGACTTGGGTAGCGTAGAAAGGAGAAGGGCAAATATAGCGCCATATGGGAGGTAACAGGTCAAGATTTTGAGCTCGCTCGCATCTTGTCATTCTAGGCCCCATAAAATCATAATTCGATCGTTTTTTTTTTGCTAAATTTCTCATCAGTGCACATGCCTGCAAAGCATACGATACGTGCACTAATTAAAAAACGCTCTTTAATTCGAGCGAAGCCTAGAATGATGAGTAGGGAGTGAGACTTGAGTAGCGTAGAAAGGAGAAGGGCAAATATAGCGCCATATGGGAGGTAACAGGTCAAGATTTTGAGCTCGCTCGCATCTTGTCATTCTTGGCCCCATAAAATCATAATTCGATCGTTTTTTTCTAAATTTCTCATCAGTGCAGGTGACATATGATGTTCAGGTGAGTGAAAATTCAATACCATTGAAAGAAGATTCATAAATACTGCTTTTTTGCTTTTAGAGAGTCTTTTCAAGGCGGTTCTTTCGGGCAAATAACAAAAGCCATATACGAGTTGAAGTCGGTGAAGAATCGCTTTTCTCTCGGCCCTCTCTTAGTTTTTGAACATGAGGGACTCATCTGTCTGAGAAGTAATAGATGAGGCCCGAGCGACAGGCCGGTAGGCAAAAAACTTGTCGCAACTACATAGGCCGCAGTTCTCCATGATACATAGCATTCCACAGAAGCGACGCACGTTGGCCCTGCCTCACCATCGTGAATAATTCGCGCTGGCGATTGGCCAAACGAGTGAATCTTGCTAGCTCAAAAAACAGATTCGTCACTATCAACATCGGCACACTTACTGGGCGCAGCCGTGAACTTGTAGTACTTCTGCCGAGGTCATGAAAGCAGTCTGCAGTATGAAGAGCTCAAAAGCCCAGGTCCAGACCAACTATCAGCCGACTTATGGAATCTGAATGAACTACGAGGCTCTGCGACATCCTGCCTTGCAGAGATCTTCAATGCAATCGTGAAAAATGACCGAGTGCCCAGAGATTGGCCGACTAGTGTCACGGTGCCGATTTTCAAGAACAAAGGTGATCCAGCGAGCTGTTCGAACTACCGTCTCATTCGCCTACTATGCCACACGATGAAAATCTTTAAAAGAATCTTCGAACAGCGCCTGCGAGAAATTGTAAAGCTCACACGCAACCAATGTAGATTTGAGAAAAGAACATGCACTTTATATGGTGTTTTCTTCGCTCGCCAGCGGACGGTGAAGCACAGAGAGCAGCAGCATTCCCTTCAACTTGCTTCTCTCGATGTAGAGAGAGCTTTCGACCGAGTTCCACATCAGCTCATCATGTATGCTCTGCGAGACCACAAAGTTCCTGAACTACTTATAGAATGGGTCCGACTCCTCTACGTAGATGCCACGAGCTACGTCAGATGTCCCGTCGGATTATCGGACAGTGAAGGTGGGCTCAGTACTATCGCCTCTTCTCGGGGTCAGTACTATCGCCTCTTCTCGGGGTCAGTACTATCGCCTCTTCTCGGGGTCAATACTATCGCCTCTTCTCGGGGTCAGTACTATCACCTCTTCTCGGGGTCAGTACTATCGCCTCTTATCGGGTCAGTACTATCGCCTCTTATCGGGGTCAGTACTATCGCCTCTTCTCGGGGTCAGTACTATCGCCTCTTCTCGGGGTCAGTACTATCGCCTCTTCTCGGGGTCAGTACTATCGCCTCTTATCGGGGTCACTACTATCGCCTCTTATCGGGGTCACTACTATCGCCTCTTCTCGGGGTCAGTACTATCGCCTCTTCTCGGGGTCAGTACTATCGCCTCTTCTCGGGGTCAGTACTATCGCCTCTTCTAGGGGTCAGTACTATCGCCTCTTCTCGGGGTCAGTACTATCGCCTCTTCTCGGGGTCAGTACTATCGCCTCTTCTCTTCATCCTTTCAATGGACACAATCAAATAAATAAATGAATCACACGCGACCTACAGAATGACCTCTTACGTACGATCCTGTACGCAGATGACGTGTTTCTCGCAGAGAAAAAGAAAAGAGCTACAGCTAGAGATTCCAAGCCTGTAGTGACCGGCTCTGTCAGTTCGGGCTACGTGTTAATACCTCAAAGACAGAGTACCTGGAAACAGTGCCTTTCGCAGTTAAAATCACGGTCAACATTGAAGACTTACGCAATACAGCTGCTTTCGGTACCGTGGTTCGAATCTCCAGAGCACCGAAGACATCGATAGTGACGTGCTCTCTCGGGTCAAAGGAGCTTGGATGCGATGGATAGAAGTCACAGGTGTACTATGCGACGGAAAGATGCCTCTAAGCCTCAAGTCAAAAATCTAACGGACGGTAGTACGCCCTGTAGCTCTGTATGGAGCCGAGAACTGGCCAACTACAAAAGCTGCTGAACGATGTCTAAAAACCATGGAAATGCCTATGATCCGCTGAACCATGTGTATCTCTCCGCGAGTCCGTACCAAATGAAATCATCAGGAAAAGATTCGGCGTTACTCCTATCGATTAGGAGATGCGTGGAAACATGCTTAGATGGTACATACAAAGTACAGCCGAGCAGCACCAGAAACCGTTGCAAGTACCACCTGCAATCTCGAATTAGAGGGCCGACGATCAAGAGGGCGACCGGAGCAGCGATGGCAAGACACCATCAATGCGGACTTAATGGCCATTCATCTAAGCCCGAGAGATGCCCTCGATCGGTACAAGTGGAAAGTAGAAATCTACAAAACGGGCCCCGACATCGCGGGACAACGCTAAGAAGAAGAAAATGATGATAAGAAGAAAAGAAGAAGAAGTAAAGAAGAAGAAGAAAAAGAAGAAGAAGAAGGGAAGAGAAGAAGAAGAAGAAGAAGAAGAAGAAGAAGAAGAAGAAGAAGAAGAAGAAGAAGAAGAAGAAGAAGAAGAAGAAGAGAAGAAGAAAAAGCTTTTTGAGGTTGACGACTTGATGTCTCCCTCCTGCCAAGGATTCGACGAAGTCTTCCAGAATTGGTTCAGCTCTGTCGTCTATGAAGCCAATACGGTTCGGCCTTCGAATGTGCTCATCGATCGACTGGTTGGTGATACATTTAACTCTGTAATCGTGGCGATTAAAAGGAAGTCGAGAAGTTTAAGAATGCCAGAGAGTATTTGAAAGTAGCGGACCCTTCGCCAACTCCGGCCGGCGCGGGACAACGCTAAGAAAAAGACGAAAAGGACAATAGAGTGCGTGCACTCGTAGCTCAGAAAGGAAGAGCGTTGCAGTGGAATGCGAAGACACGGGCACAGTTCCTGCCCGATCACTGGTTTTTGTGCGGTTTTAACGAGCATCTTGCATTTTCTACTTAGAGGTATCCTTAAATGGGGATTCAGGTGACCATGTGTGATTCGGCGATAGCTCTGCTGAACGTGGGCCGGGGCGCAAGAGGAGGCTTGTACTGGGAAGACTCATGCTCCTCCCTGCTCCTCTCCATATTCTCTTCACTAGCTCAACTCAACTTTGACTCCGCCCCCTCTCTCACGGAGTCTTTCGCTCAACTCTACATGGATCTCGCAGAAAAGTCGGACGTCTCTCAAGAAACACAGGTATAATTTTTTTTTCTTCTTTTGTTTGGTGGCGTTTAGTGGCGTATGTACGCAGTGCACCATAGGATTGATGTGAACGGATCCACGGACTCGCCGAAAAATTCTTTGTCCGATCAGCAGTTGGAAAAGGTGTATTATCAATGGCAAGGTTATGAGCACCGAGCCTAGGTCTGAACTTGTTTTTAAAACATCGTTTATTTGTTCGGAAACGGGCAAAATGTTATACAATATTATTAAGCTCGAAACGAACGGTGATGATTGTAAAAAGTGGGGACTGGGAATGCTCGCTCGCTTCTCATAACTATAGATTAATCTTTCTGATAAGCGTTCGAAAACGCTTCTTAAAATGATTTATGTTAAATGTTAAATCTTTATTTTATTATGCTATTATTTGCTATAAAGAAAAGCAAGATCGCTGCTCAAGCAATAATATAGTAGTTCAGTTTCTTCTAATCTTGTGATGATTGATGAAAGACTTCCTGGCAGGAGATGATAGTGGTCGGCCTCATCTCTCGGCAGGGCTCGGTCAGCGAGAAGTCGCTCATTGTGTTGCTGGACGCAGTCTTAGCTCGAGGCCAGGAGAGATTGTACGAGCGAGTGTCGTGGACACTGACTTCTCTGCGGCATCCGCTGCCCATCTGGGCCTTCCATCTCTTCAACAAATCACTCCGGTTTCTCAAGAAGGAAGAGGTCGTCCTCCACGTCGTCAATGCACTCAACGCCATCAAGACGTGAGCTACATAGAGGCCTTAGGCTCTTTTTGTCAATTTATCAATAACTAATCTTACATGAACTTTTCCTCACTTTGAGACGTTCGAATTACATTATTTCGCAAACCAACCACATCTCATTCGTGGATTATCTGTTCCTGCCTCGTAAAACGAGCACAAAGTTTTTGGATATTGAGAAAAAATGATCAGTTGAATAAATTGCTTTTTATTTGACTCTCCCTTGAATTCGCTGCTGGGTGCAGACCCAAATTGTGTGTGTAACCCGCACTGCGGGTAGAATCTATGCGCTGCCCAAAAAAGGATTGTGATACGAGTTCTCTGTTCAAGAACTTTTTCTATCATTCACGCACACTCTCGGTCTCTCTCTTGACTCTACCGTACCCTCATTATTAGTTTTTCTGTTCAAGAAATCAATCCGAAACCGCACACATGTCGCTCATCAGCTTGCTACATTTGCTGCTGCAGCGGAATGTTCAGCTGCAATTGCCGCTCCCTTCTCTTGAACTTGACAGAGAGTATTTCCCGCCGTCTGGTTAGTCTTCTCATTCTATTTCCCATTTTCGCAATACGAGGTCACTCGTTTTTTTACCTGGTATCGAGAGCATCGTATTGTGAGACGGTATAACCAGAATAATGATGGGCAAGTGAGGGCACAAGGCGAAAAAGGAGAGATTTATTGTTTAGAATAACTCTGGATGTAGTGAATATCACTATTCACTACCCTAAGTTTTATGTGTGTGTCACATAATAACCATGTTACAGTATCTGTAATGTTTCGGTGTCGGAACTTCTCTTTTGTTTAAGATAATCTCGGGGAAAGCTATGGTTTGAATTGGGAATTGAAAGACCTTATTCATTTGAAGAAGAAGATGGCCGTTGTCTGTGCACATTGAAAGAATTGGATGAAGAAGAGTACGACACTGTTCTGTCATTATTGACGGAAAGATTTGTGAAAAGGAGGGCCGAAGACAGGATCCCGCCCACAGCAGCCTTCCCGCCTCTCTCCATTTCCTTCGCGAGGTTATTTTTTTAAGTTCAGAGTATTCATTAAAAAGCGGTTTGAAATTATGAGTTTTGGGAAGTTTAAAGTATACGAAGAGTTTAGGTATTAATCAATTATTGCCAAGGAAATGAAAAAATATTGAGAAAATGCTGATTTTTTTACAAATTGTTTTCAACCAGAAGCCTTGTTCTCAACCTAATAAGCCTTGTTCTCAACCTAATAAGCCTTGTTCTCAACCTAATAAGCCTTGTTCTCAACCTAATAAGCCAGTCGCGGATAATTTTTTTTAATTGAGTCAAATATTTTGTATGAACAACACAAAAAACCATATGTAGGAGACTTCTCTCAAATGAAGAGCCTCTCTTCCATCATTTGATCTACTTCTTCTTGTCGAGAGAGCTCTTTGAATTGAGAAGTGGCGCTTATATACAACACTGTAAAGTCAGTCAATTAATCTGCTAATATATACACTCGCATTGAAAAAATTGTTGAAGTACAAATGGTTTTGTGAACTGGTAGCCTTGTTGTGAACTGGTAGCCTTGTTGGATGTGTTTCCATGGACAAGCAAAATATCGCTGGTTCAATCAAAAGTTAGTGAGTGCTCATATCTGAATTGAATATAAAAGTTTCAATAGGTCGGGTGATCCTCAAAGTTTTCTTTCCAAAAATCTCTCTACAAGAGTGTCGATAAAGTTGTTCTTATCAGAACTTTTAATTTTGTTATCAGAACTTATGAGAACCTAAAAAGTTATACTTTTGAGAGCTTCCTCTATTAATGCCATTAGAAGTTCGCTTTGATTCTTTGTTACTGTAAAAGTAGATATAAACAATGAACTGAAGAAGAATGTTGATAGGCCGATTGCATAGCTTGAACATTGCGTCCGAAAAGGAAACAGAGGCCCGCGAAAAATGTTTTTTTTTTTTTGGAAAGAGATCCGCCGTAGATTGGTTTATTTTATATGAAAAATATAAATATATAATTTTTTTGGTGAGTAGGGTTAAACATCTGAAAATGTGTCTTTGAAACGAAAGCAACCGCGGGAGTTTGAGACAGAGGCCCGCCATTAGACGGTGGAACTTTACCATTTAATTTTAGTAGATTATCCTTCTGTGAGTTTACTTCTTCTTCTTCTTATGATCTCAAAAGTATAAAATCAGGATTGGAACGCGAACGACGAGGATTGGGATGAAGTTATGAAGGATTATTTATCGGACAAGACGTTCAATAGACTCCTTGGAGTTCTCCTTACTCTCTCGAACAATATGATCCAGAAGGTTAATATTTACATTTCATTGACATTTCACTGTGTTTTTTTTCTCAATTTAAACGCTTTATCAAGATCAACAAGCCACATCGGGGATATAACATCATCGATTATGGGATCTGTAGCGACATGATACGACTCCACTCCTCAGCGTTCTCTGCCTTCCTTAGGAATTCTTGACAAAGTCGTCCCTCCATCTCATAGCAGGGCGATCTTTCGTTCGCTTTGGCCCACGCGGGTGCCACTCTAGAACAGCCCGCGCCCACCGACTGGGGTCGAGCCTCGCAATTCGGCCTACCCAACGCCACCTCCTTTCACGGCAGATTCTGACCACGTCCTTTATGTCCGTCTGACCGCGCACCCACTCGTTAGTCCGCCTGTCGAGTAACGAGCACCCCAGCATAGAGCGCTCCCATCTACGCTGCGCCACAGCCAATTTGTTCTCAAGTCTTTTTGAAAGGGTCCAGGTCTCCGAGGCATAGATTAGAGCGGGCAAAACAGCACCTTCGAAAAGGCGCCTCTTGAGAGACATTGGGACCATTCTTGCCGCGAACAGGCTACGGTATCTATTGAAAGTGAAATTTGCGGACCGGATTCTCCTATCAACTTCAACCATGAAACGGCTGCCATCGAGGGAGACATCCTGCCCTAAATACACGCATCTGTTCACCACACGAACCTTGGTACCCCTGATGGTTACATCTCTACACATAGGGTTGGTCGAGATTGCCACAGTTTTTGAAGGATTGAGTGACAAACCGACTTTCCCCAGTGCGACAATTAGCTGATCAACCATATATTGAATCTGCCTACTGTCGTGACTGATGAGAACTGCATCATCAGCGTACAGTAAGCGATTTAAGTACCTCTCATTAACATTGATCCCTTTCCCGCACCAGTTGAGAGACTTGAAAGCTTCTTCAAGTGCAGCAGTGAAAAGACGCGGAGACAGACAGTCCCCTTATCTAACTCCCCTGCCAATCTCTATCGGAACCTCCTTGCCATTGACCACTAGAGAGTTGAAGCTCTCTTTTCCCAACCGATACAGGCAGTTCACAAGTTTAGGATGCACTGTGTTGTTGTTGTTTATTACGTGCAGTGTACATCAAAACATACAGAAAACATGTGATAAAAGCAAACACTGAAGGCATTGCAAATCTTTTGAGAAGAATAAAATTACTATTCACAGAAGTTTTACATTTGAGAAAAATTATGGAAGATTCGAATTTCGCTGGGTAAAAATACGAGCTGAACGAATGGAAAAAGAGTTGAGTGGAGCGATAGAATGAGGGGTATGATAAGAAATATAATATATGATGATAATAAATATAAAACATAATAAATATAATAAAAACGAATATGTTGAACTATGATGATAAAGAAACACGTGATTTTTATTTACACAAGTTTCTCCAGCTAATTTTTCTCATGGATTTTGCTAATAAAATGGTGGACCCTTAACGGAAGTATTCTATCACTCGAAATACTATGGAACATTTGGACAGCAAGGACAACGAAACGATTCAATCGAGCATTAAGAGTAGTACCATCGATATATATACCAGTCCTATCAAAGCATTAAGAGTAGTACCATCGATATATATACCAGTCCTATAAGAGTAGTACCATCGATATATATACCAGTCCTATCAAACGAGTTAGAAAGTCAATGCAAATGACAAGCATAGTAATGATAAGAATGATAATAGTAATCACATTGGTTAAAATACCGTGTGGGTCATCCATGCAAACACAATATCTCGGTACATATGCTTTCCAATGCTCTCTAAAGTAATTCACATTTTATATTATTTTCCTTAACTTCAAAAAGCTTCCTATATTGCTAGATGACTCCATTTTTCTGTTTTCTTCTTCTTCTTAGCGTTGTCCCGCGCCGGCCGAGGTCGGAGTAGGGTCCGCTGTACGGCTTCTAGCTCTCCAGAAACATCTGTCCGTTGCGTCTTCCGAGTGAAGTCTTGCAAGGCGCAGGTCTTGGTTGAGCGTATCCATATATCTTGTCTTCGGTTTGCCTCGAGGGCGTTTGCCTGGTACTTCCATGTCAAGGGCGTGTCTTGCGATGTTGGTCGCGTCTCTTCGCATCACGTGTCCATACCATCTAACTCTCCCTTCTCGCATCTTGTCTTGTATTGGGGCAACGCCGAGTCTCCCTCTCACAATCGTGTTACGCACACAATCTAGGCGAGTCAGTCCTAGTGTCCAGCGTAACATTTTCATCTCATTCGTGTGGATAATGTTCTCGGTTATACGCGTTGTAGGCCAGGTCTCCGTCGAATAGAGAAGCACGGGACGGATTGCTGTTTTATACATCTTTCCGCGTATGCCAGCTGTGATATTCCTATCACAGAGGACACCTGCAGCTTCTCTCCATTTCATCCAAGCTGCATTTACTCTTTGGCGTGCCGCTGCATTTGTTGACGTGTCTGAGGAGATGACAGAACCAAGGTACTTGAATTCGGAGGTCTTCGGGAGCGGTTCACCGCTGATGTGAACAGCTCCCGTCGTTTGCACTCCGATTTCCTGGTACTCGGTCTTCTTGATGTTGAGGCGTAAGCCATGCCTACTAAGAGCGTCATTCCATTCTTGGGTGCGTTTCTCGATTTCGGCACGTGTAGGAGCAGCAAGGAGAATGTCGTCGGCGTATGCGATGGTTGACGGAGCCGGAGTCAGTAGAGGACGCGTGACGGTATCCATAACCAAAATGAAGAGAAGGGGAGACAAAGCACTCCCTTGGTGCACTCCAACGTTTACTGCGAATGGCTCTGTGATGCCGACCGGAGTTCTGACAGTACTCTTTGAATCATCGTACATCGCCATTGTCCATCGAATGTACTCTTCAGGAACCTGATGATCGCGCAATGCATATGAAATAAGATCATGGGGGACTCTGTCGAACGCCTTTTCCAAATCGAGGTAGGTCAGATGGAGAGGTGATCTTTTCTCTGCGTGCTTCTCGACGAGTAAACGGAGTGCAAATATTGCATCTGTTGTGCCTCTTCCGTTCACAAACCCGCATTGCTGAGCTGGAATATCGACGATATCTCGTATGCGTGAATCCAGTATCCTCTCAAATATCTTCATAGTGTGGTTGAGAAGGCGTATTGGACGGTAGTTGCTGCACACTCTGGCATCGCCTTTTCCTTTGAAGACTGGAACGGTCGTGGAGTAGCGCCAGATATGTGGAATTTGGCCTTGCTTTACGATGGTGTTGAACAGGTGCACGAGATGTGCTAGTCCAACATCACCCGCAAGTTTCCAGGCTTCGGTGGCTATGTCGTCCGGTCCAGCCGCTTTCCCAGTCTTCATCTTAGAGAGTGCCTTCTTCACTTCCTCGGCCGTGATGGTTGGCACGGGTCCTTGTATGGCGTGGGAAGTAGGGATGGGAGGGTGCTCAAACTCTTGGCCGCTCATTTCTTCGAAATGTTCGTGCCACCTGTTTCTGACTTTTAAAGGGTCAAATACGAGCTTCCCTTGTTTGTCCCTTATCGTGGCTGCTCTCTGGATGTCCAAGGTGTTGCGGTGTCGAGCCTTGGCAAGCCGATAGATGGCTTTATCGCCTCCTGGTTGGTTCATCTTCTCATAGAGATCGCGGAAGTAGGAGGCTTTTGAAACTGCGACAGCTCTTTTGGCGGCTTTCTTGGCTGAGCTGTATGCAGCGCGGTCGTCAGCCTCATTTGACGTCCTCCATCTCTTGTAGGCATTCTTTTTCGCCTTGATCGCATCCTGAACTTCGGAGGTGAAAAACCAGGTGTCTTTCTCGATTCTTGGCTTTCCGGGTTTCGTCTTTCCGAGGATGCTTGCGGCGGGTGCTCTGATGCTGTCTTCAAGAAGCTTCCAATGTTCATTTATGTCCTCTGGAAACTGCTTGTAGAGAGCAGGAGGAAGTAGATTGCGATGGATGATGTGCATGAGAGAGAGACGTTCTGCTTCCCCAGTCGAGCGCCACCATTTGACACGTGTGCATTCAGGATTACGAGAAGGCTGTTTCTTCGACTTCAATACGCTGTAGTCCATAAAGAGAGGGTGGTGCTGAGATGCAACATGGTCTGATGGAATGACCTTTGCATCTTTCGCGTTCCGCAGCTTTGCTCTCAGGATTAACCAAAAGTCAATTTGACTCTGATTTCTTCCGCTCTCGTATGTGAGTCCGTGAGATCGTCTCTTTTTGAAAAAGGAGTTCACGACTGCTAGATCGCATCGAGCACAGAAGTCAAGTAGCCGTTGACCCTCAGCATTGATCGTTCCGATTCCATGTCCTCCATGTTCTCTCTCCCGACCTTGTCGATCTGAACCGATGTGAGCGTTAAAATCTCCGCCGATTAAGATGTCTTCATGAGACTCTCGGAGTTTGATAACTTCCTCTAGAGAGTCGTAGAAGTCCTCCTTATCAGCGTCGCTACATCCTTGTTGAGGTGCATATGCTGAGACGACAAGGAAGTGATTGTTGGACGAAGAAATTCGGACGGCCATGACTCGATCTGTAGAGCGAATGACTTCGGTTACATCATCAGCAATTTTCGAGGAGAGGATAATGCCAACACCATTTCTTGTTGATGACGTGCCATGGTATATCAGCTTGTATCCGTCTCCTATCGGCTTCGACTTGCTTCCTCTCCATTTCGTTTCCTGTACAGCAGCAATGTCAACCCTTCTTGCTTCTAGCATTGCGGCCAGCTCTCTACTGCGTCCCGTCAGTGTTCCAACATTCAATGTGACAAGGCGAATTTGGGCTGTACGCCGCGCAGACATACCCCGCCCATGGGTAGCTGCCTGTCCTCGCATATTTGACGGTCCTAGCGGACAAGGTAAGACCGCGTCGCTTCCGGGGGACGCCCTAGCTTTGGTGATATATCTTGAAGAACTTGAAGCCATGGTTTACAACAATGGTATTCATGCGATCGGCCTGTTGAGTGGATGGTCAATCCAGCCTGGCATCGCGGAACGTGTTTGTCGGGAGTTCCTGCTAATCCTTGACCGTAGAAAAGCAGAAGATTAATCGAAAAGACGCCTCGACTCGTGTGGCCTGGACTAACCCCTCTCCGCCTGGCCAACTGGCGGATAGAACCACTGCCGGAAGTGGACTCGTCCAAAGGGGGCCCAATTTTAGCCTCACTCAGAACGTCGTGATTCCGGCAATCACGGTAGTAGGGCTGAGTGAGTTTACACCTTCCCACCGACTTTGAGGTATTGGGGCTAGGGAAGGGGAAGGGGACTCCATTTTTCTGTTTTAAAACCCCTATTTTTGAGATTCTCATATTTCAAAATCTCAATTTTTAAAAACTAAGATTATATTATCAGGAGATCAAAGATGGACAGCTGTGCGCGTTGACAGACGTCCTCGCGAATGTCAGAGATCGTCTGCAAGCGGAGATCGTCTTGACAATCTACACGATTGAAGTGGCTCAACCCATCAAAGATCTCATTCTGAACTTGGAATCGCGAGCACTGTAACTCATTTCAATTAAATTAAAATCCCCGTTTCAAGTATGAGTGTGAAATAATGGTTGTTTGCGCTGATTAATGTGGAATGGCTTCAAAGTTCGACCCGACACCTAGCAGATTCTCTCCAACCAAGAGACAGGGAAAGTGCTGGCAAATAATTGACTCCACATCGCCGCTAACACACTAGCAGTGGACCAGAAAGCGGCCACTGGGTTTACCAGCTCAGGTCTTCATATCATCTAAGGGCAGCTCAGGTCTTCATATCATATAAGGGCAGCTCAGGTCTTCATATCATCTAAGGGTAGCTCAGGTCTTCATATCATCTAAGGGCAGCTCAGGTCTTCATATCATCTAAGGGCAGCTCAGGTCTTCATATCATCTAAGGGCAGCTCAGGTCTTCATATCATCTAAGGGCAGCTCAGGTCTTCATATCATCTAAGGGCAGCTCAGGTCTTCATATCATCTAAGGGCAGCTCAGGTCTTCATATCATCTAAGGGCAGCTCAGGTCTTCATATCATCTAAGGGCAGCGCGTACCCTGCCGCAAGGTGGAATGAAAAAAAACTTTCGCTTGATAGTTTTATAGGTTTTGTGAACGAAAAACAAATTTTTTTTTGTGAACTTAACAAAAAACTGAGATGAACTTTCGAATATTGAGGGCCACAGCTTGTAATAAATTCACTCGCGAGGCTTCACTCGAGGATCGCGAGGCTGCCATTGGTCGACTAACTACCATCTTGGCATACTACAAGAATGTTCTGCAAACTGACGAGTCCAAGAAAAAGATCCTTGAATGCATCTATCCCGAAACTGCAGCCCAAATAAAAAGACTCGCTGGTAAATCTTATTTTCTCCTTTCAACTTTTCAATAATGAGAGGAAAGTCTGTTTGGTCATGTGCAGGGTGTTTCTCTAACCGCAGTGCGGGTGAAACCTAAGCGTTTTGCAAAAAAAGGTGGCGTCAAGAATGCTATGCTCGTATGGCATTATCTATGTTTCATCGCACGAAATCGGTCTGTAACCAAATTCTTATGATTTGGTGTATTGGTTAACTCTCTACAAGCCCCGATTGGACAGCGGAGGTTCGGTCCCAGCCGAGTGCCAGTTTTTGCCCGTGCGCTAGATTTCATTCGTTGTAAGTATGTCTTAACGTAAATTCAAAAACCTGGCGTACTCCGTATTTACGCGCGCTCTCTCGCTCTTTCTGTCTATTGCTCTGTCTTCTCTCGCTCTCTCTTCATCTTTAATCTATTTAATTTTCTTATCTCTAATTCTTTTAATCTTTCGACTCTCTCTCTTCCTATCTTTTTATCCTATCTCAAAATCACCTTTCCTTTTTTTTCTCCAAATCTTTTCTCTGTTTCTCACGTTCTGATACATACATATAAAAATGGTTTCAGATTCATATACGTTCGAGGAGACCAAGCACGATTGCTTGGATAACAAGGCCGTTGCTGCACTTCACTACACCGCCGTTTCCGTCCTCAAACAGATCTTCTCTCCGTCCTCAAACAGACATTTACCGTGAGCAGCTTATGCAAGATTTTGAGGGGTTTTTGTACGACCTATGGGCTTCAGAGGACGGTTGCAAGAACATCTTTTGTATGGAAAAAAGTGTTGTTCGAACCAAAGTATTTGGTTTTTCTCGTTGTTTGCGTTGCAAGAAACTTTTGGATTTTCAACTTTGGTTTTCCTGACCGATCTTTTGTTAGAATTTGTTATCCTAGGTTACCCAGGATAACAGTCAGTAAAACAGTTTTAGCAAGCACTTTTAACACTTTTTCTATTTTCTTTGCTGTTTGTAAACAAAAAAAGACCGTAAATATTTTTCTTAGTGTTTTCGTACAAAAACATGATTTTTCTGTAGTTTAAAAAAAAATTAATTCTAACATGGTTTTTCTCTTTTTTCACAAATATCTTTTTTTTAGTAAGAGATGAATTGATAAATTTGTAACTTTTGGATCGGAAGAGGTTTCTACTTGTCGAAATTTGCATTTTGTCGATATTTGCCTTTTTGCCGAAAAACTAAGGTAGTTTAATTTTCAAAAAAATATGACTTCCGGTTATCAAAAAAAAACCCACTCTTTTCTGAAAAACTACCGCGTCACAATGATGGGCCCCCTCAACCTTTTTAGTATATAACAATTTATTAAGAATTTTTATTCAAAAAATTAAGGTCAATAATTCGACGTGATAACGTCGAATATGCTTTTGTATTTGTAAAGTATTTTCATGAAACGGGATTCAAATAGGTATACTACGGTAACACTATTACTTTGCGTCAAACATATATTTCAAAAAGCATGGTGAAATAGACTACAAACTCTATTTGTAGTTCAAAATGAAAAACAACACCCAAAGTGCGTCAACCTTTTGAATGCAAAAGTAAAACCAACAAGAGTTTCTTCTTGCAACGGGATAACTTGTTTGACCGGAAAACGCGTTTTTCGGTAAAATGTTTTACCGCACAACAACTTTGGTCGAACAAATGTCGTGCAAACGACCTCAGAAATCTTTGACTTTTAATAAACATCTAGTTGTTTAAAGATGTTTGGGCATAGGAGATGAGGAAAACCATAAAACGTAGTAAAGAGATTATGAATAGATTATAAATGGATTATGAATAGATTATAAATGGTTGAGGCAAAATCGAGGGGAGTTGGTATTGGATGATAACTATAACTCAAGGAAGTATCATTCAACTACATGAGAGTATCATTCAACTACATGAGAGGAAAAAGTAAGGCAACGGGCCAGAAGGATTCAATCCAGCGGTTTTCCTGGCTGCTAGCATTAAGCTATCTGCTTCTGTCTAAGATTTGGAAGACTGCTAATTCGGATGAAGGACCTATGATAATGTGATCGGGTCTCAAAAGATTTGACTTCGTGAATATTCTTATACATAGTATGACGCTAAATGAAAGTCTCAATGAACTTTTTGGCTGATCACATTGAGTTTCGTAAGCTTCTAAGTGCGTCCTCTATACAAGCAAAGTAAATGTTTAGAATGAGCGAGGAAGATGTGAATTACTGCTTCGCCGTGTTTCCATGGAAAGAGAACCGAAGGTTGCAGCAAAGAAAGGAGGCAACTAGGCAGCTCATCAAGACTGCCTTCGTCGGCATGACAGATATCTCTCCGCGACACTCATTCGAAATCACGTTCGTTATATTCTTCCGATGCATCGAACCAACGTACATATATACCCCCAAGAACCTTGTGATTCATGAATGGGTTTTCTATGAATTATTTCATGGCACGAACAAAAGCTAGAGCACGGGGCAGGATCGAACTCAATCGTCGCTTTTTCACCCGAAGAGAGCGCGTTACCAAGGGCTCATTGCTAATTTGGGCGAAGGGGTATTAGCAATGAGCCCTTGGTAACGCGCTACTCGAAACACACTGGCAACAGTGGCCATTCGTGACTCTACAGCCTTAAGAGCCTGTCACGGATGGAGCCGGATCATCCAGTCCAGAATCGAGCGCGACCTCAGGTGGCGGATAGAGGGACGCCTCCCTACGAAGAATTCGTGCTGGGAGGTAGCGGGAGAAATCCCGCCGCGGACCAAAACTGGGTAGTATAGCTCGTCAAAGGAGGGCGATGCCGGACCGGCCTGGGCATGCCACCGGACAAAACATCAGCCGATACTCCGCTATACTTTTCAATGGCGAGTCGAGGTGCCAACAAAATAACCTCTTGCCCTTCTCCGGTTAACGAATGGGTCTCGCCAAGAGGATCGCCGACTGCGGTGCGAGTGTAGACGGAGAAAATCTCTCCGGACTCAAAAGGATCCTCACCACCAACCTATCCCAAAAGGACTCCCCTCGACAGGACCTATGGGCAAGACAACAACAACAACAAGGGGTATGCGGACGGCTCGAACGGTGTTTTTTTTTGATTTAGTGAGGTCTTATGAGTACTGCTAAAATAGGATTCCAGTAAAGTTGTAGGGAAAGAAAACAATCAATCTCGGTTGAGAGAGAAAAAAAAGTTGGTAAGCGGGAGACATGAAATTTAACAGGTATGATTAAGCTCGAGTGATGTCTGAGTATGCCTATAATTTTAGTGCGTCTGACTAAGATGCCAAGGGACCCAATTTAGACCCCTCACCAGACAGATCCTTTCGAATCGAAAGGATTAGGAAAGTTTGGTAGTTCTTGCACGATTCCGAGTCTCGTCATTCTATCTTCTGCTAAAACACGAAGGGAGCAGCCTTTGGTTTCACACTGTAAGGTCTTCAACTCATCTCATTTAGCGCGTACATTGTCACTACGCGGAAATGAAGACCAAGAAATTAGCTATTAGCTAGGTAAACTTGCAGACCATTCGATCGGTTCCTCCATGAGGCTCTCTGGGAAATGTGCGAAGAGTACGGGTCTTTCCTGACGTGGGAGGTCATCAAAAGAAGCGACCTGGCCGAGGTGTTCGATAATTGCGGGAGACTTCCGTCCCGCAACTTCTCCTTCTCCCTTCTCGCCTTCTATGAGAAAATAATCAACACTGATTTTGGTGAGGTCTATACTTGCATTAAAACCTCATTTCTCATTTATTATCGCGCACTTTTCTCATTTTCCGTTGTCTTTCTAGTATCGATCGATACACTATCCCTACCTAACTCTGAATCTCTCTACCCTCTCTGTGTACTCAACTATTTTCCTTGTGATCTGATTAATGACGACTTCTCGAAAATTGTAGTAAATGATCAAAAGAGTACGTTAGGGTATTTTTTTAGCCCGCACTGTGGGCGAAATCTAAGCGCTTTACAAGAAAAGCGATCGATACGAGTTCGATGTTCGTATGCGCTCTTTATTTGTCATCAAAGGCTTTCTTTCTCTCTCCAAAGTGTGCGGTTCCCTCATTAGTGGTTTTGGTGATCTACTCGTTTCCTTTGCTTCTGGTAAGAAACAGTCTGATATCGGTTAACAATAGTTTATGACGTCCAGGTCATCGAAAATTGTGATCGAGGTGTTTCTTTCACCCGCAATGCGGGTGAAAAAAATCTATGCGCTCTTCGAAAAGTCCGAAAAACATTGAAATCTATGCACTCGAAAGAAGAGATTTTCGATTTGTACCTAGAAAAATTCCAAATCTTTGAAGAAAAAAATTCTAAGCTCTATTAAATTATGGAAACCTATGCACTCGAGAAAAATTATGCGGGTGTTAAGAAACACCCTGCTTGTGATGTACGACTCAGCTGCAAGCTGTTTCTTACCAGAAGCTGATGAAGATGGAAGTTCAAAAAGACGTTATATGAGCAGGCTCACTTGGAAGAAAGGGAGCGAGTCAAAAGGGGAAGAGCTGTAATAAGAAAATGCTTGAGAACAAGTTGAATCACCATCACCAGTTTTTTTACATGATAATATTCTATCGCTTGTTCAGAGTCATCCCTAACATGGTTGACTGAGGAGGGAACATTTGGTGAGAGTAGCGTCAAACTTAGAGTTCACATGGACTTAAAAGCGTTTGACCTCCTTGCAAAAAGTCCGCGATGTTCTTACTCTTTCTCTCTCTCGCTTTTCATTTTCACCTTTCTTTCTTTCTTTCTCATTCTCTTTCCCTCTCTCTCTCTCTCTCTCTAACGGTTCAGGGGGAAAACTTTTAAAATAATAAAACGACTTCTGTTGTCAGAGGCAAAAGCGGATGCGACAAAAGCTCTTCTCTCGTACTTTGACCGTGAAGGAATTGCTAACATCAACAGATTCGTCTCGCAATCAGCCAACAAAATCGGAATTTTCCATGCATTCGGCCCGATTCTCTCCTACTGCCTTCGAATTGACGAGGCATGAATGAATGAATACCTAACGAATATTCTACTTCCATGATGCTATGTATTTGACCATCGACAAAAATAGCTTTAGTTTAAGCCCCAAATTGGGCTTTAAATTATCGAATTAAATGCTCGGAAAGATAGTGGAGATAAAAGAATGAAGGAACTAGTTAGTGGCTTAAAAAAAGAGTGGGTAATGTTTAAAATACTACATCTGTTTAAGGTCAAAAAGCGGTCATACAGTTAAGCACCTTGATCTATTTTATCAAAAGCATTTCATTAGTGGCCGGGCCTAAGTATGAAGATGATGATTAAGCTGCGGTCGGAAGTGCAGAAGGTTCTGTGCGAGCTGGTGGATACTGTATTTGACGAGCACATGCTGGACTCAGTCAATGAATGCTACCACATCGAAGTGCAGGCAACGGATCGATTCGCTCAGACGCAATTAAACGTTAGGCGTCACTCTAAAACTTTCTGCAGTTGATTCAGAGTGCTCGGTAGTGTAGTGGTAAAACGCTTGGTAATAGAGACACGGCTGGGTTCGATAAACGCTTGGTAATAGAGACACGGCTGGGTTCGATAAACGCTTGGTAATAGAGACACGGCTGGGTTCGATAAACGCTTGGTAATAGAGACACGGCTGGGTTCGATACCGCCCGGGGACATTTTTTTTCTCGTTAGTTCGATTGTTCGTGAATAAAAGTATTTTTTCTCTTTCAACCCACAATTGAAGTAAGAAGGTTTCTTCTGACCATTGTTTCGACTTTTAGTGGGGATGAACTTTATCAGTTAGAATATCTTGCTTAGTAAAACCTTTTTCTCGAATAGTTATTCATTCATTCTTTATTCCTTGCACAGATTATATTCAACTTCGGTTCACAATGAACAATAACCTTAGAGGATATGCATGGACTGTCTTTCTAGTGGCGGTGCTTTCAATAGGCCTCTTTGTTGTTTTCGGGCGCACTAAAAACTTGAGGATTTTATCATAGGTTACAACTGGTTTGAAATTTTAAAAAAAAGTCAAGTCCTTCAAGGTTGAAAATCTAAAATATTGCGATTGTTTGTTTGTGTGACCTTCTTCCAAACCCCGCTTCTTATTATTACGGACTCTTGCTGGTCCTTCTTCTGATATGTCAATAATGGATCTTTTTTGAGCTATGCTCTTAGCTGAGTTTGACCTCAGGTAAAGGTTTGTGATTGGGTTGGTAATTGCAGTGGCGGGAAGTGAATTCGAAGGTGGATGAGACGGCAGAAGAAAAGGACGCCATTCACAAGGCTCTCACTCTCATTGCCGATATCGCAGATGCAAATGTCCTCATGAAGGTTGTCTTCAATCTTATTTTCAAAATTACTCACCATGAATGACCGGAGTGCTTAGTTGAACCGCAAGTTGAATATTCAGGACCATTTTTGGGCAGAAAAAGTTGAAGAGCGAAGGTTGCCGATGGGTACAAAAACCTCCCGGCCCACCGCATTTTCATTACTCACGTTAAAGGGAAATCTGAGAAAATACAATAATAATAATCTTCCTCGCGCTTGTTCCCGCCTCGCGGCAGGGTACGCGCTCCCCTGAGATGCAGGACAGACCTATCCTGGTTGAACCAGTGGCTGCCTGCTAGATCACTGCTACTGGGATTAGCAGCAGTGGGGAGAGTCAGATTCGTGCATGAGCATTACCAACATTGCTTAACCCCCTTGGTTTGGGTGGATCTTTCCGGGGTGGGAGTCGAACTCGGGACTCTTCGCACATCTAACACACTACCAATTATGCCACGCCCGGACAAATACAATAAGGAATCAAATTTATAACCGAAACCTGGGAAAAAAATTTTACCGTTGGGTCGCAAATTTTTTTTTGTTGACAAGTTCAGGTAACCTACATATGTTTCTTAAGAAAGATAAAAGCGAGCATTTCTTGCTCAAAAACGGTAAAAAAATCAGAAATTCTGAATTCATGTGACTTTACAGATCAAACGGGGTTATCTGAACAAAATTATACGCAGTAGTTGAAATTTTTTTTACAAAAGTTTTTTCCAATCATTACTTATTTCTAATTGTTTATAACCAGGAGTTGAATGATACCGGTATAAGGCATGTTTGTACGCGTCGAGCGAATTGAAAAAGGGATGTTGAAAAGCAAAAAAAAAATGAAAAGAGAAGTAGAGAAAAAGTAAATTGAACGGAGGGAAAAGATAATGTAGATCGTTCTCGGCGCGAACATGTATGCGCTTACATAGCTGTTACGGTAACATGTATGCGCTTACATAGCTGAATGGTAACTATATAACCCCTGTTTTTAACGTCTCGATCCTGATCTTAGCCTAGTTGAGGCGAGTAAGTTGAAGCAAAGAAACATTCTAGCCAGGAACAGAAGTAGGGCCGGGGCCAGGAACAGAAGTAGGGCCGGGTGTTAGGATTTTGATATTTGAAGCAAAAGAAAGTAAGAGAAAGTTATGTTTGCAGCTTGTAAAAGTCTTCTCAGTGCGGATCACAGAGTGGCTGCAGGTAGGAGATGTCGAGGAGGAAGTCCTCAGGGTTAGTATCACCAATTCATCATCATAGCTCAACAAAATTCACATGTAATTGTGGAAAACTCATAATTAAAACTATTTTAAAAATTGGAGAGTTCAACTTTAAATTTTTCTAATGAATTGGACTTTCACTACGAAAAAACCGAGAAAAATTTTTTTCCAAGCGCATAGATTTCTATGTTTTTCGGGGTTTTTGGAAAGCGCATAAATTTTTTTTACCCGTGGTGTGGGTCAGAGAAACACCCTGTGGGAAAATAATAAGAAGATGAAGTGAAACTGAGGTTTTGTCAAATAGGATTTTCATTCAGGGTTGCACTCTGTTGGCGGATTGCAAAGTGGTCTGGAAGCTGCAATTGATTTGCCATATGCTCTCTTTCTGTGTGTGCTTGGGAAGAGCGGTTCTACCCTACGAGAAACCTACAAAAATAGAGTTCCTTATTATTGTATTTTTTATCATCATTATTGTATTTTTATTATTGATTGAACTAGTCCATCGGGTGGGATCGAACCCAACCATCTCTGACTCAAACCGGGAGCGCGTCTTACCATTACACCATGGGGACAGATTTCTATTCCGTGCGATAGTGTTATATGAAAGGCTCATATGCTTTGTTCTCTTGTTGTTGTTGCCGGCAAGCAGCCCGCATCGAAGACTTTTGGTTATGAACACTCTTTTTAATGAGAGAGGTTCTCGTGTTGTTCTTCGGACGAGATGCGTCCGGAGAAGGGTTTTGATGTCCTGAGACTGTCATGCTGCACCTTGTGAAGGCGGACATCGTTGTAGCAACCTGTTCATGCTATAGGTTTTGTGAGTGGGTTGTTGTCGTTGTTGTCTTGCCCATAGGTCCTGTCGAGGGGAGTCCTTTTGGGATAGGTTGGTGGTGAGGATCCTTTTGAGTCCGTAGAGATTTTCTCCGTCTACACTCGCACCGCAGTCGGCGATCCTCTTGGCAAGACCCATTCGTTAACCGGAGAAGGGCAAGAGGTTGTTTTACTGGCGCCTCGACTCGCCATTGAAAAATATAGCAGAGTATCGGCAGATGTTTTGTCCGGTGGCATGCCCAGGCCGGTCCGGCATCGCCCTCCTTTAACGAGCTATACTACCCAGTTTTGGTCCGCGGCGGGATTTCTCCCGCTACCTCACAGCACGAATTCTTCGTAGGGAGGCGTCCCTCTATCCGCCACCTGAGGTCGCGCTCGATTCTCGACTGGATGATCCGGCTCCATCCGTGACAGGCTCTTAAGGCTGTAGAGTCACGAATGGCCACTGTTGCCAGTGTTTTTCGAGGTGAGTGGGTGGTCAACCCGGCCTAGCATTGTTTTGGATGGGAGTAGAGACGTCTCGCCTGTCGTTGACCGGAAAAAGGCAAGAGGTTATTTGACTGGCGCCTCGACTCACAATTGATAAGTATAGCGAAGTATCGGCTGATGTTTTGTCCGGTGGCTTTCCCAGGCCGGTCTGGCATCGCCCTCCCTTGATGTGCTATACTACATCGCCCTCCTTTGACGAGCTGTACTACCTTGTTCTCTTAGTCACGCATGCTTATCAAGCGATTGTGTCATGAATGGAACGTAACTCCAGAATTCACGATTAAAACAGAATAGAGATGGTAGATGGATGATAAATCTTCAAATCCTCATTTACACATTTTAAAGGCAGGGGCTCCTGTTTAAAGTTTTTTATTATTACTTTCATCATTATTATTGGTTTTTTTTTAAAAATTATAATCATTTTTTTAATTCTTGTTCTAATTGATTTATACTTTGAATATAGTGAGGAAATCATAGTAAAGAATGTTTTTTTTTAAATTTTGAACTAAGTAGTAAAAAATTACAAAGCTGTGATTTTGAAGCGAGTCTCGTCTTCAACTGTGGCGAACGCCTTCGGAAAGCCTGGCGAATGAAAGGGAAGAAAGCAGAAATCTGAAGTGTTCTTATGCGACCACCAACCAGGTATTTCACTAATCAGTATACAGAATTAGAGTTACTAAGGTTATTTCTAATTAAAAAAAAATAGAATGTTTACTTAACAGGAAGGGGGGGGGCGCTTTACTTGAGGGGGCCCGCGCTTTACTTGAGGGGGCCCACGCTTTACTTGAGGGGGCCCGCGCTATACTTGAGGGGGCCCGCGCTTTACTTGAGGGGGCCCGCGCTTTACTTGAGGGGGCCCGCGCTTTACTTGAGGGGGTCCGCGCTTTACTATAGAGGGGTTCAGGTTATTTTTTCGCTTAGTTTATGCCAACGAGGCCGTATAGAACAATTTGCCACAATATTGTTGTTTGAACCGGTGTAATTACTTTTTTTAAATTAGCTATCTTCAGCTATATTTGATCGTTTGTTCCTCGCTCAGGCAAAGGTTACGCTAACGAGGCCGTACGGATTATGAACAAGACATCATCAAAAAATTTCGCATTTATCAATTTTATTCCGATTCATTGACTTAATTTGTCGAAAAAAAGATAAACTGGCCTACTTAATACAGTAATACGAACATACTAACGCTGTTCCTGAAGTAAACTTGTGCCAAACAAACTGAAACAGAGATTAAACAAAAAGAAAACACAACAAAAATTGATTGAAAAACTGAAAGGAAAAGTAATAAAAAGTTTTGGGTGTAACCAGGGGTTAAATAGTCATGACAGATCTTCTGTCGGCGGGCCTCTGTTTTCAAAATCATTAGGGATGGACCCTTATCTGAGAAAAAAAAAGAAGAAAAAATTTCACCCCTAAGGGGATACCCTTATGTGAAAAAATTTTTACGCCTTCGGCGGGCCTCTGTTTTTCCAAATCGTAAGGGGGGACCCTTATGTGAAAAAAATTTTGGGGGGCGTCTGTCCCTTTTTCTTTCACACTAAAAAACCCTCGGCTGGCGTCTGTCCCTTTTCTTTCACACTAAAAAACCCTTGGGTGTAACCTATACTTGGTGGACATGTTCGGTGGACCTTCCATATTCATTTGGTGGATATCTAATTAAGTCCGCAGAGAAGGGAGATAGATTGAGTACTATCCATAAGGTATAGACTTGGTTTATTCTCATCATTATAGACCTTCTTCTGAAACGAGCGGCGGTTTTTTTTTTGGACAACGGAAGGTGATAAATGAATAACATACCGCTTACAGGTCAAGAATGGATGCTCATGTTGTTTAGGAGTTCACTAGTCAACATTGGTACAACTGCTACACGTGCAACATGGTGGATTCTCACGGAGCGTGTACAGTCTGCGCTATAAATTGTCATGGGACTCATGATGTCAGCTACAGGTTACTGTAGTTTTGGAAGATGTGAAATGACAGAGCAAGAGCGGTTGTGTTAAGCATTGATCCTTTAAATTTCTCTAGAAAATAACCCACCCAAAAATCAAATAAGAAAATAGATTGCTGTTCAATGAGGGTGATTATTCTGTTCGTTTGATTTGATAATGATAATGGTATCTTTATATCTTCCTTCCACTCTCTCTTATCTCTTGTTTCATTTTTCATACTCTTTTTCTCTCTTTCTGGCTATCTCTTCTTTTCTTCCTCTCTGCAGCAAGTACGGCCCGTTCTTCTGCGACTGCGGGGAGAGAGGCTGCAAGTCGGTAGTAGGAGCAGATTGCGGCGTGAAGAGAATGGGGAGAGGGAAGAAAAAAGTCAAGTTGCTCATTTCCACGAGAGGTGAGGGATCTTCCACTCCAAGCACCGCGCCCTCCTTTGTCTTCCAACATTGCAAGGATTTGACGAAGCAGCAGTATGCATATGCATTGGTTAGTTTTTTTTGTTTGATTTTCCGAGCAGAGGGGGGTCTATCTCACAGTTGGGGATCTACATATCTCACATTCGGGGGTCTACCTCTCCGAGATCGGAAATTTCAGGCGCAGGGGTTTGTTGAGCCTTCCCCGTGACCTTTGGCAGTTTTTTCGTAGTGTAAGAAGGTTCTCCTGACTCAGCGGTTATTTATCCATGTTTTCGTCAGTGACGATAGGTCACCCCAAGCATACTCTATAAGCAGTTCCAACTGTTTGGAAAGTTGAAGTATAGTTCTTGATAGTAAGGCGCGTATCTGTGCCATCTCCTAAGGCGATCCTGTTGTATGGGCCTTAAAATGTGCATTATCATGTGTGCGTGTGTAGCTCAGTGGGGAGAGCATTCGCCCGGAACGCGAAAGGTCACGGGTTCGGTTCCCGTCACACCACACGATTTTTGCACTAGTTTCTGCGAACAATCCGTTCCTCTGCTCGGTATAAAAATCCGTTGCTTGAGATCAACGAGGAGTAGGGAATACTCTAATTTACAATCCTTACGGTCTTTCTTGAATAGGTTTCTTTTTTCCAGAAAGATATCAAAGGACACATGGAAGTGAACACAAAAGCGCTGGAGTTGTTGGTGTATTCGATTGAAAGTGCGAGTGAAGGTAGATGGAGCATCGATGACAGAAGGCGACTAGCCAAGGACTCCCTCGAGACCGCAGTCTTCAAGCATGACGAACTCATTATGGTTTGTTGACGCTCATTAGGAATAGTAGATGCTGATCATCAATTGTAGATGTGTAATGTAATTAGTAGATGCTTTTTCATCTTGGACGGTAAAAATTGAGTGACTTGATGTTAAACCAGTGCTAAAAGTCTGAAAAGATAAATACATTGGTCAAAAAGATCAAGCAAACTTCCTATAATTGAATGCTAACGGCTTCGACTTTGTCATAGGACATGTAGATTCATTGAGCTGAGCTCTCCTCTACGCAGTACTTGAGTTTTTCGTAGGATTAGTTCGAGAACTTAGATGCGAGAAAGTCGTTTAGGATTTGGAAATTTAGCCTCAAGGGTTCAAGCAAGATTTACTAGAGGCCGTAAACGCACATTTTGAACAATAAAAGTTGAGACCGAAGAGAAAGGTGACACATTTTAAGCTCTTTGCTAAGAATGAAGAGAGAGAAACAGGAACAAGAAATACGAGGAAAGAGAGAGAAAAAGGCAGAAAGCACGATTGAGTCATCTGGGAGCCGCGTTAACACCAGGGGTTAAATGGAGCCGCCCAAATTGGGTTTACATGTATCCGCCGCTCAAAGTTTGGAGGGGAAAAAAGAGAGGATGAAGGAAAAGGGTAAGAAAAGTGAGGGAGTTTTTTTTCAATAGTGTGTAGACATGTATCCGCCGACGGGACCGATTCGGTCACTATTTAACCCCTGGTTAACACAGGGAACTTTTAAATATCTTTACATGAACAACAAAAATTTAGCAACAGCAAAAGCGGGAGCTATTGCAGCTGCAAAAGATTAGTGAGAGGGACGGTCTGGAATGCCTGGAGGGAAGAGACCGACTGACGGCTTCAGTCGTCCGAGAGACGGCCGCACTCTGCGAGTTCGGCGACGGATTCTCCCTACTCGCTCTCATCCACGAGCCCCTCACGCTCACCTTCCTCCACTCCAAGACCTTCACATTCTCGGACTCGAAGGATACGGTATGTGATATAGGTATACTGTAAGCATTGGAATATGACTAATGGTGCTATCTTGCAGAGAGTGGAGCGGGAGAACATTGGATTCAATGCGAAGCGAATCTCAGCTCAGGTTGATTGCTTTTTTGTGGATTTGAATTAAAGGATACGGTATGTGATATGGGTATACTGTATTGGATGATTACTGACGAGTTTTGAAGCTTTTCTCTATGAATGTTTCTCTTGATATGGAGGTACTTTCTAAATTCAGGGGGACAAAATCGCGATTACTGGCCAATCAGAAGTACTGTGTCTGAGAGTGAGTCGGCAGGCTCACATCATGGATAAGGTGAACTCATTCAGTTAACTGCCCTCGTAATTTAACCATTCACTCAAAGAAAGATATTGACTATTTGTGAATTTTTAAATAAATTTTGAGTAAAACAGAAGAATCTTCTCATTCAAAGAGCAAGTAAAAATAGTTTGGGGAAAAAATCTATTTAATGCCACACCCACACTATGTCAAAGGTCAAGGGTGATAATTCAGTGCGTTTGAAGGTGACGATTAGGGTTGGAGATGTCGTTGGTGCAAATCACATTTTGAAAGCTATCTGGGCACCGGAAAAAGTGGCGACTCTGGCAGTGGCCACAATGCAATTCGTTCGCCTCTTCGATGTGACCAAGTTGGTTTACTTCTCTTACTCACTTCATATGTTTATCAGAGGTGTAGTTTATTGAGCTCAACCTGCAGAATTTCAAACACTACTATAAGGGTCTTTATGGGATAGGGGGATAGTATGTTTGGAGGTCCATTGGGGCCGATGCCTTCCAGCATCGTCCACAGTCGCACCACGTGTAGGTGACCTCCTTCGCGACCATCTTTATCTCACCCGCGATGCGGGTTAAATTTATGCACTTGCCAAGAAAATCTAGTGACGATAATCGTTTGTTCTTATCGTTTTATTTCTTACTTCACACATCCTCACTTACGCTCTCATTACCAGGCCGTTCCCTCACTTTTAGTCTTCCTATGCTACCCATTTACTCTGTGATTGGTGAGAAACAGCTTGATTCCGCCCTCTATTACTTTCCACCCCTTATTCCCTTTCCTAATATAAAGGGGTCTCGATTAAGATAAGTGTAGAAAGATGGTTGCTAAAAACTGGGAGCTCATCATAAGGCGCTTTTCTCAGGGATACGGAGAAAGCCGATGTGGAACTCGTGTTAACCATGGGAAACGTCGTCGACGTTGCCTTTGTCAAAAGGGAATACGCGGACTACCAATGGCTACTCGTGTTGTCTGATGCAGGTTCAATATTTTACTTGGTATTTTTCTCCCTTTCTCTTCATTTCTCTTTTTTATTCTGTGTTCTTTTCTCTCGCTCTTTCTCTCGTCTTTAGCTGTGTTCATGTCCGTTTAGTTCTTTTTCTCTGCTTTTTCTTTCTCCTCTCTCGTTATTTCTTTCTCTTTCTCTGTATGTTTTCTTTTCTTCGAATATCTGTTCGGCTATCTCTGTTTTTTTCTTTCTTCGTCTGTCTTCTCTTATCTCTTTTTCTCCAGCTCTCAAACTTCGATTTTTTAAAAAAGATTTATTTTAGATGAGATTTATTTTGATTTCTTCTAGAATACTAGAGCAAATTCTAAGTTTTCAACCAAACTTAGAAGTTCCAATTAATCAAGCGGGTGTAATGTGAAGGAGAAGAAGCAATGATGGCAGGTAACCTCTACTACTATCAAATGGGAGGCCCAGGACCTGCCAGGGATCCTGGTGAAAACTCGCTCTTTCTCACGAATACCATTCAACTACCCGTCGTTTCAAACTCCGTGTCAGTTCATAATAATAATTTAACACTGAGTGCTGCTCTTGGAATACTGTATTTTTTATAATGTATTTTTCATGAAAAACCTTATTTTCGTAAGATGTGATTAATTCCTGAACTTTTCGAGGTATCTTGCTATAAAATAGTGTTGAAGACAAATTAAGATCGCTTCATAAATTTTGTTTATCTTGTCTTTGTCACTTTGAAAAGTGCTTATGTGCATTGTTCAAATTAATTTTAAAATAATAGTTAAAAGTTTCTAAAGTGAGATCACTATGTGATTTCGATTTATACTATATAATATTTTTTATCAAATAAATTATTTTCGTTTCGATATCATTTTAAAATTGGGCTGTTTCTAATCAGCCGCTTATAAAGTGTTAGATGAAAAAGACAGAAAATTTTGAAGGCATGCAAACATAAATCTCGCATCACTAATCTCTTATTGGTCAGCGCATAGATTTTATCTGTAGTATGAGTTGGAGAAACACCCGGGTTACATTGGCTGAGTATTTGTAGTGGGAATTGATAGAGCGTTATTTCTGAAAAGTGTAGGTCCCTGTTCTACTCACTGACGACGAATCTGCTGCTGGTCTCCCTGGAGTCTGGCACCTTCTATGCCTTCTGCAAGGATGGTGACGTCACAGCACTCGAACCGGACTCCTTCAAAAAGTTGTTAACCGCATAGCTTTTGACAAACAGTTTATTCGTTGTGATGTTGGTTTGCTAGGTGGTATACTTCTTGCTAGCGTCTTTTCCCTGCTTTGGAGCGTATAGATATTATAGCACCTAAGTAAGTAGCGCTCCACTATTTCAGACTCGGAAAGTGATACATAATTTTGACAAAACTTTAACAGGCTTATCACAAAATTCGAAACCAGTAGCAAGGTTTTATCTTGTTTTTTTTTTCATGAGATCGCCGAGAAGGAGGAAAGAATGGGGGGGGGTCAAATGTAGTAGTAGATAGTTAAGCTTGACGTCCTATCAAGTTCACCATCCGAGACTTTTGATTGGTTTGTTCTCTCCGTTGCAAAATACATATGTAGGTAAAAATTTCTTGATTTTTCAATTGGTCGATCGCTAAAGTAGGCTAAAAAGTTTCCACTTTTTCAGCTTGACGAAACCGCTTGAGGCTAAGTTATATGTAACTAAGAAAAACGTTTTATTTATGTAGAGGAATGAAGAAATTTTAATTTCACTTTTAGCTGAGAAAACTTTGATACATTCATTTTGAGTGAGGAAGACGGTCGGTAGGTCGATCGCCCTAGAATTTTTTTTTGCCAATTGGCAGTTTACCTATTCAACTTAAAGAGTAACCGGACCAGCTATGTTGGCGCATACATTAATTAGCGCAGTAAATTATTTACATTCTCTCCTCTTTTCGTTCTATTATACTTTTCCTCTTTTCTCTTTCCATTCTTTTTGGCGTTTCCTCATCCCTTTCCCAACTCGCTTGGCGCGTACTAACATCATTTAGACAGGTCTCATTTAACACCCGCTTTTGATAATTGGTTCTGCTCAGAGTGGACCTGAACTTGACGGGTGTGACTGCGTGGCAAGAAGCGGCCGGTGTGATAAGTGGACTCACTTACCCAACCTCTGACAAGGCCATCTTCATCTACCCGACACTCCATCAGGTACTTCTGTCCAAGAGGCGAGATTTGGCTGCATTGGTAGCTCAATATTAGAAAAATTGGCTGGGAAGCCAAATTGGCGGGTTCGTTCCCGCCCGACGCAGAAGCTTCTCATGAATATTTGCTAACGGGGCTTGTATAACTCTCTAGCTACCTACGGTGCTCTTCATCTTCATTAGCAGAAACACAGGTATAAATAGGAGTTATCTGCAAAATTCAAATAGGCAAGTATAGAACCCAACCGTTTCTCTTTTGCTGATAATTTATTTACCGTATCACTTCCACTGTTTTAATTTAAACTGGCGCGTGGCTAGGTTAGATTCCTTCCGTGAACTAGCTCTTGTCCGTGTGATATTTTCATCAAATTTTGTCTGAATTAGAAGTCAATGCTCTCAGGCTGCAACAGAGCATTCCTCGATTCCTTATATGACATAAACGAATTGTTAACACTAGGCCATCATAGGTTTATTCTTGTCGAAAGGAAGTGAGCTGACATCAGGAACTGCTTTACAGGATCTAGTTGAGGAAATAAACTGTTTTGTACGGGTGGAAAATGATTTTTCCTGATTAGATTCTACTGCAATGTCATCCGCTTCCATCGCCGGCGCATTCACTTGCGATAGGATGCACTGTAACCTCGGACTCCATCGTTGCCATCATATTCTTGGCGGGCTATCGAAAACCGGCGGTTGTGTTCCGCAGGTTTCTATGAGGGAGGGCAGGAAACTAAAAAGGGTCTGACTGAAACGGTCACAGGGACCCGCGTGAGGCTACATAGTCATAATATTCATACAAATTTTCTTTCTTTCTGACTATCTCATACTCTCTCTGTTTCTCACTATTAATATCTCTCTTTCTCACTCTCTCTTTTCCTCTCTGTCTCCCACTCTCTCAAATCTAAATCCACACATTGGCTTGGTAATGAAATATAAAAGGTTAATCGTCAGGGAAAGAAACATCGTTATCCACTAAACTATAGCTCGGCTTTTACAAACTTCAACGACGAATGATGTTACAAAACGACGAATGATGTTACAAAAGACGAATGGTGTTACAAAACGACGAATGATGTTACAAAAAGACGAATGATGTTACGAAACGACGAATGATGTTACAAATGATGTTACAAAAGCGTAATTGCGCAAGAATTGAAGGATATACAAAGTTAATGATCAATATTCTGATAGAAAGGTCTTCCTAGCGGAATTATAACTGTCTTATAATATTATTTTCCTCAAAAAACATTATTATGATGCATTAATTGATGAATGAGTTGATTAATTAATTAATTGCAGTAACTGGGCAAATCAGCCTGATCTCTGGATGAAAGAACAGCCAAAAGCCATCGAAGAGGTTATTAGAAAGCTAATTCCATGTTTCTTTAAAAAAATAATAAGTTTTCTACACTTTCCAAATGAATAACTAAATTGAGCGGGAGTCCATTTATTATTCTTGCTTGCTTGTATTTCCTAAACAGAAGAAAAACCGCGATTGCAATAATCATTGTAAGAATGGAAAAAATTTTTTTGAGTGATTATTCTACACAAGCATTTAATAACTAAATCAAATTGACAGATGTGTTTGATTCATAGACAATATATGTACAAAAAAGTATCATGTATTGTTGCTTCAATTCGTTTGTCGATCTACTATATATATATTTATTTATTTATTTATTTATATCTTCATCTCTCTCGTTCTGTCTGCCTCTGTATCTGAATTTTTTCTATTGCTTTTGCAGATAGTAGAGTCAGTGGAGGAGTCGCCAGAAGATGAAAGTGCAGAGGATGACCTGACGATCTTCGAGAAGTTGGAGCAGATCCCGGACTGCGAATTTTCCTCCAAGTGTCTCTCCATATTCTATGATAACAACGATCTGAATTTGAGACTGAAGACTGCGTCTAAGAATCCGATCACCGTCTTGCAGGTTTGCAGTCTTTGAATGAAGGAGGCCTTTTAGACCCTGCCTTGAGACGAGGCTTTTAGACCCTGTCTTGAGACGAGGCCTTTTAGACCCTGCCTTGAGACGAGGCCTTTTAGACCCTGCCTTGAGACGAGGCATTTTAGACCCTGCCTTGAGACGAGGCCTTTTAGACCCTGCCTTGAGACGAGGCCTTTTAGACCCTGCCTTGAGACAAGGCCTTTTAGACCCTGCCTTGAGACGAGGCCTTTTAGACCCTGCCTTGAGACGAGGCCTTTTAGACCCTGCCTTGAGACGAGGCCTTTTAGACCCTGCCTTGAGACGAGGCCTTTTAGACCCTGCCTTGAGGCGAGAAAGATTATTATCTAGAACAGAACCAGTTGCTATTATCAAAAGGTCCCGATAATGGTGATCATAAGTAAAATATCTCTGGATTTTTTTAATAGATCGATCCCTGGCGTAGGTTAAAGTTTCACTTTCAACTTTACGAAACCGATTGAGGTTGAGTTCTGGCTAATAAAACGTTCTATTTATGCAGAGGAATGAAAATTTGGTTCATTTTTACTTGGGGGGGCTTTTTAAAGATTATTTTTACATTAAAAACGCTTAGGCTTAGGAAAAAGTTGACGCTAAAAAGGCCGTACGGCTTGAGAGAACATGACCCCAAAAGAAAATTTACATTTTTTGTATTAAAAAAAGAAGTTATTTGAACGCACCGAAAAGAGCCCCCAAGTGAAGCGGAGCCCCCCAAGTAAACTTGTGCCGAAAATTTGCAATTCCACTTTATTTCCACAGAGGGTCTAAGCGCTATGGGCGGAGCAGTTGTATGGAGTAAGGTGTATTGACAAGCCATAAAAGAAAGACGAACATAGATCCGATTCAGAGCGCGGAATTCGACTTGAATGTGAAGATAACGAAGAGGAATTGGGTTCTGCGAGGACTACGCATCGAGGTTATTCCACTCTCTTTGTTCCTATCTTGCTTTCTATGACATATATGCAATAAAACTAGAAGTGAGTTTTGAGGTGGTTGGAAAACGCGCGCCGGTGGAAGTATCACTAAACGGTCGAGTCTTTCCACTTTCAACAAGCATCAATCGCACATTCGACATTCGTCTTACACAAGCCCAGGCTTTGGCATTGTATCCTTTTGCTTTGCTCCGAATTGAAACAATCAAAATAAGGAAAAGAACACATAGTGAACAAATGGCTTCTACAGTCTAAAAAAATATATTCAAGACCTTTGAATAGCTTGACTCCTAAGAAGAAAAAAAAGTAGAAAAAAATAAGTGTAAAATCTACAAACAGGAACTCCAAGGTAACCCTTTAAAATTTGAAGGCCATAACAATATCTGCTTCTAAAACGTATTTTTCTTAACTAGGAGCCATAGTTTTAAAATTATTTGTGGAAGCTCATGTATAAAGAAAGCTATTTCATGAATAAATACGAAAAGCGACCGCTTTACAAACAAGAGAATATGATAATGAGAAGCGAGCGAGTCTTGAAAATCTTGACCTTTCTTATCGGTCAAACTCACTTAAGAAGCGTTAGAATTCAACTTTTCACTTTGCAAAGTAATCTCTGCAAAGTGTTCCCGTTAAACGCTCTAGGCCGCATCCCATTTAGCGTTTAACGCTCTAGGCCACATCCCTCATTTTGAAGAGATTACTTTGCAAAGTGAAAAGTTGAATTCTAACGCTTCATTATTTCATGGCCTTTACGTTTGTTATTGCTTCTCATTATTCTAGAACTTCTCCCGCTCGAACAGCTTTTGATTATCACGTCCATAAAAGTATGTGTACTGAATCCTTTTGAGTTCTCGTACTTCCGATTTGTTGATGCCAGATTATTTTAAGGGACAATAACCTCGCGATGACGTTCATATCTAACCGTTCCGGCCCGACCTCCATCTACTCCATCCGCGTGTACGGCGAGCAGCGCGTGCATTCTGAGTGGGAGCGGCTGACGCTCGCATTCGCGCCGCCGCCCTCTCTGCCCGCCCACTTCCTCACTCAACTCTGCGCGCTCTTCACTGAGTTTTCCCGATACGATCTTCTACCAGCGGTTAGCCAAGGTTTAGGTAAAAAGCTTCCGCGCGCGTATTATTGCCTCGCGGGCCGCGAGTCGCGACAGGGCGCGTGCTGTCCAAAAGAGATGGTAGAACCTATGTGTGCTTCCTGAGTTAATTTGTAGAGTAGCAGGGGGATTCAGATTCGGGCAAGGGGCAAGCACTACCAACAAATCTGAACCCTTAGGTCGTGTATGTCTTCATAAGTCTCTTCATTTCTTCATAAGTCAGCTGCACTTGTCGAAAAGGGAAGATAAAAACTACCGCTTATAAAAGTGGAGGGCCCAGAATAATGAAACGCGATGTTCATTTTTCCCCTTGTATTCTACTTCCCGGTCGCTTTCCACAACTCTAGGCCGTTTGTTCGTTTCTGACATGTGCTTGTTATCTATGGCTTTGGGCCATCAACAGTAGAGGCATTGATCAATAAGAGAAGAGCCGGCAAGATACCTCAATTATCTAGATTTCTATATCACGGAATATTTCGGGGTGTTGATAAGGAAATGAAATATATCGATATCGTTAATACAATATGACTCCTTCCCAAGATTCAAGTTTCTCATAGAAGACGTGTTCAATCTTGTTGACTCGAACATTTGAAAAGTGGAGCTGACGAAAAGAAGCAAAAGCAGACCGCTCTAGGCTATTTCAACAAGGAAGGAAGATGGTGATTAAGAACGACAATACCATGATTCTTTTTTCGAAAACTTAGTTTCGGGCTCGAAAAAACTGAAATTCATGGTTTTGAAGAAGCGCGTTGTTCTCAAAGAAACAAAAAACCACAAAATTTCATCTACATGCAAAAACTTAATATAAATTGATTAATAAATATTAATTGTAATATAAGTAATATAAATATTGATTGTCACATCAATTTCGATGTGTGAATAAACAGCATTTCAGGACCCGGAGTGGAATCGGGCGCTTGCGCTGCGTATGGGAAGTGTCCGAAGTGGTAGATCATCATTGATGGAAGCGGGGTCGCAGCTTCTTCACACGCTGACAAAGACTGAAGAATCATATCATAAACACAAAGATCGCTCCTTCTTCACAGCTCTCTCCAGGTAATTAATCGATAAACTATCAGATTTTTTTTGAAAACATTTTCTTAAAAAGTAGAGTTTCAAGAAAGAAATGTTGAAGATTATCAGAAAAAAATTCCTCCTTAACGTAACACGGAGAAACAGGGTTTGAATATTTCAAACAAACAGGGGTTCAAATGTTTTAAAAGACAACTTGGTGCAATATTCAGAAACCGCCTACCTTTTGTGTAGTTTCTCTGTAAAGCTCATACTTTTTCAACACATTGTGGTTTAGAAACTACCCTGTTATCTGATTGGGTAGGATGTCTTTTAAAATTGGGGTTTTACTCAATTCTTTATTCCGCTTGAAACAAAACATCATGTTAAGTGACGAAACAGATGACACTGTCACAAAAAAGTGAATTCAGTGAAGGTGATGGAAAGTGAGATGGTCTAAATATGACAAGAACAATCATGAACATTTCATTTCAGGAAAATTAGAAAACACACAAAAAAAGCAGAGAAAGCAAAGCTTGTATCTTCAGTAAGAACTATTCATCCGCAGTAATAACTTGAAATCCCAAATATTCAACTCATTCTATCATTCGAGAGCTAACCGAGAAAACAAATGTAATGGGAAAAAAAGAGAAGAAACAAAACATTTGAAGAAACAAAGCACTTGAATTAAAAATCTATTCTAGAGTTCGTGACAATGGTCTCACAATCAAGCTTGATAAGTTCATTTCTAAAAATGCTAGAAGAGCTTATAGAAACCAAAGAGCAAGGTAACTTATTCCAGACATTAATCATTCTTGAGGCACAAGTGCTTGTTCTGCTTTGATATTTACACGGCAAGCATATTCTGTAGTTATTCGATTCTCTCAGCGAATAAGGCGATGGGCAAAGTTTAAACATATTTGAGTAATCTATTTGAATATTTCCGTGCAGACATTTCTGGATTAACACAAGATCGGCTACATTTCTTCTATATTCTAGCGAAGAGATGGAAAGAAAATTCAGTCTAGCAAACTGCTAAAAAAGGAATACAGGGGTGGCATATGGATGACCGGGCACGCCCATTCATTTGTTAAGTGAAAATAGAATAAAAATCTTCCATTTTTTGTTTGGAAAGAAATAGGCGCGTCGCGTTCAGGAACAGATCTTGCGGACGCGTTTAGGTCAGTCTAAACAACGCCGATAAGAGAATATTTTTTGCAGATTCAGTCAGTGCGACGTCTCGCAGCCGCCGCTTATTCTTCCTGAAGTCCTCCGCGAGCTAAAGATCATGATCGTCTACAGATTCCAGTCCTTCATTGCCAACGTCAATACATGTACTATTTAATATATTTATTAAATAGTAGCCTATGCTTTGACTAGGTACACGGTATAAGAGGTTCTTCTGGGTCACACTGACTGGGTACACGGTATAAGAGTTTCTTCTGGGTCACACTGACAAGGTACACGGTATAAGAGTTTCTTCTGGGTCACACTGACTAGGTACACGGTATAAGAGTTTCTTCTGGGTCACACTGACTAGGTACACGGTATAAGAGGTTCTTCTGGGTCACACTGACTAGGTACACGGTATAAGAGTTTCTTCTGGGTCACACTGACTAGGTACACGGTATAAGATGTTCTTCTGGGTCACACTGACTAGGTACACGGTATAAGAGTTTCTTCTGGGTCACACTGACTAGGTACACGGTATAAGAGGTTCTTCTGGGTCACACTGACTAGGTACACGGTATAAGAGTTTCTTCTGGGTCACACTGACTAGGTACACGGTATAAGAGTTTCTTCTGGGTCACACTGACTAGGTACACGGTATAAGAGGTTCTTCTGGGTCACACTGACTAGGTACACGGTATAAGAGGTTCTTCTGGGTCACACTGACTAGGTACACGGTATAAGAGTTTCTTCTGGGTCACACTGACTAGGTACACGGTATAAGAGTTTCTTCTGGGTCACACTGACTAGGTACACGGTATAAGAGGTTCTTCTGGGTCACACTGACTAGGTACACGGTATAAGAGGTTCTTCTGGGTCACACTGACTAGGTACACGGTATAAGAGTTTCTTCTGGGTCACACTGACTAGGTACACGGTATAAGAGTTTCTTCTGGGTCACACTGACTAGGTACACGGTATAAGAGTTTCTTCTGGGTCACACTGACTAGGTACACGGTATAAGAGTTTCTTCTGGGTCACACTGACTAGGTACACGGTATAAGAGTTTCTTCTGGGTCACACTGACTAGGTACACGGTATAAGAGTTTCTTCTGGGTCACACTGACTAGGTACACGGTATAAGAGTTTCTTCTGGGTCACACTGACTAGGTACACGGTATAAGAGTTTCTTCTGGGTCACACTGACTAGGTACACGGTATAAGAGTTTCTTCTGGGTCACACTGACTAGGTACACGGTATAAGAGGTTCTTCTGGGTCACACTGACTAGGTACACGGTATAAGAGTTTCTTCTGGGTCACACTGACTAGGTACACGGTATAAGAGGTTCTTCTGGGTCACACTGACTAGGTACACGGTATAAGAGGTTCTTCTGGGTCACACTGACTAGGTACACGGTATAAGAGTTTCTTCTGGGTCACACTGACTAGGTACACGGTATAAGAGTTTCTTCTGGGTCACACTGACTAGGTACACGGTATAAGAGTTTCTTCTGGGTCACACTGACTAGGTACACGGTATAAGAGTTTCTTCTGGGTCACACTGACTAGGTACACGGTATAAGAGGTTCTTCTGGGTCACACTGACTAGGTACACGGTATAAGAGTTTCTTCTGGGTCACACTGACTAGGTACACGGTATAAGAGTTTCTTCTGGGTCACACTGACTAGGTACACGGTATAAGAGGTTCTTCTGGGTCACACTGACTAGGTACACGGTATAAGAGGTTCTTCTGGGTCACACTGGGTGAAATCTATGCGCTCCTCATATATTTCAATCTCTATTTTTTATTTCACACTCTCTTCGAAGTCTTCCGTTCCCTATAATACAATATTATTGATTCTTGTGCAGTTGATAAGAAATAGCTTGGTTTGAAGTCTTCACGGATGCGGTGAACTTCTGCAAGTACCTCCACTCACATCTACTGACGGTGGAGGGCGAGGAGTCACTTCTGCTAGAGACTTACTCTCTAACGGTCCTCTCCCTTCTGGCCACTCGTCACTCACAATCCAATGCTATCGTTCAGCAAGTACTGTATCTGTTCACGGCTGAAAAGGTAGGAGACTAATCATGTATGATCATGAGTTTCTTCGCGCCTATGAGCACGGTACGCGCTCTCCTGAAATCCGGAACAGACCTATACTGGTAGAAATAGGGGCTGTACGTTAGGACATTGCTGATCTGACTAGCAGCAGTGGAGATCGTCAGTCTATTCATGTATGTATGATACTGTTAAAAAAGTTCGCTTCAAGTAACGATTAACGAATTTCTCTCGGTAGACGTTTGATTTAGAATCATGAATTCAACTTGATGAGATTCATTCACTTATTTTTGTTGGTGTAAGGTTCAGTGGAAGCAAGTTGTTATTGTTACTGAACATGCATATCAATCCAAACATCACCTTACATGGTAGCCACCATATTATCTTTTTTTTTAAACAATAAAATTAGGTTTGGCGATGAGAGTTCCGATTCGCTTCCCGAGAAGTTGTGTAAATGAATGAGAATAGAGGGTATTTGGGCTCAACGGCTTACAAAATACGCACTCGCATTCCTGGTAACAGGGAGAGAGACGGCCGGGTTCTATTCCACCCTGTGTACGGGCTTTTTGGTCCATGGAACAATTTGGATCTTACCAGACAGCAAAGTATGCGTATCGTCTGCGTGATATGCTCATCTCTCTCATCGTGGCCTACAAAGACTGTCTCGGGCAGGCGCCCATGCCGCCCTCGGACAAGGTCGTCCGGCTCTTCTATCACATGCCAGAGGCTCTCGAGCCGCCAGGAAGCAATGTATATGGTTCGTCTTCCGATGATATTGACTGCGCACCAATCTAAATGAATGAAAATAAGACATAGGGTAGCCCAGCAGAAAGGAGCAAGTGTCGTTCGGTTGGCTGCTCTAACCTCTGAAATTTCACTCGCTTGCACAATCAGCTCATAGATTGAGCTGAATCTGATCTGGCTTTCTTGTAAACGCAAGACCTATAATTTTAGGTTAATATTTTAGAAGAAATCGAGTTGTAGATCGGTTTGCAGATGAAAATTGGATTCAGCTGTTGACGGAGCGAGTTCTGGAGAAGATACTCATAGACGGAGCTCAGGTTATTCTTTTTTTCAAGTTTTTTTTTTGAGGATGAAAGTTTTAGATGTTTCTTAAAGCATGAAGTAAACAGAAATTTCTATTGTTCGTGAAATATTTAGATACCTTCAGAATGATGGGAATGGTCCGATCATAAAGACCACATCAAAGGGGTTTTGTTGTGTTAGCCTTAAAATGTGTTAGCCTTAAAATCGAGAAAATACACCAGCTGAAGATTGTAGTAGAGGCCAGTCGTTAGACGGTTGGGCCCGACCATGCAACTCTCATAAATGGTCATTTCTAACCATTCGTAAAAGAAGCGGGTAGATTTAGTAATTTATGTACTCATGAGGGATAAGAGACCTGAAGAAAGAGAGCGTGCGATGAGAACTAGAGAGTCTTGTTCAAATAGAAAATTGATATCACTAATTTTATTCGCTAGCGCAGACATTCGATGAAAAAATTCGATCCAGGATGTTTCTCTGACGTGCAATGCGGGTTTAAAAATCTATGCGCTCTCCAGAACCCTAGAAAAACATGGAAATCTATGCGCTTGGAAAAAAATTTTCTCGGATTTTTGTGGGGAAAGTCCAAATCATTGGAAGAATTGAACTTTGATGTTTTGAAAATCTATGCGCTCGAAAAAAGTTGTGCGGGTGCTAAGAAACACCCTGATTCGAGCGCAGGGCGGATTAAAAACACATCTGGGTACAGGGAGCCTTGGCGGAAAGCGATTGCCTTCTCAACACAGACTGCCACTCAACGAACGCCTTGGTGACCTTCGCCATTTCCCTCTTCGAGCTTTTCGATAGCCGAGACATTGAATTCGACAATCTTCTCGACTATCTCTTTCAACTACTCGACACTAAGAGGCTCGCGAGAAAAGATTATTGAATGATAAAATCGATGAAAAAAAAAATTTTTTTTTCTTAGGTTGGAATAGGCGTGAGAGAGCGAATAATGAGAAACTCTCTTTTCTCGACCATATACCTTTAGCTCGCTTCTGATTGTCCCAGGCTCGTCCGCTCGTAGAGCAGTGGTTTTCTCAAATTTTCAACAAGTTTAAATGATTTTTGTTGAGCAAAGAGAGTTATTGCAGATGTCTCGTAAAAATGACACCAGTGAACTACTGTCAATACCTGCTACTGAGGATCGTCCTGGCCCTCCTCCACAAGCGAATCGGTAGACTGAGCGGGCGGAAGCAAAAAACAGAAGAAAAGGACAAGGAGAGGGAAAGAGAGTTAGAAGAAGACGAGGAAGAAGGCGAGAGCGAGTCCGAGTCCAAGCGAGACAGCAGATCGGAGAAGAAAGAGACGATCGCTCAAGCAGCCTCGCAGCTGGTAAGCCTGTCTCAAATGAGTATGGAACCACTGGCAATTTTATTTATGAGAAAACCTCTCTGTGTGCGAAAAGGACCTAAAATAACAAGAAGCTAGCGAGCTCTGTCCTGTAACCCCTTGTGTA
>OZ057407.1:8588736-8891562 GCA_964056735.1 Allodiplogaster pararmata
ACTCAAGTGAAACTACCAGCCGTTTTCCGAGTTCCAATTCGACCGGATGTCGTCTCATTCATCCACGACCAAGTCCGGAAGAATAAGAGACAGCCGTATGCTGTGGCCAAAGAAGCTGGTTCGTTGTTTATAGGCTTAAATCTTGCTCTCATAATTTAAAGACTGCAATCCAAAAAACATATCGCTTGTATGTGTTTTTTCAGAAAGGTTTTTATCTCGTAATGTAACCCTAAAAAAAGTTTCATGCAAAAAAATGCGAATTCGACGGGACAACACTTCTCCACCATCTTCTAAGCCCAAGCGTTTTTCAATGTGAAAATTAATTTTTTAATGTGACAAAAATTTTTTTAATGTAAAAATTATTTTTTTCAATGTCAATGATTCTTTGTAAATATTTATAAGTCAGACGTATGATCCATGGAACCTCTGGTAGGGGGTGGCCCCCGTGGCCCTCTATGTACCTATTTTTGGTGAGTTTATTTACTGTAGTGGAGAGAGAATCTTTGAATAAACCATCACCCTTTTCTCCTCAGGGCCCCCCTCACCCCCCTTTAGGACCTTTTCTCCCTTCCCTGCTAAGGTAAACCCCCCTCCCCCCTCCCCTTGAAATTCCTTTTAAAACAGAAGCATCTGACCTAGCGAACAAACGTTCAGAAAAGTTCAAAAAACACTCACTTAAAAATTGGGTTTCTGGATACGTTTTCCAACTGAAAAATTCTTTACACGGCTAAAGTTGGATTGGACGGCTGAACTTTCATTGGACTGCGAAAGTGAATTAGAGCCAAAAATCATTTGAACCTAAAGAAAGTAAGAAATTAGCTTTTTTTTTCAGCTATTATTCACTTTTTTTCGTTAAGGCTTGTTGTTGTTGTTGTCTTGCCCAAAGGGTTGATCTTCCTTCGCCGCGAGACACTGGAGGTAGTCGTTGAAGCTCTCGACCCTCCAGCGTTATAAGCCCACACTCTCTCCTCTCTTTTTTTTAATTTTAATTTTTTATTTTTTTCTCTCCTTTGGTTTTTTTTCTCTTTCACTTTTTTTTTGGAGAGATTTAATTGAACATGAAGTCAACAACCGAGTGCGGCCTATTCCAAAGGTCGATAGGGCTAAGTGAAGTGGGGTTACAGCGACACGAAAATATATGTCTCGAAGTATGCGGCTTTATCCTACACAGTGGGCAGAGGGGAGATTCATTGGCCCCTATACGATCGCTAAGGCTTAGGCCAAAAGTTTATCAACCATCGCCCTTTTTTGAATCACGTTTTTTGGCACTCCTGCAGTTTAATTGGATAACATTGATTGCTCAAAAATTGAAATAATCAATATCTTTCCATTTAGATTAGTATTATAACATACTCAGGGGAGCGCGTACCCTGCCGCGAGGCGGGAAAAAGCGCGAGGAAGATTATTATTATTATTATTATTATTATAACATAACGGAATAAAATGAAGTTGAAAAAAGTGACTATTCGGTAGTAAAAAGAGTAAAGTGAAAAAGGAACTATCAAAACGGTTTCTCTAGCCTGGGCCGTGAAGGTTCCGTTAGCAAAAACGCTAAGCGTAAACTTCTACCTGTGTTTGAGCAAATTTGAATGTGATAAAACATTTAAACGTTCAAATATCTTTAACCAAACTGACTTCAAGTAGGCCTTTAACAAAGTGCTCCCACTCACCTCACCCACGCGTCAGCGGTTTCTCACCCACGCGTCAGCGGTTTCTAAAACACGGCCTCAACTTTAAAACTGCCTGGCTCAAATTTTTTTTCTTGTTCTCTTTCTTTCTTTTTTTTCTCTTTCTTTTTTCTTACTCTTTCTTTTCTTTTCCTTTTTAAAAAATTTATCTTTTTAAATTTTGGGGAAAGGAAAGGGGGAGGGGGGTTTACCTAAGCAAGGAAGGGAGGGGGGCCCTAAGGAGAAAGGGGGGAAGGTAGTTTTAATGAATAAAATCTCTTTCTGGGAAAAAATCTTTGGACGGCTGAAGTAGATTAAATCCAACTTTTTACAAAGAGAGTAAGAGAACAAGTAAGAAAAAATAAAAAAGAGAAAGAAAAAAGAATACTAATTAATTGAGGTAGGCCGTTTTTAAGTTGAGGCCGTGTTTTAGAAACCGCTGACGCGTGGGTGAGAAACCGCTGACGCGTGAGTGGGTGAGTGGGAGCACTTTGTTAAAGGCCCTTAAAGTACTACCTTTCGTATTTTTGTAACCAGACACTCATTCTACCAAAATGTAGAAAAAGGACTTCGAATTAGAAAAAAAGTCCCCTTTCTATGTAGTAGCCCTCCGTCAAAATAGTTTGATAATGAGATCTATCCACTGACTCATTTCTCTGTGACAGTTAGCTTCGCAGAAAAAACATAGCACCTAAATTGATGTAAAAAAAGTTGGCAGTTCTAGAATACTAAGATCAAATTATTGTTTATAGATGACATACAGTAAGCCGTAATCAGGGGCATAGGTAAACTGCAAACTGTCAAAAAAATTTCTAGGGCGACCGACCTACCGACCCTCTCCCTCACTCGAAATGAATTGATCAAAGTTATAGCTAAAGTTGAAAGAAAAAAGTCTTCATTCTTCTGTATAATTATAACGTTTCATTTGCCATAACTCTGCCTCAACCGGTTTCGGGAAGTTTAAAATGAAGCTTTTAACCTACTTGAGCGATCGACCTATTGAAAAATCAAGACACATTTTACCTGTGATCAGGGGTTAAATGGTTACCGGACCAACCATGATGGCGCATACATGTTCGCGCCGAGAATGATCACCATTCTCTTCTCCTTCCGTTCTGTTTCACTTTTTCTCTACTTCTCTTCTTGCCTTTCCCCGTTCCTTTTTTCCAATCGCAGCGTGTAAAAACATGCCTCAGACCGTCCTCATTTAACGCCTTGCTGTAATACTTTCGTTAGCAAACTAATAAAGCCAGCAAGTATGAGCATCGCTAGTGATCGAGTGTATGTGTGGTGACTGATGTCTGGTGATAAATTTTAATATGTCTATATGTCGAGACCTCTAATAATGATCAGGGTGTTTCTCTCACCCGCAGTGCGGATGAGAGAAAAATTTATGCGTCTTCAAAAAATCCGAAAAACATCATAATATACGCACAATTTTTTCTCGGTATTTACCTGGGGGAATTCCAATTCATTGTGATTGAAAACTAAAAACTTTTCAAAATTTTGAGTCTATGCGCTCGAAAAAAGTTGTGCGATTGGTGAGAAAAGCCCTGATCATGATAGAACAACAAATATAAGAGAGGATGCAGACGAACAGAGCATTTGCATGACTAGCCTTTTTGGATAGCACATAGGTTTCATACGAGTGTGGGTTAGAGAAACGCACTGATTGACAACTTTTAGACAGGAGTTAAATGGTCATGTAAGACACTCTGTCGGCGGGTCTCTGTTATTAATCAGAAGGAGAACCCTTATGTGAAAAGAAAAAAAAAGTTTTTCGCGGGTGTCTTTGAAATACATAACGGGGACCCGAGAAACGAACCTGCAACAACAAAAAGTCAGGTTAATCTTGCAAAACTTTTTTTTCTCTCCAACCGTTGGTGTTCGAAAAACACCCACGGTTTTCTGTTTGAAGAATCGTAAGGGGGGCCTTTATGTGAAAATTTTTTGCGGGCATCTGTACCTTTTTCTTGCACACTAAAAAACCCCTGCTTGTGGACCGGCGAATGATTTAATAAAGTTCATCCAGGCGTTAGATGAGAACGGTCTATGGCATGTTTGTATGCGCCGAGCGAGTTGAATAAGATATGGAGGAAGGGCAATAGAGTGAAAATAGAAGTAGAGCGACAGTAAAATAGACTGGAAAGAGCAGAAAATGTAGATCATTTTCGACGCGAACATTTATGCGCCCAACACAGCTGGTCCGGTAACCATTTAACCCGGAGTTCATCACAGTTCTCAATTTAACATCGTTATATTGAATGATACAACACCTTAGATTTGTGTTCTAAGGCCACCAGACGTCGGCTGAGTCATGGGGAACTGGTCGCGCCGTTGCTCGTATCCCTCGTGTTCGTGGCGGTGGAACCCATCGGTCGGGCCAAGGTGCATTTGGCAACATGTGCCGGGGCGGCCGAATGTTCGCCCCGACTAAGGTGTACCGCCGCTGGCATCGCAAGGTGAACGTCGCTCAGAAGAGATACGCTGTCACCTCAGCCATCGCTGCCTCCGGAGTCCCGGCGCTGATCCAAGCACGTGGCCATGTCATCGATAAGGTCAGTAGCTCAGATTCATTTCATTTGGGAGCAGAGTGTTTTTTTCACCCACACTGCGGTTGAAAAAAATCTATGCGCTCTTCAAGAAGTTCAAAAAACATTTCGAACTCTCATTCTGCCAACCCATATTCTACCATATTACCATTATACCAAACTGTCTGATGATTCACTTGATTCAAAAACCATCTACTTCGAATAGAGCGCTTGCTGTTTTTAAATATTTCTGAAATTGTCAATTAATTTTGTTATGAACCGCTAGAATGATTGATTGGGCACAAGTCCTCCTATTTCGAATCCTATGATTTGATTATCTTTCTTTCCTCGAAGTTGCAGTCTAGACGGTTTGGACCGCAAATAGAACTCTCTTTGGTAGCAATCGTTTGCTGTTCAAAATAACATTATCTCAACCTAGTGGGACATAAAACATGTACAGTTTTTTTCTAATTTCTACTTGACACCAGAGTGCTTCTCTGACCCGCACCACGGGTAAAAAAATCTATGCGCTCTCCAAAACCCCGAAAAACCTACAAATATATGCGCTTGGAAATTTTTTTTCTCGGATTTTTCGTAGAGAAAGTCCAAATGATTGGAAAAATCGAAAGTTGACCTCTAAAATTTTGAAAATCTATGCGCTCGAAAAAAGTTGTGCGGGTGCTAAGACACACCTTGCTTGACACGTAATACTTTCCCATATGTAATGTTGTTGAGGTGCCCGAGATTCCTTTTGTCGTTTCTGATAAGATTGAAGGCTACCGTAAGACGAAAGAAGCTGTTGCTTTCCTTCGCAAATGCAATGTTTGGGATGATATCGAGAAGGTTCTCATTTTCATAAATTTTCTTTTGGTGCATGAAAAAAATTGAGATGAGTGCGTAATTTGCTGCACAAGTTCTCCTTAGAAGATCGGTAATATTTACAAAGCTTACCTCTTGTACTTGGTTCACTTTATTTTGTAGTGAGTTGAATAGTTATAATAATCTATAATCTTCCTCGCGCTTGTTCCCGCCTCGCGGCAGGGCACGCGCTCCCCTGAGATGCAGGTCAGACCTATCCTGGTAGGACCAGTGGCTGCCTGCTAGATCACTGCTAGTGTGATTAGCAGCAGTGGGGAGAGTCAGATTCGTGCATGAGCACTACCAACATTTCTTAACCCCCTTGGTTTGGGTGGATCTGTCCGGGGTGGGAGTCGAAATCGGGACTCTTCGCACAATGGTGTAACACACTAACCATTATGCCACGCCCGGATTAGTGAGTTGAATAGTTATCGAGAATTTAATGAGTTGAGAGCTAATCTTTCCATTCTTTCTGTTCACAAAAATAAACACCAAGGTTGTGGTCTTTAAAGATATTCACCCTTCAGCTTTTGTATTGCGATGATTGATTTCACACATTGACAATTGATGAAAAATGATAGCAGAATTTGAAAGCTTCCGTTGTCCTGGCTTTTTTTTCAAAAGCATAGATATATGTATGTCGAGACCTCTTTTCATAAGGGAGCGACAGGCCTCGAATCAGGGGTTAAATGGAGAGCGATCCTTTCACTATTAAACCCCTGCCTCGAATGATAAAGGAGAAGAGAGCGTGAATGCGTGTAATGAAAAGAGAAGATGCAAAAGAATAGAGCATTTGTATTACTAGCCTTCTTGGATAGTACTTTAATTTTTATACGCAGTACGGCGGGTAAGAGAGACGCAATGGTTGTCTGAAAAAAATTTTAAGGTAGAATTTACGAAAGAATTAGAGATTATCTTATCAGGTGTACAACTCGAAGCGTTTCCGCGCCGGTAAGGGAAAAGGCCGCAATCGTCGTTACCGCCAGAAGCTGGGTCCGGTGGTTGTGTACGCAAAGGACACGGGAGTGAAGAGAGCGTTCCGCAACATCCCCGGAGTGGAGCTCCTCCATGTGGAAAGACTTAACCTCCTCAAGGTGCTTTCTTTTGATTGCAACAAATGGGCTCCGGTCATGTAGCGTCCGGAGAGCCTCACTCAAAGCGGTAATATGAATGTGGAGGAAAGCGTCCATGTCAAAAATGACTTGTTTTTGAAAGAGAATTGAACTCCCATGTTAAGGTTTCTCAAATAACTAACATAGGACCGTGAAAAATAGATGAGGTATCGTTAATGACGTTTAAACTTTCCCACCATCAACTGGTTCTGATCTCTTGGATAATAATTATCAAAAGGTGTCTGAATGCTGTTTATTTCACTCGATTCCATGATTATTCGACCATGTGAGCGCTTTTTTGTTATTTTTTCATTCTAAGATCTATCCGTTTCTGAGAACTATCTATTCATTCATGTTTTTGGCGACAAGTCAAAATTTGTTATTAAAAAATGAAGTGTTGTTGGTTGAGTTGGCTCCCGGAGGTCATGTCGGTCGTCTGGTCATCTGGACGGAGTCTGCCTTCCGCAAGCTAGACCGCATCTACGGCACCTTCAAGTCCCCCTCCACCATGAAGAAGGGCTTCACTCTCCCGCTTGCCAAGATGGCCAATCCCGACTTTGCGCGAGCCAAGAAAAGCGAGGAAATTGTGAAGGCGGTGCGACCAGTCCGCAGAGTGGTAAAGACTCCAAAGGTTAGCTTACTTGAGCCACGCACAACCTTTCACCCTTTTGAAAAGATGGAATCTCTTTTTTCGTTAATTTTTCTTCAAGTCCAAAAAACGTGAAATACAGACTATGTGAACGTGGTTTTCCTCTACCATCATGTTTTGGTATTTCACAAAATTCTGAGGAAAAGGTGAAGTTTTTACCTAATTTTTCGGGTTTTCTAACAAGCGACTCGAGTTGAGTTCCTTTTCTGGAGGGACTCTTCCTTAGCAATTGCCGAAGGAGAGTGTAGGTCAAAAAGACTAATCATGAGGGAATGGTGGGCTTTGGAGACTGACCGAGTGCGTGCGATGAAAAATATAAAACGCATACGAGCAGAGCATTTGTATCATTAGCAGTATTTGATAGTGCATGGATTTTTGCATAGAATAAAATCACAGTGCTTGTGGGTTAAAGAAACATTGTAGTGTCTGTTCTCAGAAGTCTTTTTACTCTGAATAATGTAAAATTGAGTGTTTTTGTTGAAGGTTCACCGTAACCCTCTGAGAAAGACCTCGTTGATGGTGAGGCTGAACCCGTATGCGGCAGTTCTCAAGAGAGCGGCTATTTTGGCCCAGAAAAAGGCTCAGGGATTGGATCATCCCTCGGAGAAACTCATTCAGGTTTCTTTCATCTCCCCTGCTCTTTTTTCTCATACCCTCACTCTTACCTGTGAGTTTGTAGCCGTTTAATTCTAATCACAGCTCAATTTTTCGTTAGTATATGCATTTCGATAAGGCTTGTGCTTACGGCAGGTGTGACTGACGCATCATTTCAGTAAACATTTACTTTCGCATTTGTTATTCATAATTTAAAGCAGAATTTTATCTTTAAAATACTACGCAATTTATCTTTAAAAATAAACCCATTATGCACCTTCACAATGTTTCTCTACTCTAATTTAGGCGTGTATACGAAATGTAACCGGAGGAAAGGATGGGGGGAGGATGAAATGTCGCCCAATTTTTTTCTTAATCATAATGTCGGTTGAAACCTACATATTGGGGGTTTAACTTTCGATTAAAAGTTTTTTTATTGAAGGCGTCAATCAAGAAGGCAGTGGCAGCAAAAAAGACGAAGGGCGGCAAGAAACCCGCGAAGCATAGGTCAACAAGGGGTACGGAAAACCCCCCGGCCCCCCGTCCCAAAGGAAAAAACCCAGTCCAAATATCATTGCATTCAACTTAAAGAGAAAAACAGTCAAAAGCTTGCTAAAGAAATTCATTGCAATAACGCTCCACCACAAACTGAATTTTTTTCTATTTCAAATTTAAATCTTGAAAAATACAAAAAGGAATCAAATCTAAACGAAAAAAACCCCAAAAAAAACCCTTTTTACCGCTCGGCCCCCCGCTCACGAAAACATTTTCGACAAATTTAGGTAACCTATGCCGCGAAGAAAGTCTCCAAAAAATAAATCCCCATTTGCTTTGTTTTGTTGATAAATCTGTTGATAATCGTTCTATCTCGTCGTTCATTCGTGAGAAACAAATTGAATAAATGCGGACTAGTGAATGAGATCAAAATGAAAAAGCGAATGGAACTTTAATAGTATTAAAAAAAGTTGTTTTCGTGGTAATATGGTTTACGCTGACCGGAAAAGGAGCCTCGAAACAACTGAATTTGTGCCGTCACAATTATGTGGGTCTTGAGCAGGCTCGTATCAAATTCGTACAAACAGTCGCTACAAGAACCCAAAAAGCGCTTCTTTTCAGTTTTACTCGATAATTGAAATGAGATAGAGGCCCAATCAAATTGGTCGTGGATAACAATTTCAGAGAACAGACGGTCGCCTCGGAATGAATCTAATTCAACCCGTGGTCTTCGCGTTTAAAAAAAATGGGACGAAGGAACAGTTTTTAAAGGGAGAATATGATCACCTCAAAAAGATGGTAATATTAGGCATGAGTTAGTACGGAGATGTTTTCAGCCGCCATTAGTTCGAAAATATGAAAATTGATGTCACAGTCACGAAAAAGTCACAGAAGCAAAAATGGATTGATGAGCCACATTCGAGGTTTTATGTAACGTCTCTAAAAAGTCAGAAGCAAAACATGGATTGATGAGCCACATTCAAGGTTTTATGTAACGTCCCGAAAAAGTCACAGAAGCAAAACATGGATTGATGAGCCACATTCAAGGTTTTATGTAACGTCCCGAAAAAGTCACAAAAGCAAAACATGGATTGATGAGCCACATTCAAGGTTTTATGTAACGTCCCGAAAAAGTCACAGAAGCAAAACATGGAAAGGTTTTATGTAACGTCCCGAAAAAGTCACAGAAGCAAAACATGGATTGATGAGCCACATTCAAGGTTTTATGTAACGTCCCGAAAAAGTCACAGAAGCAAAACATGGATTGATGAGCCACATTCAAGGTTTTATGTAACGTCCCGAAAAAGTCACAGAAGCAAAATATGGATTATTGAGCCACATTCAAGGTTTTATGTAACGTCCCGAAAAGGTCACAGAAGCAAAACATGGATTATTGAGCCACATTCAAGGTTTTATGTAACGTCCCGAAAAAATCACAGAAGCAAAACATGGATTGACGAGCCACATTCAAGGTTTTATGTAACGTCCCGAAAAAGTCACAGAAGCAAAACATGGATTGATGAGCCACATTCAAGGTTTTATGTAACGCCCCGAAAAAGTCACAGAAGCAAAACATGGATTGATGAGCCACATTCAAGGTTTTATGTAACGTCCCGAAAAAGTCACAGAAGCAAAACATGAATTGATGAGCCACATTCAAGGTTTTATGTAACGTCCCGAAAAGGTCACAGAAGCAAAACATGGATTATTGAGCCACTTTCAAGGTTTTATGTAACGTCCCGAAAAAGTCAAAGAAGCAAAACATGGATTGACGAGCCACATTCAAGGTTTTATGTAACGTCCCGAAAAGGTCACAGAAGCAAAACATGGATTATTGAGCCACTTTCAAGGTTTTATGTAACGTCCCGAAAAAGTCAAAGAAGCAAAACATGGATTGACGAGCCACATTCAAGGTTTTATGTAACGTCCCGAAAAAGTCACAGAAGCAAAACATGGATTGACGAGCCACATTCAAGGTTTTATGTAACGTCCCGAAAAAGTCACAGAAGCAAAACATGGAAAGGTTTTATGTAACGTCCCGAAAAAGTCACAAAAGCAAAACATGGATTGATGAGCCACATTCAAGGTTTTATGTAACGTCTCGAAAAATTCACAGAAGCAAAACATGGATTGATGAGCCACATTCAAGGTTTTATGTAACGTCCCGAAAAAGTCACAGAAGCAGAACATGGATTGATGAGCCACATTCAAGGTTTTATGTAACGTCCCGAAAAAGTCACAGAAGCAAAAATGGATTGATGAGCCACATTCAAGGTTTTATGTAACGTCTCTAAAAAGTCACAGAAGCAAAACATGGATTGATGAGCCACATTCAAGGTTTTATGTAACGTCCCGAAAAAGTCACAGATGCAAAAAATGGATTGATGAGCCACATTCAAGGTTTTATGTAACGTCCCGAAGAAGTCACAGAAGCAAAACATGGATTGATGAGTCTCATTCAAGGTTTTATGTAACGTCCCGAAGAAGTCACAGAAGCAGAACATGGATTGATGAGCCACATTCAAGGTTTTAATGTCAATTTCTAAGTGGCACAAGACTCTTAATCAGTCCAGTTCTTCATATATTTCCACTGTCTTCGTAGACTACAGTAGAGCGTTCGACACTGTGCCCATCAGCTCCTTGCTTTTAAAACTATCTTCCTTTGGTATAACAGGATGCCTGCTTAATTTCTTCAAAGCTTTCCTGACTCAAAGAACGCAAGCTGTGATGGTAGCTTCATATTTCTCAGCCTCCTATCCTGCTCTCTGGGGTTCCTCAAGGATCTGTCCTAGGGCCCTTATTGTTTCTACTTTATATAAATGATCTTCCTCAGTCACTTCCAGCAGGCGTTCATTGCACTCTTTATGCCGACGATGCCAAACAGTTCACTATGAATGACGCATCTCTGCTGCAGAGAGCATTAGATGTTCTCTCTACTTGGTCTTCCTCATGGGGTCTTACTATTTCTCCAAATAAAACGTGCTACATACGATTGGGAATTAAGCATCCTGATTTCAATTTCTCTGTGAATGGTCACTCTTTTCCGGAAGTGAAACAGTTTAGAGATCTAGGGGTTTTAATTTCGAGTGATCTTTCATTCAAAGCGCATGTAAAGAGTATGTGTAGTAGAGCATCTTCTATAACATTCCTGATACTAAGATCTTTTCGCACTCTGAACGTCAACATTCTCATGAATCTTTTCAAGATTTAGAAGCCATCGAACACTGGAAATAGTTGAAGAAAGCAACCGGAGCCGAAATAATAAAGTTTTTTTTTTGCTCTCAAGTAGCAATGGCTTCTATATAAGGAATTGTCGTGAGATTTAAGAGTTGCAAGCAGATTGATGCACTTGATATTTTTAAACCGCACATCTTTCACTTTCCCCTTTTATTAAATCTAGGATTAAGCTTGATTCATTGATAAACTCCTTATCGTGCTCAACATTCGCATTCTTTAAATTTTATTCATTAATTCGTGGTGTTATTCATTAAAGTAATTGTAACCATGAAAAGTAATGATTCTGAGGTATACAGGGTGGGGCGTGTATATCACGACAAATGTTTTTACTCCAATTTTGGTTATTTGCGTATCAATGGAGCAGAAATTTACAAAGTTTATTCACTTATTTACATCGTGGAAAAGTATCAAAATCACTTGATTCTGCCACCCCGTTCTCGCACTACAGTGCGTAGTCATTTATTTACTGATGAAGGCACAAAGGTAGTCCAGTGGAAGATTGTCTCAGTGTTTCTTCAGATCTGCTTGAAAAATATTCCAAAGTAGAGTTAAGAGAAGCACAAACTTTAGCCTATTTTCCGCCATACCATGTTGTCTGGATGATTCAACTTGGGCGACGATACCAGCCATTCCTCTTTCGAAATGAATTCTGGGAGAGGCGCTGCGCACCACTCTTGAACTAACTGGGCCGTGAAGGACCTCCATTCTGCTGGAAGATAAGACCTTATGTTGAAGTGTTCATCCACCCAAGACTTCAGAGATCTTGAAACACGGTTTCAGAAAGACATGTACTTTGGCGTTAGGCTTTATGAAAGCGGACTCTTGCCGCTGGAACAGATAGCTCCCCAGAACATAACACAAGCTGAATGACGAATTATCTTGACGACACGGCCTTGAACGTAGGCCATAGTTGTTGATACATACGTGTCTATTTCACAAGTTTAAAACAGCTTCAAAAGTGAAAAGCTTCTCATCACAAAGATGTAACATTCTAGTCAGCCTCTGCGTGCCTTGGTGTGCATTGAGAAGATTGCAGTGCGCAACGGATAGACGGACACATTTTTTAAAGTTCACGGAACATAATGAAATTCGCAGGGAAAATAGAGAGAACATATGATTAAGAAAAGTTTATGAACAAAAAATAGTTTCATTTTTAAAGCTGTTCCGTGCCATTTTGTGAAGTATGTATGTTGTGATTAATACGCCCCAACCTGTGCAGAAAGATGATACGTCTGAAATAAAATCTAAAGGATAAAATTTTTTAAACTGGACGACAAATGTAATTTGAAGCAAAATTCCGAATACGAAGAAGCTTTGGAAAACCAGCCAGATTGCCTCTCGTCGGAAAGGGCAAGTAAACAAAATATTGGTGCTTTTCTGACATGGTAGGTAGGATTTTATATAGTTCGAGCGGACCCCTCGACAGGCGCCGGACAACGCTGAGAAAAAGAAGATAAAGTTCGAGGACTACTTGAAGTACTGAACATTGAAAGAGATTAAAACTACACATGTAGAACTTCAATTAAATTTGACACAAAACTACCAAAAATTGTGATATTAGAAGCTTCTTTGAGAAAATTTGAGCGAATAAAAATAGACATACTGATTTTCTTGATTTAAATTGCTCATGAACTGTTCATATTGAGAATTTGATGAAAAATTATGATAGAAAAGAGACATACTCACTTGTTCGGGGCATGACAGAAAGTTGCTCATGAACTGTTCATATCCGGTTAACTCAGTGTTAACAGCATAGAGAATCCTCTGTGTCAACAGATTAGTTTGGGCATGCACAAGGGCCAGAACATTGCAGGGAGAGCCCTCGTCACTAATTGGCAAGACAATATTAACTCCGCTTTTATCTGCATGATGTTCTTCTGCGAACGACTCGTTCAAAGATTCATTCATCCTCTAGTTACCTCAAATGAAAAGGTTTTAAAAATAAAACAACTTTAAAAACCATGAAATACGTTAGATCCCTATTCCAGCTCATTGAAATTAACAAATTGTTTTTTTTGCAGTTAGACGGCCGTTACAGAATTACACCGTGCACACTGTGCGCACTGTGTAATTCTGTAACGGCCAGTTAGACTATTCAAAAAATTAAAGATGTTGTAGTTTGAAGTTTGATGTTCTTGATGCGCAAAAATAATTGGAGCTAAGCCAAGTTTTGTTTTCGCGGGGGTAGATACCGTATTGGCAGGAAACAATTATTCCTTTGAGAAAGCCTTAAAGGATGATTTTAAGACCAATTTGATACTTTTACAATGTATAAGTGGTTAAATATTTTTGAAATAAATTCTGCATATTTCAAGTGGTCAAAAAGTTTTGTATTTGTGTTTCAGGGTTCGTATGGCGGCTCGCCCCCTTGTGACTGTATACAGCGAGAAAAATGAAGCCTCCAAAACTCAAGTGAAACTACCAGCCGTTTTCCGAGTTCCAATTCGACCGGATGTCGTCTCATTCATCCACGACCAAGTCCGGAAGAATAAGAGACAGCCGTATGCTGTGGCCAAAGAAGCTGGTTCGTTGTTTATAGGCTTAAATCTTGCTCTCATAATTTAAAGACTGCAATCCAAAAAACATATCGCTTGTATGTGTTTTTTCAGAAAGGTTTTTATCTCGTAATGTAACCCTAAAAAAAGTTTCATGCAAAAAAATGCGAATTCGACGGGACAACACTTCTCCACCATCTTCTAAGCCCAAGCGTTTTTCAATGTGACAAAAATTTTTTTAATGTAAAAATTATTTTTTTCAATGTCAATGATTCTTTGTAAATATTTATAAGTCAGACGTATGATCCATGGAACCTCTGGTAGGGGGTGGCCCCCGTGGCCCTCTATGTACCTATTTTTGGTGAGTTTATTTACTGTAGTGGAGAGAGAATCTTTGAATAAACCATCACCCTTTTCTCCTCAGGGCCCCCCTCACCCCCCTTTAGGACCTTTTCTCCCTTCCCTGCTAAGGTAAACCCCCCTCCCCCCTCCCCTTGAAATTCCTTTTAAAACAGAAGCATCTGACCTAGCGAACAAACGTTCAGAAAAGTTCAAAAAACACTCACTTAAAAATTGGGTTTCTGGATACGTTTTCCAACTGAAAAATTCTTTACACGGCTAAAGTTGGATTGGACGGCTGAACTTTCATTGGACTGCGAAAGTGAATTAGAGCCAAAAATCATTTGAACCTAAAGAAAGTAAGAAATTAGCTTTTTTTTTTCAGCTATTATTCACTTTTTTTCGTTAAGGCTTGTTGTTGTTGTTGTCTTGCCCAAAGGGTTGATCTTCCTTCGCCGCGAGACACTGGAGGTAGTCGTTGAAGCTCTCGACCCTCCAGCGTTATAAGCCCACACTCTCTCCTCTCTTTTTTTTAATTTTAATTTTTTATTTTTTTCTCTCCTTTGGTTTTTTTTCTCTTTCACTTTTTTTTTGGAGAGATTTAATTGAACATGAAGTCAACAACCGAGTGCGGCCTATTCCAAAGGTCGATAGGGCTAAGTGAAGTGGGGTTACAGCGACACGAAAATATATGTCTCGAAGTATGCGGCTTTATCCTACACAGTGGGCAGAGGGGAGATTCATTGGCCCCTATACGATCGCTAAGGCTTAGGCCAAAAGTTTATCCACCATCGCCCTTTTTTGAATCACGTTTTTTGGCACTCCTGCAGTTTAATTGGATAACATTGATTGCTCAAAAATTGAAATAATCAATATCTTTCCATTTAGATTAGTATTATAACATACTCAGGGGAGCGCGTACCCTGCCGCGAGGCGGGAAAAAGCGCGAGGAAGATTATTATTATTATTATTATTATTATAACATAACGGAATAAAATGAAGTTGAAAAAAGTGACTATTCGGTAGTAAAAAGAGTAAAGTGAAAAAGGAACTATCAAAACGGTTTCTCTAGCCTGGGCCGTGAAGGTTCCGTTAGCAAAAACGCTAAGCGTAAACTTCTACCTGTGTTTGAGCAAATTTGAATGTGATAAAACATTTAAACGTTCAAATATCTTTAACCAAACTGACTTCAAGTAGGCCTTTAACAAAGTGCTCCCACTCACCTCACCCACGCGTCAGCGGTTTCTCACCCACGCGTCAGCGGTTTCTAAAACACGGCCTCAACTTTAAAACTGCCTGGCTCAAATTTTTTTTCTTGTTCTCTTTCTTTCTTTTTTTTCTCTTTCTTTTTTCTTACTCTTTCTTTTCTTTTCCTTTTTAAAAAATTTATCTTTTTAAATTTTGGGGAAAGGAAAGGGGGAGGGGGGTTTACCTAAGCAAGGAAGGGAGGGGGGCCCTAAGGAGAAAGGGGGGAAGGTAGTTTTAATGAATAAAATCTCTTTCTGGGAAAAAATCTTTGGACGGCTGAAGTAGATTAAATCCAACTTTTTACAAAGAGAGTAAGAGAACAAGTAAGAAAAAATAAAAAAGAGAAAGAAAAAAGAATACTAATTAATTGAGGTAGGCCGTTTTTAAGTTGAGGCCGTGTTTTAGAAACCGCTGACGCGTGGGTGAGAAACCGCTGACGCGTGGGTGAGGTGAGTGGGTGAGTGGGAGCACTTTGTTAAAGGCCCTTAAAGTACTACCTTTCGTATTTTTGTAACCAGACACTCATTCTACCAAAATGTAGAAAAAGGACTTCGAATTAGAAAAAAAGTCCCCTTTCTATGTAGTAGCCCTCCGTCAAAATAGTTTGATAATGAGATCTATCCACTGACTCATTTCTCTGTGACAGTTAGCTTCGCAGAAAAAACATAGCACCTAAATTGATGTAAAAAAAGTTGGCAGTTCTAGAATACTAAGATCAAATTATTGTTTATAGATGACATACAGTAAGCCGTAATCAGGGGCATAGGTAAACTGCAAACTGTCAAAAAAAATTTCTAGGGCGACCGACCTACCGACCCTCTCCCTCACTCGAAATGAATTGATCAAAGTTATAGCTAAAGTTGAAAGAAAAAAGTCTTCATTCTTCTGTATAATTATAACGTTTCATTTGCCATAACTCTGCCTCAACCTGGTCCGGTATGCGCCCAACACAGCTGGTCCGGTAACCATTTAACCCGGAGTTCATCACAGTTCTCAATTTAACATCGTTATATTGAATGATACAACACCTTAGATTTGTGTTCTAAGGCCACCAGACGTCGGCTGAGTCATGGGGAACTGGTCGCGCCGTTGCTCGTATCCCTCGTGTTCGTGGCGGTGGAACCCATCGGTCGGGCCAAGGTGCATTTGGCAACATGTGCCGGGGCGGCCGAATGTTCGCCCCGACTAAGGTGTACCGCCGCTGGCATCGCAAGGTGAACGTCGCTCAGAAGAGATACGCTGTCACCTCAGCCATCGCTGCCTCCGGAGTCCCGGCGCTGATCCAAGCACGTGGCCATGTCATCGATAAGGTCAGTAGCTCAGATTCATTTCATTTGGGAGCAGAGTGTTTTTTTCACCCACACTGCGGTTGAAAAAAATCTATGCGCTCTTCAAGAAGTTCAAAAAACATTTCGAACTCTCATTCTGCCAACCCATATTCTACCATATTACCATTATACCAAACTGTCTGATGATTCACTTGATTCAAAAACCATCTACTTCGAATAGAGCGCTTGCTGTTTTTAAATATTTCTGAAATTGTCAATTAATTTTGTTATGAACCGCTAGAATGATTGATTGGGCACAAGTCCTCCTATTTCGAATCCTATGATTTGATTATCTTTCTTTCCTCGAAGTTGCAGTCTAGACGGTTTGGACCGCAAATAGAACTCTCTTTGGTAGCAATCGTTTGCTGTTCAAAATAACATTATCTCAACCTAGTGGGACATAAAACATGTACAGTTTTTTTCTAATTTCTACTTGACACCAGAGTGCTTCTCTGACCCGCACCACGGGTAAAAAAATCTATGCGCTCTCCAAAACCCCGAAAAACCTACAAATATATGCGCTTGGAAATTTTTTTTCTCGGATTTTTCGTAGAGAAAGTCCAAATGATTGGAAAAATCGAAAGTTGACCTCTAAAATTTTGAAAATCTATGCGCTCGAAAAAAGTTGTGCGGGTGCTAAGACACACCTTGCTTGACACGTAATACTTTCCCATATGTAATGTTGTTGAGGTGCCCGAGATTCCTTTTGTCGTTTCTGATAAGATTGAAGGCTACCGTAAGACGAAAGAAGCTGTTGCTTTCCTTCGCAAATGCAATGTTTGGGATGATATCGAGAAGGTTCTCATTTTCATAAATTTTCTTTTGGTGCATGAAAAAAATTGAGATGAGTGCGTAATTTGCTGCACAAGTTCTCCTTAGAAGATCGGTAATATTTACAAAGCTTACCTCTTGTACTTGGTTCACTTTATTTTGTAGTGAGTTGAATAGTTATAATAATCTATAATCTTCCTCGCGCTTGTTCCCGCCTCGCGGCAGGGCACGCGCTCCCCTGAGATGCAGGTCAGACCTATCCTGGTAGGACCAGTGGCTGCCTGCTAGATCACTGCTAGTGTGATTAGCAGCAGTGGGGAGAGTCAGATTCGTGCATGAGCACTACCAACATTTCTTAACCCCCTTGGTTTGGGTGGATCTGTCCGGGGTGGGAGTCGAAATCGGGACTCTTCGCACAATGGTGTAACACACTAACCATTATGCCACGCCCGGATTAGTGAGTTGAATAGTTATCGAGAATTTAATGAGTTGAGAGCTAATCTTTCCATTCTTTCTGTTCACAAAAATAAACACCAAGGTTGTGGTCTTTAAAGATATTCACCCTTCAGCTTTTGTATTGCGATGATTGATTTCACACATTGACAATTGATGAAAAATGATAGCAGAATTTGAAAGCTTCCGTTGTCCTGGCTTTTTTTTTCAAAAGCATAGATATATGTATGTCGAGACCTCTTTTCATAAGGGAGCGACAGGCCTCGAATCAGGGGTTAAATGGAGAGCGATCCTTTCACTATTAAACCCCTGCCTCGAATGATAAAGGAGAAGAGAGCGTGAATGCGTGTAATGAAAAGAGAAGATGCAAAAGAATAGAGCATTTGTATTACTAGCCTTCTTGGATAGTACTTTAATTTTTATACGCAGTACGGCGGGTAAGAGAGACGCAATGGTTGTCTGAAAAAAATTTTAAGGTAGAATTTACGAAAGAATTAGAGATTATCTTATCAGGTGTACAACTCGAAGCGTTTCCGCGCCGGTAAGGGAAAAGGCCGCAATCGTCGTTACCGCCAGAAGCTGGGTCCGGTGGTTGTGTACGCAAAGGACACGGGAGTGAAGAGAGCGTTCCGCAACATCCCCGGAGTGGAGCTCCTCCATGTGGAAAGACTTAACCTCCTCAAGGTGCTTTCTTTTGATTGCAACAAATGGGCTCCGGTCATGTAGCGTCCGGAGAGCCTCACTCAAAGCGGTAATATGAATGTGGAGGAAAGCGTCCATGTCAAAAATGACTTGTTTTTGAAAGAGAATTGAACTCCCATGTTAAGGTTTCTCAAATAACTAACATAGGACCGTGAAAAATAGATGAGGTATCGTTAATGACGTTTAAACTTTCCCACCATCAACTGGTTCTGATCTCTTGGATAATAATTATCAAAAGGTGTCTGAATGCTGTTTATTTCACTCGATTCCATGATTATTCGACCATGTGAGCGCTTTTTTGTTATTTTTTCATTCTAAGATCTATCCGTTTCTGAGAACTATCTATTCATTCATGTTTTTGGCGACAAGTCAAAATTTGTTATTAAAAAATGAAGTGTTGTTGGTTGAGTTGGCTCCCGGAGGTCATGTCGGTCGTCTGGTCATCTGGACGGAGTCTGCCTTCCGCAAGCTAGACCGCATCTACGGCACCTTCAAGTCCCCCTCCACCATGAAGAAGGGCTTCACTCTCCCGCTTGCCAAGATGGCCAATCCCGACTTTGCGCGAGCCAAGAAAAGCGAGGAAATTGTGAAGGCGGTGCGACCAGTCCGCAGAGTGGTAAAGACTCCAAAGGTTAGCTTACTTGAGCCACGCACAACCTTTCACCCTTTTGAAAAGATGGAATCTCTTTTTTCGTTAATTTTTCTTCAAGTCCAAAAAACGTGAAATACAGACTATGTGAACGTGGTTTTCCTCTACCATCATGTTTTGGTATTTCACAAAATTCTGAGGAAAAGGTGAAGTTTTTACCTAATTTTTCGGGTTTTCTAACAAGCGACTCGAGTTGAGTTCCTTTTCTGGAGGGACTCTTCCTTAGCAATTGCCGAAGGAGAGTGTAGGTCAAAAAGACTAATCATGAGGGAATGGTGGGCTTTGGAGACTGACCGAGTGCGTGCGATGAAAAATATAAAACGCATACGAGCAGAGCATTTGTATCATTAGCAGTATTTGATAGTGCATGGATTTTTGCATAGAATAAAATCACAGTGCTTGTGGGTTAAAGAAACATTGTAGTGTCTGTTCTCAGAAGTCTTTTTACTCTGAATAATGTAAAATTGAGTGTTTTTGTTGAAGGTTCACCGTAACCCTCTGAGAAAGACCTCGTTGATGGTGAGGCTGAACCCGTATGCGGCAGTTCTCAAGAGAGCGGCTATTTTGGCCCAGAAAAAGGCTCAGGGATTGGATCATCCCTCGGAGAAACTCATTCAGGTTTCTTTCATCTCCCCTGCTCTTTTTTCTCATACCCTCACTCTTACCTGTGAGTTTGTAGCCGTTTAATTCTAATCACAGCTCAATTTTTCGTTAGTATATGCATTTCGATAAGGCTTGTGCTTACGGCAGGTGTGACTGACGCATCATTTCAGTAAACATTTACTTTCGCATTTGTTATTCATAATTTAAAGCAGAATTTTATCTTTAAAATACTACGCAATTTATCTTTAAAAATAAACCCATTATGCACCTTCACAATGTTTCTCTACTCTAATTTAGGCGTGTATACGAAATGTAACCGGAGGAAAGGATGGGGGGAGGATGAAATGTCGCCCAATTTTTTTCTTAATCATAATGTCGGTTGAAACCTACATATTGGGGGTTTAACTTTCGATTAAAAGTTTTTTTATTGAAGGCGTCAATCAAGAAGGCAGTGGCAGCAAAAAAGACGAAGGGCGGCAAGAAACCCGCGAAGCATAGGTCAACAAGGGGTACGGAAAACCCCCCGGCCCCCCGTCCCAAAGGAAAAAACCCAGTCCAAATATCATTGCATTCAACTTAAAGAGAAAAACAGTCAAAAGCTTGCTAAAGAAATTCATTGCAATAACGCTCCACCACAAACTGAATTTTTTTCTATTTCAAATTTAAATCTTGAAAAATACAAAAAGGAATCAAATCTAAACGAAAAAAACCCCAAAAAAAACCCTTTTTACCGCTCGGCCCCCCGCTCACGAAAACATTTTCGACAAATTTAGGTAACCTATGCCGCGAAGAAAGTCTCCAAAAAATAAATCCCCATTTGCTTTGTTTTGTTGATAAATCTGTTGATAATCGTTCTATCTCGTCGTTCATTCGTGAGAAACAAATTGAATAAATGCGGACTAGTGAATGAGATCAAAATGAAAAAGCGAATGGAACTTTAATAGTATTAAAAAAAGTTGTTTTCGTGGTAATATGGTTTACGCTGACCGGAAAAGGAGCCTCGAAACAACTGAATTTGTGCCGTCACAATTATGTGGGTCTTGAGCAGGCTCGTATCAAATTCGTACAAACAGTCGCTACAAGAACCCAAAAAGCGCTTCTTTTCAGTTTTACTCGATAATTGAAATGAGATAGAGGCCCAATCAAATTGGTCGTGGATAACAATTTCAGAGAACAGACGGTCGCCTCGGAATGAATCTAATTCAACCCGTGGTCTTCGCGTTTAAAAAAAATGGGACGAAGGAACAGTTTTTAAAGGGAGAATATGATCACCTCAAAAAGATGGTAATATTAGGCATGAGTTAGTACGGAGATGTTTTCAGCCGCCATTAGTTCGAAAATATGAAAATTGATGTCACAGTCACGAAAAAGTCACAGAAGCAAAAATGGATTGATGAGCCACATTCGAGGTTTTATGTAACGTCTCTAAAAAGTCAGAAGCAAAACATGGATTGATGAGCCACATTCAAGGTTTTATGTAACGTCCCGAAAAAGTCACAGAAGCAAAACATGGATTGATGAGCCACATTCAAGGTTTTATGTAACGTCCCGAAAAAGTCACAAAAGCAAAACATGGATTGATGAGCCACATTCAAGGTTTTATGTAACGTCCCGAAAAAGTCACAGAAGCAAAACATGGAAAGGTTTTATGTAACGTCCCGAAAAAGTCACAGAAGCAAAACATGGATTGATGAGCCACATTCAAGGTTTTATGTAACGTCCCGAAAAAGTCACAGAAGCAAAACATGGATTGATGAGCCACATTCAAGGTTTTATGTAACGTCCCGAAAAAGTCACAGAAGCAAAATATGGATTATTGAGCCACATTCAAGGTTTTATGTAACGTCCCGAAAAGGTCACAGAAGCAAAACATGGATTATTGAGCCACATTCAAGGTTTTATGTAACGTCCCGAAAAAATCACAGAAGCAAAACATGGATTGACGAGCCACATTCAAGGTTTTATGTAACGTCCCGAAAAAGTCACAGAAGCAAAACATGGATTGATGAGCCACATTCAAGGTTTTATGTAACGCCCCGAAAAAGTCACAGAAGCAAAACATGGATTGATGAGCCACATTCAAGGTTTTATGTAACGTCCCGAAAAAGTCACAGAAGCAAAACATGAATTGATGAGCCACATTCAAGGTTTTATGTAACGTCCCGAAAAGGTCACAGAAGCAAAACATGGATTATTGAGCCACTTTCAAGGTTTTATGTAACGTCCCGAAAAAGTCAAAGAAGCAAAACATGGATTGACGAGCCACATTCAAGGTTTTATGTAACGTCCCGAAAAGGTCACAGAAGCAAAACATGGATTATTGAGCCACTTTCAAGGTTTTATGTAACGTCCCGAAAAAGTCAAAGAAGCAAAACATGGATTGACGAGCCACATTCAAGGTTTTATGTAACGTCCCGAAAAAGTCACAGAAGCAAAACATGGATTGACGAGCCACATTCAAGGTTTTATGTAACGTCCCGAAAAAGTCACAGAAGCAAAACATGGAAAGGTTTTATGTAACGTCCCGAAAAAGTCACAAAAGCAAAACATGGATTGATGAGCCACATTCAAGGTTTTATGTAACGTCTCGAAAAATTCACAGAAGCAAAACATGGATTGATGAGCCACATTCAAGGTTTTATGTAACGTCCCGAAAAAGTCACAGAAGCAGAACATGGATTGATGAGCCACATTCAAGGTTTTATGTAACGTCCCGAAAAAGTCACAGAAGCAAAAATGGATTGATGAGCCACATTCAAGGTTTTATGTAACGTCTCTAAAAAGTCACAGAAGCAAAACATGGATTGATGAGCCACATTCAAGGTTTTATGTAACGTCCCGAAAAAGTCACAGATGCAAAAAATGGATTGATGAGCCACATTCAAGGTTTTATGTAACGTCCCGAAGAAGTCACAGAAGCAAAACATGGATTGATGAGTCTCATTCAAGGTTTTATGTAACGTCCCGAAGAAGTCACAGAAGCAGAACATGGATTGATGAGCCACATTCAAGGTTTTAATGTCAATTTCTAAGTGGCACAAGACTCTTAATCAGTCCAGTTCTTCATATATTTCCACTGTCTTCGTAGACTACAGTAGAGCGTTCGACACTGTGCCCATCAGCTCCTTGCTTTTAAAACTATCTTCCTTTGGTATAACAGGATGCCTGCTTAATTTCTTCAAAGCTTTCCTGACTCAAAGAACGCAAGCTGTGATGGTAGCTTCATATTTCTCAGCCTCCTATCCTGCTCTCTGGGGTTCCTCAAGGATCTGTCCTAGGGCCCTTATTGTTTCTACTTTATATAAATGATCTTCCTCAGTCACTTCCAGCAGGCGTTCATTGCACTCTTTATGCCGACGATGCCAAACAGTTCACTATGAATGACGCATCTCTGCTGCAGAGAGCATTAGATGTTCTCTCTACTTGGTCTTCCTCATGGGGTCTTACTATTTCTCCAAATAAAACGTGCTACATACGATTGGGAATTAAGCATCCTGATTTCAATTTCTCTGTGAATGGTCACTCTTTTCCGGAAGTGAAACAGTTTAGAGATCTAGGGGTTTTAATTTCGAGTGATCTTTCATTCAAAGCGCATGTAAAGAGTATGTGTAGTAGAGCATCTTCTATAACATTCCTGATACTAAGATCTTTTCGCACTCTGAACGTCAACATTCTCATGAATCTTTTCAAGATTTAGAAGCCATCGAACACTGGAAATAGTTGAAGAAAGCAACCGGAGCCGAAATAATAAAGTTTTTTTTTTGCTCTCAAGTAGCAATGGCTTCTATATAAGGAATTGTCGTGAGATTTAAGAGTTGCAAGCAGATTGATGCACTTGATATTTTTAAACCGCACATCTTTCACTTTCCCCTTTTATTAAATCTAGGATTAAGCTTGATTCATTGATAAACTCCTTATCGTGCTCAACATTCGCATTCTTTAAATTTTATTCATTAATTCGTGGTGTTATTCATTAAAGTAATTGTAACCATGAAAAGTAATGATTCTGAGGTATACAGGGTGGGGCGTGTATATCACGACAAATGTTTTTACTCCAATTTTGGTTATTTGCGTATCAATGGAGCAGAAATTTACAAAGTTTATTCACTTATTTACATCGTGGAAAAGTATCAAAATCACTTGATTCTGCCACCCCGTTCTCGCACTACAGTGCGTAGTCATTTATTTACTGATGAAGGCACAAAGGTAGTCCAGTGGAAGATTGTCTCAGTGTTTCTTCAGATCTGCTTGAAAAATATTCCAAAGTAGAGTTAAGAGAAGCACAAACTTTAGCCTATTTTCCGCCATACCATGTTGTCTGGATGATTCAACTTGGGCGACGATACCAGCCATTCCTCTTTCGAAATGAATTCTGGGAGAGGCGCTGCGCACCACTCTTGAACTAACTGGGCCGTGAAGGACCTCCATTCTGCTGGAAGATAAGACCTTATGTTGAAGTGTTCATCCACCCAAGACTTCAGAGATCTTGAAACACGGTTTCAGAAAGACATGTACTTTGGCGTTAGGCTTTATGAAAGCGGACTCTTGCCGCTGGAACAGATAGCTCCCCAGAACATAACACAAGCTGAATGACGAATTATCTTGACGACACGGCCTTGAACGTAGGCCATAGTTGTTGATACATACGTGTCTATTTCACAAGTTTAAAACAGCTTCAAAAGTGAAAAGCTTCTCATCACAAAGATGTAACATTCTAGTCAGCCTCTGCGTGCCTTGGTGTGCATTGAGAAGATTGCAGTGCGCAACGGATAGACGGACACATTTTTTAAAGTTCACGGAACATAATGAAATTCGCAGGGAAAATAGAGAGAACATATGATTAAGAAAAGTTTATGAACAAAAAATAGTTTCATTTTTAAAGCTGTTCCGTGCCATTTTGTGAAGTATGTATGTTGTGATTAATACGCCCCAACCTGTGCAGAAAGATGATACGTCTGAAATAAAATCTAAAGGATAAAATTTTTTAAACTGGACGACAAATGTAATTTGAAGCAAAATTCCGAATACGAAGAAGCTTTGGAAAACCAGCCAGATTGCCTCTCGTCGGAAAGGGCAAGTAAACAAAATATTGGTGCTTTTCTGACATGGTAGGTAGGATTTTATATAGTTCGAGCGGACCCCTCGACAGGCGCCGGACAACGCTGAGAAAAAGAAGATAAAGTTCGAGGACATAGAAAGTAGCGATTATTTTCTTGTCAGTTATGTACGTACATATGTTTATGTATGTCATCTTGTAATTAGTCCATTAAACTTTTTATCTATTTTGCTGAAATCTGATAAGGCGCTCGCCCTATCGGTCAGAGAAAGACTAACTTTACTACGTGTGAAAGCTTGACCACTTTTCATCTTGCCAGGCATCACTGTCTTAAAACTGTCTAACGAATTAAAATGATTGAACTATCGTGTAATGGTAACACGCGCTCCCGGTTTGAGTCGAGATGGTCTGGGTTCGATTCCGCCCGGTGGACTAGCTTTTTTCTGTGCGATAGTTCAATCATTCGTCATCTTAACCAGGCGTCACTGCCTTTAAACTGTGTAACTTAGAATTTGAAGATTTGTCTAACGAATAGTTTGTAGATCCATCTCTATGTAGCTCTCATTCTTTCAAGATTTGGGGATCTTGTTCTCCAATTCCCTGTCGTTCTCTGACCATGTGAAACAAGTTATATTGAAAGCGAACACGACTATGAACATTCTTTTTCGCAGCTTCAAGACCTTTTCTGTTCCTGTGTTTTTAAGAGCCTACAAAACTTATGTTCTTCCTTGGCTCGATTACGGTTGTGAGATCACTGCAATTGAAAAAGTACAGAGACTGTTTTCCATACGGGTATTTGCCAGAGCCGGTTTTCCTTCCACTGACTATCTCTCTCGATTAAGTACTTTGTCACTCACAACCTTAGAATATAGGCAAAATGTTATGGATCTCTGTTTTGTTCATAAAATTGTGCATGGAAACACTTCGCTTGATTACACTAACCTTTTCAAAATACGTCCTTCGCCTTACCTTCATAGAAGCTCCCATTCTCTCAGGATTATTCTACCTTTCAAACTACCAAGTGGTCATTCCACTTGTGTATCAAGATGTATAGATAATTCTAATTCTCTACCATCTGAAATGGTATCTCTCACTTCTTCTGATGCCTTCAAGTCCTCAGTTTAGCTTTTACCATTCGAAATAATTGTTCCGAGCTCAAAGCTGCGTCTCTCTTAATTTTTTCTCTAATGTTCAATTTTACCTGTGAAATTATATTTCTGTTACATTGACTCATTTTTATATCCTTTTTTGTTTAATTTTATCTCAGTTACAAACTAGAATTACTATGAAATTTTGCAATTTATTGTCTGTGAAATCAACCCGATTCTATTCTCACATGCTTGCCGTTTCGCAAATGCGATAACATCCTCTGTGTTATTATGTATACAAGGAATAAATGAATGAATGTCGGTCGCTCATTTTCTGTTACATCATTCGATGTATGAGAACTATTTCTTTGAAGTATGACTACTTATACATTTTTCTGAGAAGGTACTTCGGAAGCTGAAAATAATTACCCTGAAGGGCAACTTGCATGGAAAGCCGAAAAGGGAAGGCGAAGCATGAAAGAGCGAGAAATGAAGGAGAAGTGTTTAGTCAAAAGAAACTGCTTCTGTGTGAGAAAATCGGCCGTTTCTTGGTATCTCGAGGAATTCATTCGATACTGTTCTCATTTCTTAAGTTTTAGTATTTTCGTTGAACTCCCCAAAATCATTTTTTTGTTCAATCCAAATTCTATTTCATTGTTGGAAAAAGTTATGCCTGTTGATTTATGTAACTTCCTCAGTTTATGGTTTTTTCTCTCTTGGGTTTTCGAAACTTTGTGACAAAGATAATTACATTCTTCCATTACTTCTATCCAAAAACATGATTTGATCGAAAAGAATTGACTTGGTGTTGAGAACCAGCGAGAACCTTTGTCTTCTTCGCCTGGGGTAATGGGATAATGTGAAGGACGGGGAGAGCCCCATCACAACATACAGCTTTAGTTTGAACAAAAAGAGAGGGTTGAAAGTGTACCAAGGGAGGGGAAGGGGGTAACGGTTATACGGATGGAGTCTAAAAAGAGGTCCATGTAGATTCGAGTCACGCTTGGGAGAACTTCCGGGCGAGTGAATTAAATATGAATAGTGCAAATCACAGAAAAGTCCAGCTTCTGTGGCAGTACTTTTATATCAAAAGTCATCACAGCAATGGTAGTTTGCTATTAGCAATGCTAGTTTTTTGTGTGCACTGATTCCCAAGCTTAATTTCTACCCTGGGGAGATTCACCTAAATCGAGGGGTTACTGAATTAATTTTACCTTTCCCCCAAATTTCATATGGTGATGGCACCTTATTTAATTTCGTTTCCTACTTCCTCTTCGATGCAGAGAGCACTATCTTTAGTTAAAATGCAGAGCTTTACTTATCAAACCAGCGGTTGCTTGATATTTCACTAATATGTAGTAACTGTAGAAAGGATTGAGTAAGACCCAGACGCTTCAATTTCACATTCGATATAAAAATTTCAACTTCCAGCTCAAATGAGACAATCTAACTTTTAGAATTAGAACAATTCACTTTACAGTTAGTTTCCTAATGAATTGAATTGTTTTATCACACAATGTATGATAGGGTTTTTGAGATGAAATCTTATGAGAAGTGAAAGTTGAAGAGGCTTCAGGCGACAATATAAGATGGGTTTTTTTTAAACTGAGGTCTGTTGGGAGTCGTTACAAAGCGGCCATTTGAGTAGGACGAAGAAGGAAAATATTACGACAGGGTTTATTTATGGACGTTACATCCCTGCCGTTCCGGGGGAAAGAGAAGAGTGATCGCTTACTGTACTTTTCAACTGGTTTATTTTTTGACCGCAACTCTAATTTTTTCCCGGTTAGAAAGTTTTCCAGCTCATTGATCAGTTTCTCGCTGCGCGTCTCCACTATTCTGCCGTCCTTTATGTAGAACTTGGTTTTACAGCTGAAATTTTTCGGGAAACCCATTTTCTCTGCTGCGGCTCGTTTCTTAGCACATGAAGTTTACCTTGTGTCTGATTCTCTTCTTGTTGGTAGAAGCCGATGAGCTGGCCTGCCACTTTTGCAGGCATTCCAAGAGGATGAAGGTGAGGAATAGCATGAAACCGGGAAGGTAATCATTTTTTTCCTTTAAAATCTTCATTTGACAAATTTTCAAACAATTAGACACTATAGCGAAGTGAATAAGCCGCGAAACATCTTTCTAAATGAAAATTAGATACAAGATATACAGATGTACCGGTAAGATAAACAAGTCGATCGAAAATATGACTGAACCATTAGGCATTTTTTGAGAGTATCTATCACTCAAGTTCTTCATTAAAAATGCTATGAAACTTTATGAGACGTTTGAGGACGTCAGTCTTGGCGAGAATCAGACGCCGGACTGCATGAACAAACTTCGCATGGACTCGAGAAACGACCTGCGCCGCATCTGCACGCCTCTAGAGCCTTTCTGTGCGGTTAGAAGCAAACTCTGCACGCCCCGAGAGTCTTTCTGTGTTGTTAGGAGCACACTCTGCACGCCTCTGGAGCCTTTCTGTGTGGTTAGAAGCATACTCTGCACGCCCCGAGAGTCTTTCTGTGTGGTTAGGGGCACACTCTGCACGCCTCTAGAGCCTTTCTGTGTAGTTAGAAGCATACTCTGCTCAACCCGAAAGTCATTCTGTGTGGTTAGGGGCATACTCTGCACGCCTCTAGAGCCTTTCTGTGTGGTTAGAAGCATACTCTGCACGCCCCGAGAGTCTTTCTGTGTGGTTAGGGGCACACTCTGCACGCCTCTAGAGCCTTTCTGTGCAGTTAGAAGCATACTCTGCACGCCCCGAGAGCCTCTCTGTGTAGTTAGGAGCATACTCTGCACAACCCGAGAGCCTTTCTGTGTGGTTAGGAGCATACTCTGCACGCCCCGAGAGTCTTTCTGTGTGGTTAGGAGCATACTCTGCACAACCCGAGAGCCTTTCTGTGTGGTTAGGAGCATACTCTGCACGCCCCGAGAGTCTTTCTGTGTGGTTAGGAGCATACTCTGCACGCCTCTAGAGCCTTTCTGTACGGTTAGGAGCATACTCTGCACGCCCCGAGAGCTCTTCTGTGTGGTTAGGAGCATACTCTGCACAAGCCAAGAGCCTTTCTGTATGGTTAGGAGCATACTCTGCACGTCCCGAGAGCCTTTCTGTGTGGTTAGGGGCATACTCTGCACGCCCCGAAAGCCTTTTTGTGTGGTTAGAATCATACTCTGCACGCCCCGAGAGCCTTTCTGTGTGTTTAGGAGCACATTCTGCACGCATCGAGAGCCTTTCTGTGTGGTTAAGAGCATACTCTGCACGCCACGAGAGCCTTTCTGTGTGGTTAGGAGCATACTCTGCACGCATCGAGAGCCTTTCTGTGTGGTTAAGAGCATACTCTGCACGCCACGAGAGCCTTTCTGTGTGGTTAAGAGCATACTCTGCACGCCACGAGAGCCTTTTTTGTTCCGAAAGCCTTTCTGTGTGGTTAGGAGCATACTCTGCACGCCCCGAGAGCCTTTCTGTATGGTTAGGAGCATACTCTGCACGCCTCGAGAGCCTTTTTTGTTCCGAAAGCCTTTCTCTGTGGTTAGGAGCATACTCTGCACGCCACGAGAGCCTTTTTTGTTCCGAAAGCCTTTCTGTGTGGTTAGGAGCATACTCTGCACGCCCCGAGAGCCTTTCTGTATGGTTAGGAGCATACTCTGCACGCCACGAGAGCCTTTTTTGTTCCGAAAGCCTTTCTGTGTGGTTAGGAGCATACTCTGCACGCCACGAGAGTCTTTTTTGTTCCGAAAGCCTTTCTGTGTGGTTAGGAGCACACTCTACACGCCCCGAGAGCCTTTCTGTGTGGTTAGGAGCATAATCTGCACGCCCCGAGAGCCATTTTGTGTGACTAGGAGCATACTATTAACAAACTTAGAACCTTTTACAAAAATTCATTCGTTTTACTTAAGAGTACAGTGACGAATCTGAACGGTTTCTTCATCATGATCGTGCGAGACTGCGCCGAAGTGAGTTTCATCTTATAAATAAGCTTACAGAAAAAACTTTTCGTTAAAAAAGTAAGTAGAAGCTGAAAAATAAAATGTAGAAGTCTTTGTGAAGTTCAAATTATTTTTTTCAAATCATTCAAAATTATGAAGTGTTAAGAAGAGATCTCAGATTGATCGTCCTGAATTGAAATGAAGCCTTTAGTTTTTTTTTGTTTGAAAGCCTTAGAAAAAACAGATAATTTTGTAACTCGAAATACAATTGAACTATAATTATTACTATAATACTATAACTATTATTATAATTCGAATTGGTGTGTAAAAAATACCGTTTTCTCAGGAAATTAAGGCAGTGTGTCATCGGGTAAAAACTGATTATTAAGTATTACTTGAAAGTATTACTATTAAGTATTACTTGAAAGTATTACTATTAAGTATTACTTGAAAGTATTACTATTAAGTATTACTTGAAAGTATTACTATTAAGTATTACTTGAAAGTATTACTATTAATCAAAATTCTTTGCTAGAGACCGAATTTCTTAATAAGTCTTCGATATTCTTCTTTTTTCAACTCTGGCTCCGTATTCAGCAGTTGGGCCTTTGCCCGAGAGACCGGTATAAAAAGAAACCTGCTCTCTAAAACCTCTTCATGTTCCACGTATCTCATTCCTACCCCTTGTTTTAGGCACCTTACCGTCAAACCTCTTATCTCAGACACCTTTTTTAAGCCCCTGATTTTAGGTCCCTTCAATTAAAAATCCCTCAGGCACCTAGAATTTGGATTTCTCTTTCAAGGCACCCCTTTCCAAAAACTCTAGATATCTCTTAATCAAAGTTGTTCTTGTTAGGTGTGCGTGCCCAGTTGTGAGGCGCGCGGCTACGGTCTGTTTTGGTCTGAATGCACGCGGTGCTGCAATAGCTCCTACTGCAACGAATGGGACGGCAAGGATTACTATTTGCCGAATGGGCGGTCCAATATGCTCATCTTTACGGCTCTGGCTCATTGTAACATTATGATTTTGATGATGTATTAATAAATAAATGAATATGTATATGAATAAATATCCGAATAAGTCATTCTCGAAGCTCAGTCTCTTGTTGTAATAAGTTTTTAATTGAAGTAGGAACTGAATCTAGATTTTCAAATGTTGTTTCAGTGGTTTTTTAGTATGTACAAAAAAATTATAAGTTCCATGTGCGGGATCCCAAAAATATTGTTCTTCGTTGTTGTTGTTGTTCATCTTTTTCATTTCCTGTATCCTTTTTGCGTAGTTCCTCTTTAAAATCTTCTAGTTTCGGCACGCCTTTGGATGTTCTCTGTAGCCATCATTTTCGTCATGCAATTAGATATTCGGAGCTTCTGACAATGAGGGCCAATGCAAGATGTAACATCTCTCCAAAACAGTGTCTTGAGTAGAGAAGTGAGGGTCTTGGAAGTTCTTATTATTTTTCTGTATCAAGGTTTTTCTGGTCGAAATGTATTCCTTTCTAAACATCTAAGAGCTCCAACATAATTTTGTTTCATTCATAAGCAAACATCCAAAATAGACTTGTCTCGAAATGGTGAAAAACAACAGTTTTTAAGGCTTTGCTTTTCATATCTGATCTATGCTTTAATTCTTCATCGACGAATATAAATCCAACGAGCGAGTTTATGATCACTTTACGGAAAAGGGTTTGAAAACAAAACTCATTTTTACTAGTATTTTGTATGCGGTACTTCAAGTCGCAATTGATACAGATAAAAATAAACTACTGCCTCTCAGACAAGAATATGTCCACACCATAGGATCGAAACCAGCCGTCTTCAAGTTTGTTTTTTTAAATGTTGCTGTCACTAGTGAACTTCTAATAACATACAACTATTTCACTCTATTAGACAAACCACAGATTCTGAGAAAAAATAAACACGGTAATACTGAGCCACGTCGCATGTAGGAGACAATCTGAAAACAGGAGTCCATCCACGACGTCTGTCCAAGCTGCTTATCTACCCCACAGGATGTCGCGCACTCGCATTGGAGATCCAACGGGACTATATAACTCATTGATTTATGGAGCAACGTTATAGAAGTGACCGTCTTTTCAAAAGAATGAAGATGTATACGTACGTATAAAAACAATGTATTTAAGAATACGAGAAAAAAAAAGAAGTGAACATGAAAAGAAAGAGTGGAGAAGAGCATATCACGTGGAATTCGCTCTTCGAGGATGGCTGCAGCAGGCAACGACAAAAACAAAAACATCTTAAACTTTGGAACGCTTAAAGAAATTCAGAGGCTCAATGGAGAACTCTTCAAAAAAATAAGAAAATTTGTTGATAGTTGAGGCTCCATAGGAACTTTTCCATTTCTTATTATCCTTTTTTTTGCTAGAGGCGTTTCTTGAAGATTCAATATTTCCTTAAATAATTTATGCAGGCAGCTTTTGTCACATAGAGTTTATCGAGACCTTCTCTGCTGCAAATCTGTGCCAATGGCATTTTGTTTGCGTAGAATTAAGGTGACCTGAGAATTAATGTAGAAGTATGAGTTCATTAGTATTCCTTATATGAGGGATTCAAGGGCTAGAAATTAAGAGTGATGATGTAAATAAAGATCTGAACAGGTTGAAAAAACAACAAACATATTGGACATAAAATAGACAGAGACGGAGACAGAGAGAGGGAGGGAGAGAGAAGGAGAGAGAGAGAGAGAGAGAGAGAGAGAGAGAGAGAGAGAGAGAGAGAGAGAGAAATGGTGAGATAAGAGAGAGAACGAAAAGTAGAGAAAGTAAGAGAGATAAAATAACACAGAACAGGGAACTTCCGTTGCCACAGGCCTGAATAACGTAGATTCTGGCTCGATCGATTCAAGTCGCACCGTTGAAAGCAAGCCTTAAAAAGAGAAAGAGGAAGCAGGCCTTATTTGTCTGAAACCTCTAGTTTTTTTCCTCATTCTTCTATATTTTCTTTCTGTCCTCTCTGCCTTTCTTTCTTCTTTTCTGAGTTTCTCTATTTCTCTCTCTATCTCAATTTCTTCCATTCTCTTTCTTCCTCGCAGTCTCAGTATCTTTATTCTTCCATCGATCTCTATCCTTCCCTCTCACAATCTCTTTCTCCCTCTCTTTCTTAAACATCTCTTTTGATTTTTCTTCACCCTTACCCCCTCTATTCTCTTACTCTTTGCTCCAGCTCCTCCTAGTTTCTTTTCCTACTCGAGGAACGTTTTTCCTCAATCCAAAATCAGAGGAACGTGTTAAGCCTGATAAAATAACTCTCATCAGAGCTCTCTTCTTCGTTCTCGCTCATATTTTGTGTTGAAGAAGATCATTTTTTCAAGAGAATATCCAATCCTCTGTCCAAGTTTTTCTTTGGTAAACTCCTCTCTGTAAACTCTGTCAAAAGACTTCAGAATAATCGAGAGAATCTGGGATAGTCCGATTGAGTCTCGTTTGAATAGCGAAGAGTTCGCTTCCGCTTCAATGAATATTTATTGTGCGGGTTCATACAAGTTTGATTCGTTTCTCTGATTGAAAGTATGTTGGCATTACCTCACGAAAAAATTTTGACGATGAATCTTTTAATAAAGTATAAATTTCGTTGGATTAGTCAATTTTGTTCGGCCATTACAACCCAAAACCCAAAATATCTGCTTCGTTAAATTATTTCTAGCGATTTTTTTCATTTTTTTAGCTGGAAAACAAGACTCTTTCGATTAAAGCAAGCTAATTTCACTTATTCTACGCGTCAATTCTAGTATCTGATCGGCGTGTATTTCACGATAAAAGCAAAGCAATGCACATTCTCGAGTTAATTTGAAGGAAAATGTTACTACAGTGTTTTTGTAGGACAATTACTTTGATTGACGTTCAGTGTGAAATATTTGTTCTCAATCAAGTACTAAAAAAATTCTTACGGGCATGTGTTGATTCTCTAAATCGGTAACCTAATCACATTCGAACATATCTGGTTTTTTCGGTAAAAATTCAGTGAGAAAAATTGAAGTCAGTTACAGGGTGTTTCAAAAGTACTGGCACAAAGATTTTACCTTCTATTTCTATTAAGTATCAGCGAATCAGGTTAATATAATTAAAAATGTTTATCAACAACTTCAACAATTATGTTTTAAGAACAGTCACTCAATATGATTTTCTTTGGCCTTAATGACAGCTTTGAGACGACGAGGGTATGCCTCGATGGTTGCCCGCAGTGTCTCTTGTGGAATAGCGTCACATGCTCCGGTAAGGGAGACTTTAAGCGCTTCCAAATTATTGTGAGATTTTGCACAAGCCATGCCTCCAGAATAGCCCAGATGGAGAAGTCGAGTGGATTGAGGTCGGGGCTATTAGCCTGCCATTCATTGGCCGGTATGAAGTCTGCCCGATAATGTGTGCACCACTCTTGACTCTTCTTGGATCTGTGTGCTGGGGCACCGTCCTGTTGATAAGTCCAGTTATTGGTTTTGAAGTGAGCCTGGGACCAAGGTAGAAGATGCTTCTCAAGAATTTCATCAATGTACGCGTTAGTATCGATTTTGGCGCACTTCGGCACGAAAACGAGAAGAGTGCGACCACTGGAGGAGACTGCCGCCCAAACCATGACTTGTGCATGATCAGAATTGCATTCGATGACGCGACCTGCATCGTTCGCTTGCTGTGAACTCTCCACGAGTATTCTGGAGTTTTGGCGGTTGTAATGAACGTCTACTGTAAAAAGCTTCTCATCTGAGAAAACCGTTGTCAAGTGGTCTCCGTTTTCGGCCCGCGCCAGTAGCAAGCAACATTTTTCCCGTCTTCCTTTTCTCTGAGCTTCAGTCAAGCCATGTCTTCTTTGCAACTTGTAGGGAAACTTCTTGAGCTTTTTTCTGATGACTCGCCACATCGATGCTACTGAGACATGAAGCTCAGCGGCCATTTACCTTATGCTTCTCTGCCCTTTGCGTTGTATCCGCTTCTTGACAATTTTCGTGATACGAGAAGAAGTAGCGGTGACCGGTCTACCGGAGCGTGGACGATCCTCTTGAGTTCCACGTTTAATAGTGTGATAGACGCTTCGACGAGGAACATCCAGCATATTACTGATCTCAGAAGTTTTGCGTCCCGCACGACTTAAAGTCAGAATCGCGGAACGTTTCGAACTTGGACTCGCCATTCACCTATAAAACAAAGGGAACAATTTTTAATTTCGAACACACAATCAAAAAAGACTAGAGAAAAATGTGATGTCTTGTCAAGTCAATTGCTCCATGGAGCGCGCGAGAGGCGCGCGCGAAAACTGTGCCAGTACTTTTGAAACACCCTGTAATTTATCCTATTTAATCATCTGAAATCTTTAACTTTCATTGGTTTGTGTATTGAAAGAGTTTTTCACTAAAAACCTGTTCTGAAATTAATACTCGGCTGTTCTCTACCTGGAGGTCTACCTGGAGGTTCTCTACCTGGAGGTACTCAGATATCTTTCTAGATAAATCACCAATTTTTATATTTTGTTCAAAAGTATTTGTTTTCTATTTCAGGTCTTTTTCATCGATGTTTAGTGAAAACTAACTTGAATGGAATTTTTTCATCGTAGTACTTTTTTCAGTTAAAATTATTCATAATTTTTCAGTTCGGGGAAACCGACAGCTTATTCAAGCATTTCCGGACTTGTGTGCAATTAATATCAAAACTCAAAAGTATTAGCGGATTGACTCTGGTGGTTTATGACAATTTCATGACAAAAAAAACCCATCGCACAAATCAGCCATGTTTTCTGAAAAGTTAGAGTTCAACTTTTCACTTTCTCAACGTAATCTTTGCTAAGTGTTTTTGTTGAACGCTCCAATGTCTCACCACGAAATGCCCTGAGAATGAAAATGAACTACGGTATTTTTAATATTATAACTTTTACTGTTGGACGTAAATATAAAAATACCGTAGTCCATTTTCATTCTCACAGGAATTCGTGGTGAGACATTGGAGCGTTCGACGAGAACACTTAGCAGAGTTAACGTTGAGGAAGTGAAAAGTTGAATTCTAACGCTCCATTAGTCAGAAAAAGAGAGGTTGCTGGAGTCTAATCCACTCTGTTCATGAGCGTTTGTCCGTGTTGGGATTGAATCTTCTTTCTAACCGGTGGGGGATTGAATCTTCTTTCTAACCGGTGGGGGATTGAATCTTCTTTCTAACCGGTGGGGGATTGAATCTTCTTTCTAACCGGTGGGGGATTGAATCTTCTTTCTAACCGGTGGGGGATTGAATCTTCTTTCTAACCGGTGGAGGATTGAATCTTCTTTCTAACCGGTGGGGGATTGAATCTTCTTTCTAACCGGTGGGGGATTGAATCTTCTTTCTAACCGGTGGGGGATTGAATCTTCTTTCTAACCGGTGGGGGATTGAATCTTCTTTCTAACCGGTGGGGGATTGAATCTTCTTTCTAACCGGTGGGGGATTGAATCTTCTTTCTAACCGGTGGGGGATTGAATCTTCTTTCTAACCGGTGGGGGATTGAATCTTCTTTCTAACCGGTGGGGGATTGAATCTTCTTTCTAACCGGTGGGGGATTGAATCTTCTTTCTAACCGGTGGGGGGATTGAATCTTCTTTCTAACCGGTGGGGGATTGAATCTTCTTTCTAACCGGTGGGGGGATTGAATCTTCTTTCTAACCGGTGGGGGATTGAATCTTCTTTCTAACCGGTGGGGGATTGAATCTTCTTTCTAACCGGTGGGGGATTGAATCTTCTTTCTAACCGGTGGGGGATTGAATCTTCTTTCTAACCGGTGGGGGATTGAATCTTCTTTCTAACCGGTGGGGGATTGAATCTTCTTTCTAACCGGTGGGGGATTGAATCTTCTTTCTAACCGGTGGGGGATTGAATCTTCTTTCTAACCGGTGGGGGATTGAATCTTCTTTCTAACCGGTGGGGGGATTGAATCTTCTTTCTAACCGGTGGGGGATTGAATCTTCTTTCTAACCGGTGGGGGATTGAATCTTCTTTCTAACCGGTGGGGGATTGAATCTTCTTTCTAACCGGTGGGGGATTGAATCTTCTTTCCAACCGGTGGGGGATTGAATCTTCTTTCTAACCGGTGGGGGATTGAATCTTCTTTCTAACCGGTGGGGGATTGAATCTTCTTTCTAACCGGTGGGGGATTGAATCTTCTTTCTAACCGGTGGGGGATTGAATCTTCTTTCTAACCGGTGGGGGATTGAATCTTCTTTCTAACCGGTGGGGGATTGAATCTTCTTTCTAACCGGTGGGGGATTGAATCTTCTTTCTAACCGGTGGGGGATTGAATCTTCTTTCTAACCGGTGGGGGATTGAATCTTCTTTCTAACCGGTGGGGGATTGAATCTTCTTTCTAACCGGTGGGGGATTGAATCTTCTTTCTAACCGGTGGGGGATTGAATCTTCTTTCTAACCGGTGGGGGATTGAATCTTCTTTCTAACCGGTGGGGGATTGAATCTTCTTTCTAACCGGTGGGGGATTGAATCTTCTTTCTAACCGGTGGGGGATTGAATCTTCTTTCTAACCGGTGGGGGATTGAATCTTCTTTCTAACCGGTGGGGGATTGAATCTTCTTTCTAACCGGTGGGGGATTGAATCTTCTTTCTAACCGGTGGGGGATTGAATCTTCTTTCTAACCGGTGGGGGATTGAATCTTCTTTCTAACCGGTGGGGGATTGAATCTTCTTTCTAACCGGTGGGGGATTGAATCTTCTTTCTAACCGGTGGGGGATTGAATCTTCTTTCTAACCGGTGGGGGATTGAATCTTCTTTCTAACCGGTGGGGGATTGAATCTTCTTTCTAACCGGTGGGGGATTGAATCTTCTTTCTAACCGGTGGGGGATTGAATCTTCTTTCTAACCGGTGGGGGATTGAATCTTCTTTCTAACCGGTGGGGGATTGAATCTTCTTTCTAACCGGTGGGGGATTGAATCTTCTTTCTAACCGGTGGGGGATTGAATCTTCTTTCTAACCGGTGGGGGATTGAATCTTCTTTCTAACCGGTGGGGGATTGAATCTTCTTTCTAACCGGTGGGAGATTGAATCTTCTTTCTAACCGGTGGGGGATTGAATCTTCTTTCTAACCGGTGGGGGATTGAATCTTCTTTCTAACCGGTGGGGGATTGAATCTTCTTTCTAACCGGTGGGGGATTGAATCTTCTTTCTAACCGGTGGGGGATTGAATCTTCTTTCTAACCGGTGGGGGATTGAATCTTCTTTCTAACCGGTGGGGGATTGAATCTTCTTTCTAACCGGTGGGGGATTGAATCTTCTTTCTAACCGGTGGGGGATTGAATCTTCTTTCTAACCGGTGGGGGATTGAATCTTCTTTCTAACCGGTGGGGGATTGAATCTTCTTTCTAACCGGTGGGGGATTGAATCTTCTTTCTAACCGGTGGGGGATTGAATCTTCTTTCTAACCGGTTAGAAAGAATCTTGATTCTTCTTTCTAACCGGTGGGGGATTGAATCTTCTTTCTAACCGGTGGGGGATTGAATCTTCTTTCTAACCGGTGGGGGATTGAATCTTCTTTCTAACCGGTGGGGGATTGAACCTTCTTTCTAACCGGTGGGGGATTGAATCTTCTTTCTAACCGGTGGGGGATTGAATCTTCTTTCTAACCGGTGGGGGATTGAATCTTCTTTCTAACCGGTGGGACATAGTGTTCACTCAACTCACGATATGTGTATATTGAAACTATAAAAACCAATTCCGCGAAAGCAATACTCGTGATGTATGATTAATTCATTGCAAACAAAAACAAAATTAATGACCACGATGGCGAGTATATTTGGGAAGTTTCCCGACTGTAAGGTTTTTTTTTTAGTTTCCCGACTGTCCCGAATTCAGCTAAATTCAACAACAAAAAACAACTGTTATTGGGTCGTGAGGGTATAAAAGTCAATAGTATAATATTATACCAATTATTCGAGTTGAGAATTGACCAATTTCAGGTCCCAAGTCATAATCAATTTCAGAAGTAGCAGTGGAGTGCCCAAACAAGCGAGGCATTCGCTGCCGATATGTATTTATGTATGTAGATTAACATTCTTAAGGCCTTAAACTAGAATTTAGTTGATGTTCGCTTGTGCCGGTGAAGCTATTTTGGAAAACCCTTAATTTTTAATTATCTAAGGTATAAAAAAAGGTAAAAAATTATTGAGAAACCTAGCTAGCAGCTCTTTTTTTCGTGATATGGATATATAAACTTTCTGTTCTTTAAATACAAAATTTTCTAGCATCCTTATTAAGGAAAAAAACTAACAACGAACAACTAATGATAAATGAGAAGTAAGCAAATCAGTAAATCTTTACGTGCTTTGTACGCAACTTTAAACGCGATTCTCTTTGTTAACGAATGAAAATTTGAGTGAATGGACGTATTCACTCAAATTTTCATTCTCTTAAGGTATGATTTCGATTCTTGGGATTCTTTCTATCTGCGGGCTGGTCACTGGCGGTCACGCATTTATATTCGGAAGTAATACCGCAGCAGAAGAAGACGTCGTCCAGAGTGTCCAGCTAAGAATGCCTTCCATCCTTCCTCAGGTTCCTGAGCTGAGTAAGAAGGCTGAGTCATGACTTTCAAAAGTTTTTGATGAATGAAAGTCAAGACGGTCTCAGTGATATAGATGCATTCACGTTAGGTTATGCATGGTGAATTATCTTTTTTTTAAACAGCAAATCAAGATTACTTCGCGAACAAAAAGTAAAACTTGTGTAGATATATGACCCACCCTGATTCTTCATTCCAAAAAGGAACCCAGCATAAAATTTAGGTCAACTGTGCAAAAGACGGCTCTAAATAAGTTAAACAACGGAAATGACCTAGTTTCTTCAGAAAATGATATTAAATCAACTTATACACCGTTACAACGATTTACCGTAAAAACAGATAAAACCGTCACACAAAACCCTATATATTTTATTCGGAAAGTAATGCTGTGTTCTCGGCCTCCACAGTAATCAGAACTACTCAAGTTTGGTCTGGAATGCTATTCTATTTCTTTTTATTCGACCTTTCAATATCAAATTCACTCAAGAGATGTATATCCACTCGGTTTACTAATATTTACATTTCTTCTAAGTCTTTTAATATTCACAATCCTTATACTTCTGTTAATATTCACATTCCATTGAGTCTGTTTATGTGTGCATTGCACTAAGTCTGTTAATATGTACAGGCGGAGGCTTACGTGTGCACTTCCGTTCCGCTCAACGCGGAGAGTTTCATCGGTCAGTTTTTCTGTTCAATACATTCCGCATTCTGCACGCAGTGGCGGACTCACTAGGTATGCTCCGAGCAATTATTAGATTACCATGAGTTTATGAGAGGTTTGCATACATCCACAGACAAATACTAATAAGTTATCTTCTGTGGGTGGAAGTGAAATAGAATAAGGGAAAAAAGCTTCCTATCTTACGTTAAAGGAGAACGTAAAATGATAACAACTGCTCCATTCAGTTGGATTCGAGGCCCTGACCGAAAAAAAGAACGCACATCACATCCTGGTGTTTGGGTGCGAAGAGCCTGGCAGCTACGATCCCATCTGGTTAGTTTCCTAAGAGGTCTTACTAACCTTTCTCGGACGGTTGTCCGCTCTCTCTCTCTCTCTCTCTGTGTCTTTCTCTCTTTTTTTATTTCTCTTTCTTATCTCCCATGAGGTTCTTAGAGAGGTCTCACACTGCCTCTTTTAAGACTCCTCCATTGAAATCAGTAATTTTTGCCATGAGATTACTCTGAATAAATTCTAGAACAAGCACTTATTTAAAGGTTACTTCATAGCAATTGGCAGAACTTATAGAAAAGTTGATTGAGAATGATACCGACTGAGTTCTGTGCTCTCGGAAAACAAATTATCAGTTTGAAGACTTGTTCACAGATACATAACGCCATAGACAATTGTCCGCACGCTTGTTATGGTGCAGTGGGTGGCCCGCTGCGATCAACGAAATATTCATTATTGAAATAACTGCATCACTCGAAAATAACTAGCTTTGTCCCGTTAGGAGATAGCCCTAGTAACTTAGTTATTAAAATTCAAATGTTTATTTGAAAAAATTGAAATTTCAAAAATTTTATTTCATTCTCAAGTCTTATCGAATAAATACTTTTTAATAACATGCAGGGACTGCGGAGAGATGAGTGCAGCATCGGACGAAAGCTCGCGAGCTTCTCCTTGCTCGTCCAATCCTCAGATTCTCTATGCATGGGCCCATAATGCACCCAAGCTGGAGCTTCCAAAGGGTACCTCATTTAATTCCATTCCCAAATGAGTTTTATCCCTGCCTCGTATAACAATAGTGAAGGAATCCGTGAAAAAACTCCCGCCTTGAAGACCAAGTAACATTTCAGGCGTAGGCTTCCGTGTGGGAGGTGACTCAGACAACAACTACATTGTCATGCAGGTTCGAATATTGTTCATCTAACTTATAAAAACTATGTTTAATTTCCATCAATTATTTAAAAAGATCAGAAAATTTTTTGTTGAGAAGAACGTAGCCCAAAGCCAAAATAAATAACGATAAAAGTTTTTTTTTCATACTTCAAGTTTTTTTATATTTCAAATTTGAGTTTTTTCTTCCCATTTTTTTTCTTCCAAATATTTAAAGTTATATTTCAAGTTTATATTTCAAGTTAATCATATATAAATTGACTTGGAATAATACAGTGAATAGAGTGGTTCAAGAAATAGAGTGGTTCAAGAAATCATTTCAATTTACAGGGTGCGGCAAAAGTCCAGGTGGACAACTTTGTCACTTTGCATCTTTTTTGTTTGGTGTAGCAGTCCTTTGATTTTCTGCTTGTATCTTATTCATAATGTTGCTAACATACCCTGGAAAAATCAGAATGATAACTATTTTTGTTTTCCGGTAATGCTCTCTGATATGGACCGAGGCTACATTCTGCGCTTGAGCCAGTCCGGGCACATTCAAAAGCACATCGCCAGAACCACTGGATTCTCCCGTAGGACCATTGAAAACACAATACGTCGCTTTCTTGAGACTGGTACAACAAATGACCGTCCCAGGAGTGGCAGACCAGTGACCGCGACCACTTCCTTCAACGTGAGAAGCATCCGAGACAAGATTCGATATAAACCCAAGCGGAGTCTCAGGAAACTCGCGAAGGAGCTGAATATCTCGGCGAGTTCTGTTCAGATGATCGTCAAATCCCGCATTGGACTTCGCCCCATCAAGCTGCAGAAGACTCACGCATTGACGGACCAGATGAAGGCGACCCGTCTTCGGAGATGTCGTGAACTGTCAAAGCGGTTCAAGCCGGTGGACTGTTTGGATATTCTTTTCACCGATGAGAAGTTGTTCAATATTGAGCAGTCCTTCAACCACCAGAACGATAGGATTTGGTCAAAATCGGTCAAAGGTGCCAATAAGAGTGGCCGTTACGTCTCGAGAAAGGGCCATCCCGCTTCTGTCATGGTCTGGGCCGGGATTTGCGCGACTGGCAAGACTCCGCTCGTTTTCGTCGAGCAGGGAGTCAAAATGAATGCCAATAACTACCTGAACGACATTCTCATGATGGAAGTACTTCCCTGGAGCCAGGCTCACTTCGCGGGACGCAAGTGGACGTTCCAGCAGGACTCTGCGCCCGCCCACAAGGCTAAAGTGGTGCAAGACTGGTGCAAGAGCAATTTCCCCTCCATGATCACATCCGCCGAATGGCCTCCGTACTCACCTGATTTGAATCCTCTGGACTTCTCTGTGTGGTCAGTCCTTGAGAGCAAGGCCTGTGCTTTCCAACACAAGAATTTGGAAAGTTTGAAGCGCGCCCTACAGAAGGCGTGGGATGATCTTGACGTCGCTTACCTGTCCACCACGGTGGGTGCCTTCCACAAGCGACTCTGCGCCTGTGTCAAGGAGAAAGGAGAGCTGTTCGAAATTTGAAAAAGCAGTTATATCCCAAACTATTTGAATAAACTTTGATGAAAATTTTGTTTGATTTGCTTAATCCGTTAAGTTTTTATCGAAAAAAATACTGTCCACCTGGACTTTTGCCGCACCCTGTACATTGTACATATTTTGTACATATTATATAAGAAAGAAAGCAAAACCATGAAGAAAAAAACTGAGTAAGAAATGAATCGACCACAAATACAAAACAAATTAAATATCGAATACGGGTACTATTATAATACATCAGCTTCTTGTAGTCACTGCCGAGTTTTTCAGCGCTGTTGAACTTGAAACGTCATTTGATTACATTAGGCGTTAGGAATGTTCGAGTAGCTAGGACTACCTCGAATGTTCGAGTAGCTAGGACTACCTCGAATGTTCGAGTAGCTAGGACTATCTCGAATGTTCGAGTAGCTAGGACTACCGCGAATGTTCGAGTAGCTAGGACTACCGCGAATGTTCGAGTAGCTAGGACTACCTCGCTTCAAAGTGTCAAATTTTGGCAGAAATGGATTCTTCTTTGCCTATAACGAGAGAAAGAGAAATTAAAAAGCTTTGTGCTCTATAAAATAGTTTCTTACATATAAATGATGGATAGTTCAGAGTTTCAGATTTATTGTCTGTGTTTTTCAACATGCGCTCTGAGCTAAACTATCTTAATGGAAAGACAAATTTAAAAAAAGTAATTTTCTACCCGTAACAACAAATATTTAAAGAACCGTTCCAAGAGGTTACCAGAAAATGGTATCACGACATTTCGCACCACGAGATTTTGCACTATGACTACTCACAGCCTAAATTTCACAATTAGATTATTTCCATGTACTTTCTGTGCTTAAGCTCAGGTAAAGATTACGCTAACGAGGCGGTACGGCTTAGTGCAAGAACGTATACAACGAATGGCCACATAATTAGAGCTTTGTAGATTTTTTTGTTGCAAAATCCGGGTGCGAGTTGTGGCGGTGCAAAATGCCGTGGTGCGAAAATTCATGGAACCCCGGAAAATTCTGGCAATTGCCAAATGAAGGCAAGAAGCCGGGAGGCATGAGGACGCCTTGAGTGAGGCCGCGCGTTTTATTTTTACATTAAAACATATTTTTACGTTAAAAAACACTTAGGCTTAGTAAAAGTTTACGATAACGAGGCCGTACGGCTTAGCTAACGAGGCGGCCTCACTCAAGGCGTCCTCATGCCTCCCGGCTTCTTGCCTCCTTTCGGTAATTGCCGAAAATTCTTTATAAACGGGACTGTTTGTAAGGTGCACTACATGCATGACGCACCAAATGCGGACGACTCTGGTGTCTCCTTCACCTACACCAATGTTCCAGTGCCGAAGCTTGCATCCACGATGCTCCTTGTAACTGGCGGGGAAATGGCTCCGAAATCGACTGGTTGGTCAAATCCTCTAGATATTTGAAGTTTTATAAAATTCTTTATTCCGCAGTTCCAAGATGAAAACACTTATCGCGTCCTTTCCCGCCTCGCGAAAATCAATGGGACTCCATAAAATGACATACAGGCTTAACATGGTACAAATGGCTGCTATTCGAGTCACGGCCGAGGTATAATAAAAAAAAAAATAAACCGACCTTTTTTTTAGTGAATATGACCGAAAGGGTAAAGGATAAATTGAATTCCTGAACTGTTTCTCAATTGTGAGCGCACGCTTTTCCCGGAAAATACTTAGTCCCAACGCTCCATTCTGATTTCAGTGGCTCAGAACGCTTAAAATCAAACATTTAGGTGGTTAATAAAAAAGGGGGATGATGTTGAGATCGTTAACACGATTGATTAAAGGGCATTTGTCGGAAAGCGTGATTTGTAGAATGTACTACTAATACCATATAACAACACTTTCTGCTAACATTTTAATGACACAATTACTCATCATTTTCAATGTTTTGAAAATCCAGCTGTATGTTCACTGAAATTTCGGCTTAGGCCCAGGTTAAGTTTACGCAAACGAGGCCGTAAGGCTTATAGACGAGACCGTATGGAGTTGTGCAAATAGTGCGTTTTACAAAAACGCTTTTCGGAATCATGCTTTGCGGTATTTGCCTGATTCAATTTTTAAAACTTCTTCTAGAAGTCGGGTTTAGTTTTGCCGATCTGCCGAAATGAGGCGACCAGAGAATAAATAGAGAGTCGGCTGTTCTATACATCGCAAACGAAAAAACATATCATCTACAGTATTGTATATCTTAATGATTTTAAGATGGTATGCTCGTATTTGGTTCCAAGATAATCTTGCGGCTGCCACGCGGGACTTGATTTCAACCACTTGCTTCAGATAACTGATTTACTGCCAAAATAACACAAGTCAAACAATTCGAGAGAGAAATAATGCACGGCTAATAACAACACAATTGCACCTGTATAGTCTGCTCCTTGCTATGAGCGAACGAGCTGAATGCTGAGCTGGGGACTGAGCTGGGGACTGAGGCAACACAGAGGCAACAAGACAGCACCTCAAACTTGGGTAATTAAACCCTTTATTTTAAGAATATAAGCAACAATACACGCACAAGGAATGAGAAAGAGAGAGAAGAAAATGGAGAAGGAAGAAGAAATTTGAGAAGCGATAAAAGACTAACACGGAACAAAACTCAAGTGAAAAGCCAAGACGTGGCCTAAAAAGAATAATAAACAATTCCAGTGTACTAATTACGACTGCTACTAAGTACTGGAAATTTGAAATGATGAATTATGGAATATTCTTAGTGGCGAGTAGCCACACTGGGCCCCGCCGAAAAGAAAATAGAACGAAGATGAAAACTAACAGAAACATAGGATTATAAAGAGGGGATAATTGAGTACAGTCTACCTAACAGGTGCAATCTAGAAGAGTAAATAAAGTACATTTCTAGATACGAGAACTTTGCATCACTCCTGTTGGTCGAGCTTGATTGCTGGGTTGAGGTCACAGAGCGCCGCGTGATGAGTCCTCTCCGTACAAAAATGGCACGGGTAAATGTGGCACGGGCGGTTTCCATGAGACAGGCAGAGACAGAAGGTGCAACGACCTTTGGTACGAAGCGCTGCCAGACGATGAGATTTTGAAAAGACCTTGGGGCAAGCGACTGCCTTGTGAACTTCGCTGTCGCAGAAGATGCATGGTTGAGTACTCGACTTCATAATTTTAGCTGACGGGGCCTTGGTGGGTTACGGAAGATGTCCTTTGCGGTCTGTTGGGACTGGCGGTGGTTTCACTGGCTTGGCATTGGCCTTCACAGGTATTGGAACAGGTGCAGGATCCGGGCGTTGATGGGACTCTATAGCTTCCTTCACCTTCGCATCGATAGTTACGCTGTCCATGTTTTCTTCTGGATCACCGGCGATGAACGTCTGGTTTTCCATAACTGCAATTAAAAAGATTGTGGGGGCTAGAGGTTATATGTGTGGTGATTACTTTGCCCCTATGCAATTGGTCACCATTCATGGTGAGGCTGGGGCGGGCAGACAACAGTATTAATCGAGCATGGCGCGCCAGAACTCTGGATCTCTAGCTGCTGACTTGCACGATCGGCTAGGGCGAGCTACAGAATCAATCCTTTGTGGCTTAGCTTTTTCTATGGCTAGGCTTTCGATATTGTCTTCACCATAAACCTCTATAGGGACAATCATTGACAAGGGGCGGACTAGTTTCTTCCCTGAGGAACTAATCAGTATGGCTTCCCGTTCGTGGCATTCGATTACTTGAGCTAAAGGCCAAGACCCTCTAGGAGTATTAGTTTCCATCAAGAGTACGACTTCTCCTCGAATTGGGCTTCTTGTACCACTTCTACCTGTCTTCAGCGACGAAGACTGTCTGTCCTTCAGGCTAGTCAGATAAGTTTTTTGGAAATTTTTCCAATGCCTTTGCAGCAATTCATCCGACTCTCTGTGTTGGATGGCTAAGGTTCTTGTGGTACTGTCTGGGGAAACATAGTCTTTATCGCCAAGGTGTACCGGCTGTCTGGATGCGAATCCCAGATTGGCTCCTTGACACAGGAAGTCTTGCGGCCTGATGATACCGAAAGGGGTATCTTTAAAGTCATCTGATAGTCTTGTCAAGGGACGGCTGTTCACGACTGCTTCTACTTCTGTAATGACAGTCATGAATTCTTCTCTTGCGAGAACCTTGCGACCAAATGTCCGCATGACGCACTGTTTCATGACTCCGACTAGCCTCTCGTATGCGCCTCCTTGCCAGGGAGAGTATGGAGGGATGAAATGCCACGACACTCCCTTCGACGAGAGGAATGTTTGGAACACCCCATCGGCTACTCTTCCCTCCTGTGTAAGGAGATTACTGACACACTTGAAAGTCGATGCGTTGTCTGACACGATATAGTCTAGAGCACCTCTACGAGCGATAAACCTTCGTAGTGCCATCATAAATGATGGTGCGGAAAGTCTCTCTGTCGGCTCTAGGTGTACGGCTCGTGTCGTTAGGCAAGTGAGTAAGAGTATGTATATTTTTTCTCTTGAGTCGTGGTCTTGTACGGCGAATGGCCCGGCAAAGTCTAAGCCTGTGTGCTCAAAGACTCTATGTACATTGACTCTGGACTCTGGCAGATCAGGCGCTTTTGGATAAGGGAATGGCAGTGCTGTCATTTTTCGGCAAGGAACACATTTCCTTAGAACTGACTGCACGAGTCGCCTCGCTCGAGGAATCCAAAGGCGTGATCGAATGGCAGAGATAGTGTGGTTTTCACCGGCATGCATATAAGACCTGTGCACGTGCATGATCAGTGTTTTCACGAGGTGCGCGTCAGATCCGCTAGGCATGAAAATCGGGAACTTTTCGTCATACGGAATTCTCGCGTTTTGAAGTCTACTGTGGCCACAGCGAAAGAGTCCTTCTCCGTCTTGGAAAAGTTCGAGCCTTCTACTGCCTGGATCCTTTATGCTGCCCAGATTCACGTGCTGGTGCATTTTGAAAATGCATTTTTTCGCCATGTCAATTTCTTCTGTTGTTAGTGAGCCGGCTACCGAACCATGTCCGATGATTCGGTATAATTTGGCCTTACTTTCACTACTGAGAGAGGCGAATTTCAGGCGGATGAATCTGTTGACGAACGCTACGGTCCGTGTGAGTCTTGTGAAGCTGGAGAAGCGTTCGAACTTGACTGCAGCTACCTGTACTTCTTGGCTAGAGATTATCAGAACAGGTGCGCGGGCTGAAAGTTGCTTCGCTTCTTCCTTGGCTGACTCAGCAATTCGATCTGGGTCGAATTCCGGTCTGCTATGGCTCTTTGAGAGCCACTCTGGGCCGTTCCACCAGATGGAACTGTTCTTCAACTTTTTGGCGGCACACCCTCTCGAGGCTAAATCCGCTGGGTTGTCTTCGGAAGGAACGTGACAGAAGCGCAATGCTTTTTTCTCCTCTCCTCCTACCTCTTGGCAGATTTCCTTTCTGAGATCGGCGATCTTTTTACTAGTATTTATCACTGAGCGGCTGATCTTGTCTTTTATGCGATAGGCTGTCCAGTAAAGTGCGATTACACTGTCACTGAAAACTGTGCACTCTTCGACACGTTCTTCGCAACTCGACAAGCTTTTTACGACAAACAACAGTGAATGCATAGCCAGTAATATCGCTCGGTGCTCAAGGCGCGGGATAGTCAGAGGATTTTTGAGAGGGGCTAGCTGAGATCTGGCCATGACTATAGATGAATTCTTGTCACCTATCGAATAGATTACGGCTGCCATGGCTTTGCTAGAGGCATCGGCGAAGGCTGCTAGTTTCCACTTGCTCCCCTTTGCTCGAAAAATTTGTCTAGGGATGCTGTGCTGAAACGCCTTCATTTGTTTCTCGATCTCTGCCCAGCTCACTTTGTCTTCCGAGCTGAGCGGTGTGTCCCATCCACACTCCTTACGCCACAATTCCTGTATGTAAATCTTGGCCGGAAGCAGTAAGGGGGCTACCAGACCAAGAGGGTCAAAGGTAGAGGCAAGCTTCTGTAAGACTGTCCGCTTAGACAGCTTGTCTGTGTCTGGTATTTTGGCTGACAACAAGAATTTGTCTTCTTCAGAAGACCAGTGAACTCCTAGCATTTTCTGGACTCCGATTATCCCTCTGTCCTGCATAGGCAACGATTCGACAAATGCTGTGTCATTAGAGGTAAACTCTCTTAGGTTCATGTGAATACCGGCGAAGAAACTCTTGGCTTCCTTATAGACTAACTGCTTCTTCACGGTTTCATCACATGAGAACAACAAATTGTCTACGTATATGTTATCTCTGAGCTGCGAGATGACTGTCTTCTTTTCCGGACTGGGACTACCGGACATGGCCTTAGTGACTTGCTCAAGGTGGAATCTTATTGAAGACTCCAGAATGAATGGACTTTGTGCTACGCCAAACGGCGTAACTGTGAATCTGAAGCATTCTAGATTGTCATCACATATTGGTTTTTCTGGGTCCTTGACCCACACCAAGCGCATGAGATCTCTTTGATCTTCATGTATGCCAATCTGGAGGAATGCGGATTCGACATCGGCTAGTATGATCATTGCATGTGTTCGAGCTCTTATTAATAAGGCTGGGATTCTCTCTAGGTGACTTTCTCCAGCGTAAAGACAGTCATTAAGAGATAGTTTCCATCTTTCTCTGGCTGATGCGTCGAACACCACTCTGATCGGCTTGTTTGGCTTATCCGGTCGGAAAACCGGATGATGCGGTAGGTATGACACTCTCGACGGCCAGTGATGATGATCCACTCTCTCTATGTGTCCCTCGGCTAAGCGATTCTTGATCACTTTGTCATAAGAACTTAGCATGTTCCTACGACGGAGACTGTTAACCACGTTTCGGAGTCTGGCAACACAACTAGTCTGGTTGACTGACAACCTTGACAGTTTTTCTGTGTTGAAGCAGTATCTGGCTTGAATGCGGCCTTTCTGGTACTGAACATTTTGGCGAAAGTACGTGTCTACCATTTTTTTTCATGTCCTGCGACTGACCAGTCATCGGCTCGTCTCTATTGCCGACTTCCTCGACCGCTAGAAAACGATGAAGGGTTTCGTTCAAGACTTTTTTGTCAGTCACATGTGACACGATATGCGAGGAACCGTTCGTTCCTCCGATATCACCTGTGGCTATCCAACCGAAGACTGATGGAAGTAGTGTGTAGCCACTGGGCAAGGTCATCGACCGTTTCTTCCATTTTATAGCATTCAGGTAATCCTTATTACCGAGAAGAACGCTCGGTTGGACTTTGGATTCACGCCTGCTGTCATCGGACAGCTTGAGGCGATGTGACTTGATGTATTCAGAATCCTCTGGTGGTAATGGACATGGCTCGATTCCCTCAATTATAGGGTCTGGATATCCCATGGCTTGGATCGTGAGCGAGTTGCCGTAAGCTCCCTTTAGAGATACTTCGTAGATGTTGTATCTTTGTGTTCCCCTTGTATGACCTCCGAGTCCCGTTAGGGTACTTTCGGCTTGGTCTATTCTTGGGAGTCCCATCTCCTCTGCCAGTGTCTCTGATATTAGGCTCACCGAAGCTCCGGTGTCTAACAGAAAGTCGACGGTTCGTTTTTTACGACCGTTGGCGATAGCCGCACGACCTATTTGTAGGCGTGGGCGGCTTCGGCTGGACATGGCATGAGGTATTGTATGATGAGATGGCTGGAGGGGTGCTTGTCTATTTACGTTGGTCGTGAAACGTGTCTGTCCACCATGGTTGAGGATTCTATTATCTTGGTTTGGCTGTCTTCCCTGAGGGTATGAGTACCCTTGTATCTCGGTGTGTTTTCTAGAGGCTTGTCGCTTGTTCTGTTGCGTTTTGGCTTGGTTTGACTGGTACATTGTCACGAATTCATAGCACAGTGCCATATCGTGAGGACCTTGGCAATAGTGGCATTTATTGGAGCACGTATGCATCGATCCGTTTGGCTTCAAACAGGCTACACAAAGCCCAAGCTGCTTTATGTGAGCTATCCTGTCTTTTACCATTTTCATGGTACGGCAACGGAACGACTCCTTGTGCTTATTGCAAAACAAGCAGAGATCCGTACCCTCTTCTTTAGGTGACGAGCGACTTTTTTGTGTTTGACTGGGTGGGGAAACTAATTTAGAGTCTTCTTTGGCAATACTGACTGCATGTCTTGACTGGCTATTGCCCTTTTCTTTGACACTCGACTTTTCCATTTCTTGCAAGAACAGTTCTTCTCTAATGACACTTTCGGCTTTATCTAGCACTGCACGGAGGGTGACATTCACATTACCGTACAAGTATCTGCACAATAAATTGCGCATTTGGCCTGAGAATTTTTGAAGCACCATGTTTTGCACTATCAGATCTTGTGACTGTTTATTGAGCTTTCCTAGACTTGTCAGTGCGACTTTTAGGGCTAGAGTCAGATTCATTTGTTCTGGCCATGATTCATTTACAGCCACTATGCCTTCCAATTTTCTAACCATTGTCATTTCGTCGGCTTTATTGGCTGAGAAGCTCTCACAAAGCAATGCAATAGCATCCTCGTAGCCCTGTGTGCTTGACGGAAATTGATCAATAATTTGTTTGGCTGAGTTTTGGAGGCTCTGGCGAAGGTAAGACATTTTTTCGGTATGCGAAATGTCTGGCCGGCTGTGAATCATTTCTCTAAATCTTTCCCACCAAGCCGAAAATTCAGTTCTTTCCCCGTAGAAAATAGGCAGACTCGGTGTAGGCAAGGGGGGTAGTCTTGGCCGCATTTCAAGTCTTTCCATCTCTATTTGCAACGGCAAAACTGACTCGCCATTGTTAGTGATGACTGGCTGTGCGGGAACGCCCCTATCTGCTATTGGCTTACTATCTGTTCTATTTTCTGGCTCAGAAGATTTCTCTAATGCTCGACATTTTTCGATGAGCTTGTCTAGACTGTGGCATGTGAGTTCGATAGTTTTCTCGACTATTGATAGGCTACGTCTATTGAAATCTTCTTTTACAAACAGTCGCATGTGTTTTTCGTGTGCGTCTTTCTCTGAGTCTGGCTTGACCTTATTAACTACCTTTGTCCAATCAGTAATCGCTTGCTTAAAGTACTTGAGGTCAAGCTCCAGACCCTTTTTCAGATCCACCGCTTGATTGCAAGACTCTACACTAGGCTTTGTTTTCGCAAGCGATTCGGCTAAGGCTACGTTTTTGCAAAGGTCTTCTGAAAAAATGGCAAAATTGTTAAACTCGGTCAATGGCTCAAAGTCAGTCATTTTTCCGACACAAGTGGTGGCTTTTTGCTACGTCTGAGGCCGATGCACCATATGCTCGTATTTGGTTCCAAGATAATCTTGCGGCTGCCACGCGGGACTTGATTTCAACCACTTGCTTCAGATAACTGATTTACTGCCAAAATAACACAAGTCAAACAATTCGAGAGAGAAATAATGCACGGCTAATAACAACACAATTGCACCTGTATAGTCTGCTCCTTGCTATGAGCGAACGAGCTGAATGCTGAGCTGGGGACTGAGCTGGGGACTGAGGCAACACAGAGGCAACAAGACAGCACCTCAAACTTGGGTAATTAAACCCTTTATTTTAAGAATATAAGCAACAATACACGCACAAGGAATGAGAAAGAGAGAGAAGAAAATGGAGAAGGAAGAAGAAATTTGAGAAGCGATAAAAGACTAACACGGAACAAAACTCAAGTGAAAAGCCAAGACGTGGCCTAAAAAGAATAATAAACAATTCCAGTGTACTAATTACGACTGCTACTAAGTACTGGAAATTTGAAATGATGAATTATGGAATATTCTTAGTGGCGAGTAGCCACAGATGGATTCGTGGCTGATTGAAGAGGGTGTGATTGATCTCAACTTACTCATAGGAATAAAGTTGATTTAATGATGATAGGCTGACCAAACGAGGTCAAATAACAGAGAACTTCGAGACCGCATGCCTCATCGAGGAGGATGTCACCATGCACCCCTTCGCCTTCCGAACGCACACTCACAGACACGGCGTCGATGTCTCCGGATGGATCGTTAAGGAGGTTCTGTTTCATGCTAAAACCTAATATTCTCGTCTCATTTTATGACTCGTCTTTAGGTTCTCATTATGTGTCATATTCGTCTCAAATATGAATGTATAATATAAATTTTTTTATTCTGGTTAAATTACTCATTTTTTTGTTTAAAAAAATGAAGTAAAAAGAAACCTTTTTTATGATATAATTCCCAAATTTCTATCGCGAAAATTGATTTTGTAGCATCACGGGACTATATATTCGCGTAGAAAAAAACTCCTTCTTGACTTTATCCAGTCTCAAATTTTTGAAAACTATTTTAATTGTAATTTGCTAGTTCAATTAAGGGGTAATAATTCAAATTAGTTTTGTCCGGTTTTAGTATTCGTTGTAAAATGTGATCTTGGAAAGTCCTCCGAGCTGCAGATAAAAAGTTAACTGACTAAATTGTTCATTGGTTTTTAATGAATGGTTGAAGAACGAGAAGGGATCCGACTCCTGGACCCTTCTTGGCCGCCGTGACCCGCAGCTCCCGCAGATGTTTGTACCGGTAAATAACTCTTCAGTCGTCATCACGAAAGGCGACGTGGTCTCAGCCAGGTTAGCAAGCATACATATTCACTGCCTGTAATGGCTTTCAGAGGTTCCTAGGCGCTCTCGGGGAAGTGGGGCCGGGTTCGATTGCTGGATGTTCTCCTCTCGGGGAAGTGGGGCCGGGTTCGATTGCTGGATGTTCTCCTCTCGGGGAAGTGAAGCCGGGTTCGATTGCTGGATGTTCTCCTCTCGGGGAAGTGGGGCCGGGTTCGATTGCTGGATGTGCTCTATTTTTTTCCCTATAAGAAGACCTCATGTGCAATTAATTTGATCAGGAACATACAAACAATATTGAGAGGAACCTGTAACTTGGGTAATTAAACCTTTTTTTAATAAATTAAGAAGGCTCTAGGCCCAAAGGAAACGAACAACAAGAACAACAAAAACTGATAAATGTTACGTTGGCACGACGACACTTAAACTTTGCTAAAAGACGGCCTGAGCAAAAGACGTTAAAACACACAATGATAAACATAGCTTACGTTTACACTCCGTCCCCTAGAAAAATTCAGACGATGGAGTTGGTATACACATATTGGAAGAGCCCAAGCATCTTTGAACCTTGCCTTCCGAATTCTCACTGGACGATGTATAATTTGTTATATGATACGATTCATCGTGATTCTATTGTCTAGTGTAACACATAAAGATTGCGGATAAAAAAGCTGGAGGCTAAAGATTTTATGGGTAAGTCAGAGCGATGATTTCATCAGCATGAGTTTAAATGTTGTCGGACCAGAAACAGCTTTCCAAACCACAAAAAGACGAAAAAAGAGTAGCCATGCAGATAGGTCAGAGAGACAATGATAAACAAAGAGACAGAGACAGAAAGACATGGCCCGGAATAGAAAGAAAAACAGGGTGAGATACGAAGTGAAAGTGATGAAACGATATATGTATGAAGAGAGAGGGAGACATAGACAGAGAAAGAGTCAGAAAAAAAGACAAAAAAGGACAAAAGGAAACAAAGAGTATGATGAGTGAGAAAAAGAGATTTTGAAGTAGAAAGGAAAGAGAGAGAGCAAAAAATAGAAAAATAGAGATAAAAACAGAGGTAAGAAAGGGATCCGAAAAAAATGAAGAATACGGATAGTGTTTTTATCCCAATCTTGTCAACAGAGTTCCGAAAAAGTGTCCGAAAAACATCCAGATTAAAGCTTTAGACGCGACCTTGATAGAATACAAGCAGCTTCGAAAGATGAAAACTCGAAGATTTTTTAAAATAAACTTAATATGTACTTCTGTCTATTCAAGATGTGTGATGAAGAACGATGAAGACCGAGTAGTCTCGATGGGATCGACGAACGATGACGAAATGTGCAACTTTTATGTCAGTTTCACCTTCACAATCAGTTTTCTGTATTTTGATGAGGCGTGAAGCACTATTATTGTCACTTCATGCAAAAAATAAGTGGGTCGAGTAAAGGATTCACTTTCTATTTCAAACTGAAGACACGTTGTTATTCTATGCAGTATCGCAATATGTCAGATTTATCCTAAGAATTTCATTTTCATTCTCATAAAGTTCTTGTATCATTCTTTCTTTTTTTCAAAGGAAGTTAAACGAAGATTTTTATTGTTCAAGTGTTCCTCTTAATATACAAGTTTGAAAAAAATCAAACTTTAAAACAGTTTCTCATCTCTTATTATTATTATCTTTTTATCATCGCATTGGATGGATGATGTGGTGAATGGGAAGGTATAGAGGAAGAGAGGAATTGTGACGGTGTTGAGATAATTGGGAGCTGTTTCAAAGCAGAAGTTCCGGGGTAACAAGTAGCAGAAGCAGAAGAATGATGAGCTCTCTCATGTTTCTCGTCTATCTCTCCCTTCTCCTCTCTCTCTATTTTCACCCACTTCTCAATTCTTTCTTCTCTTTTCCTTTCTACATGTTTACTCTCTCCCCCCTCTTCTCCATATGTAGGTTATAAACAATGTAACCAACTACGTTCGTAATTCAGGTGATGTACTGGACAGAGGGTGACAACGGACTGCGAGACAACACTTGCTTCTCACCCGGTGCACCCACCTACTACTGGTCTACCGAGGCGCACCTCAATCATATCCCGAAGTGACCGTTGTTCCTAGCGATGCACGTCTACGCCCACTCTTCACCCTACTAACCAATACTCACATTCTAAGCGAGAACCGAGAATTATCTCTCCAGCGACAGATACAAATGATAAGAGGCATAAGTGACACAACATTTACTGGTTACGCTCTAGAAGGGTTTATAAAACAGTAAAAATAAACATCTAAATAGGCGAAGAAAGAAATAGAAATAAGCAGAGAGAAATGAGTATATTCTTTTCTTTTGTTCTTCAGAAAATTTAAACCTGTCGTGTTGTGAATAAAAACAGTTGATTCTATACTTCTTAGAGGAACGAAGTGCGCGATCTGCTCTATCACATCACAAAAGAACCAAAATAAAATGAAGTACAACTAGTTTGAAACAGATGTTGGAAAACGACATTATGGTGGGAGCTAAATATTGTGCATTTGGGATGTATGCATAAATTCTCCTAATTCATATCCTCCGAAAAAGTGGCTCAGAAATACATATTGTTGATAGCGTTAGCGCGAATCTCAATTATTCTCCTTTCATACTCATTAGCAGTGACCCAGAATGTAGCAATTAGTTCTACCAGTTTCGTTCTTTTTTATCTCAGAGGAGTGCGTACCTTCTTGCCCCGAGGAGGTACTACATAGCAACACCCCATTTCTCTCCACCTTATTTGGGTACTATCATAGCAAAACCCCATTTCTCTCTCCACTTTATTTGGGTACTATCATAGCAACACCCCATTTCTCTCTCCACCTTATTTGGGTACTATCATAGCAACACCCCATTTCTCTCTCCACCTTATTTGCGTACTATCATAGCAACACCCCATTTCTCTCTCCACCTTATTTGGGTACTATCATAGCAACACCCCATTTCTCTCTCCACCTTGTTTGGGTACTATCATAACAACACCCCATTTCTCTCTCCACCTTATTTGGGTACTATCATAGCAACACCCCATTTCTCTCTCCACCTTATTTGGGTACTAGCATAGCAACACCCCATTTCACTCTCCACCTTATCTTTAAAGATGTGTTTTTTCATGCCTTTTTTAACGCTGCGTAAGTCGTCCGAGCTGTCTGTAAGGAAAGAACTTTTATGCGCACAATGCCGGCCTGAAAACTAGCCAAGCACCAGTTACAAATAACAACTTTATAAAAAAAATTTCAATACATTTTAAACTACAAGTACAATGCGAGAAAACAAAATGGTATTGATATTTCATGTTCTCTATTGATCAATACATGTTTTCGAATGAGACTGAATGGTGCGTTATATAAATTTGAAAAGAAAGAAGGTACGTGGGTAGAAAGGCTTGGAAGCGAGACGTGTACGAAGTATATTATGTATGAGTTCATTAGGGATGTCGCCACAGAGCAACCTGGGTACAGGGGAGCGATGTGCCTTTTAAAAATCTAGTTTCTACGAGTTCGGAAAGGAGTCTTGAGCACAAAAACGATACCTTAGCGTAAAAAGCTGCGCTTTGCTTCTATCGTTCGAAACTCGTGAGTAAAACGTAAAAAGAACACGTTGTTCGGTCCCGATAATAGGCCCTATGGCTACAAACCAAGACTGGATCTCGTGATCGCGATATCAGTCCTTGTCATAATATAGCTTAGGTGTTCTTGCGAAGCTTTGGTGAAATAATCAGGACAAAACAAACAAATACTATAAATATTCCAAGATCCCTATGAATAAGAATCTTGAACCTTTTGCAGATCTTTGGATCAAAAACTAAATAAAAAAGTTTTTGCTTTGTAACAAGTTTCATCAATGAAGGCAATGAAACTAGTCGTGAAGCTATCGACTGAACTTTTATAAAGATTGTAAGTGAATTCTGATGAGTTTATATCTCTCGGTCTCCCACTCCTCTTCCTCGTCGGCCTCTTTAAACTTTTCTCCTCCGCTTCACACAGCTACTGAAAACGCAGATGAGTCGATGCGGGGCCTTTTCGGGTAATATCGCCGAAAGCTACAGATACCGAAGTGTAGAAATACTTTACGGAGTGGACCGTGCCTCCTCGCACTCGCAATGGGCGTACTGTCATGTCAACAAACAGTATACAGCGTAGTGAGAGGCAACGTTAACTGCTGACACTGCCAATCTGGGGTTATCGATCCATGAATCTAGGATTGTTGATTCATGAAAATCTACCGTTCAAAGTTTGAAGAGAATGGCGAACAAAAGTTGAGTCAAAGTTTGTAGAGAATCCTCTAGTCGAAATTGATTTTGATGGTGATACGGAGACTTCATCGGTGTCTTTGACGGAAGAGAAATGCATGGATCTTGTTGAGAAGGTTATGATGAAAATGGCGTTGCAGAAGTGGATTACAAGTGTAGAGCCGAGCGAGAGATCCACCATGTCGTTGTAGCCAGAGGTGCTTTGCGAGAAGAGAGGTCGAAGAGGGTGGAGAAGGGAAGAGAGAAGACTCATTCGCAGCGGCACTCGCGTTCGATGAGACAAGAACTTCTTTTAACTCAGAAGAGGCGGCGATATTCTTCAGAGAAAACAGAAGCTGGCGAGACTTTTGCAGAGCCAATAAGAATATCAGAATTTTATTTAGATTTGATGATTAATACTTTGAAGAAAGCCTCGAGGAGGCAGGAGATCTAGCAGATCATTTGGGACGTTTGGGATCATCATAGATCAGAAGAAAAGGGGATAGGGTTGATCCAAAGTCGAAGGACAAAGAGGCCTGGAGTTTTCGAAGGTGAAGTTTGAGACAGAGAGAAGAAACTCCAGAAAGTAAAGTAAAACCTGGACCTGATTATTTTTCTATAACAGTAAGACCACGATTTTATAACAGACAATCAATGATGTCCCTACTGGAAGTGCGACATTTATTTTATTATGGGTGTGTTGAAATTAAACTTTGAAAAAACCTATCAACTGCATCGCTCTTAGCGTTTCAACTTTCATGGGATGAAAAAAGATTAAGGAGATAGAAAAAAGAGTCCTTATAGATATAGCTGGGAAGATATTCATATATGCATGTATTGAAGAGCTAACCCGGCATACAGGAAATTCGTAGAGCCGATCCAATCGAATCGGTTAAAAGAATACAAAAAGTTCTAGCGAATCGAATGACAAGGCTCACGTTATAAGCCAATCGTTATTATCGTAAAGAACACAATTCGAAGCTCTATCCCTTGTAATAAAGTCAAGGGTACATAGCCATAGCAAGAATAATCAAAATAGGCAAGAAAATATTGGGGCCGAATTATGGTGTACTTGAAGTACAATTTATTCTAAGATCTAGCCTGAACCTTCCATTTCAACTTGCTTGCCACGTGGAAGTACAGTTCTGTCAATATCGTTCGTGTATAAATCGAGAAAAATACTTTTACAGTCAATATCTTTTCTAAATGAAATTTGATAGAAATTCGTGTTCGTTATTATTTTATAGTTCAGTCAATATTGCCCTGAACATGGCAAGAACCTAAACTGCGCAACCACCTAAAGCATGGTGCAGTAGTTGCGCAGGCGCTGACGCGTTCTGCGCATCGTGCGACGTCGAGGTGAGCCGTCCGCGTTCGTGCGGCCTTCCTCATCCGCAGCGAACGGTTCCCGGAGCCCTCGAGAGGTTGCGGCAGGCGACTGCACGGTCGCGCGGGTGCAGAGAGTCGCACCGTCCTCGATGTCCGGCAGTGTTTGAATGCGGTCAGGGAGAGGCGGCTGCTGCTCTCGAACCTCCGAATGGTGATACACCTTAAGGAACAGAAACCAATAAACCATTGGAGAATGAACTTCATCAGAATCATTAGACTGAAAACGCTGAATAGTCTAACAAGTTTCATCAGTTGTATGTTTTAATTGTTAAGTGCTCTGTCAAAGTTTTTACGTTCCTAGACCCCTCATTCACAACCATGCTCATTCTGAACAAGTTTTCTCTCGAAGAGTAACACATATTATAAACCTACTGGATCTTAATGGGATAAACTGAGAGACTGTTGGTCATTTGTTCTCATAACGCGCTTGCAATCCCTGCCAAAACACTAGTGATGGTTTTTTTTAATACATGCCACTCCGTGGACTACTTTCTAGTTCATGTGGTAGATTAATGCTATTAAATCGATTCTGGTTAAACGCAGGAAGTTTTTTTCCGTGAGCTACACCAACTTTTTCTAGTCTAATATGACAGTCCATTCATACTGGATTTATCTTCTCATTATTACTTTCCATTACTTTCCATCAGCATCAGCATATCAGCCTTCTTGAAAACTCAATTTTAAAGCTTCTGAATTTATATTCTCTCGAACATGATTACCCGTTCAAACATGATTACATAAAATATGATTACACGTTCGCGCTACTGTTTGTTGTAAAAGGTATGGCTGGGTTCGGTACCTACGCGCCCTTTTCCAGTAGTGGCTAGAACTTACTTCATTCTACACGTACACATGTATGACACGAAGCAAATGCTAAGTTGCACCTTTGGAGTGGTGGCTGGTGGAGGTGGAATGGATCAAGACCAGCAATCTCCCTTACTCTTACCGGCACTGTGAGATTTTTTCTAGTTACACTACTAGGACACATTACTACACCATGCGTGCTATAGTAAGTCATAAAAAGTCACATGGCAAAAAGTTACTCCCTGGGCGGGATTGAAACCAATCATTTCTCATATCTCTAACCGAGAGCTCGAGTGCGTTAACATAATACCACGACACATTAATAGTGCTTATAAAACTCGAATGCCTCGTTCTCTGAGTAGAAGCTCATGTTGAACTCACCAAGTACTCCTTTCCCAACTCGTCTCTCTCCACGTACCCCCTCACATGAGCGGAAGGTACGACTGGAGGGCGGATCGTGAAGATGGGCGAGTGCTCATCGGCTCGTCGGGTCGGCGAGATGTACTCTCTGTTTCTTGTACGATGCCTAAAGCAAATTGAAGTTAACAAAAAATTTCATCATGTATCGCAAAGATTCATGTGATAACGAGTCTATCATCGATTGAGCAAAGTCGCATAGACAAACATTAACATAGCCGAGTCTCTCTTATCATGAGAAATTGCGCTGTGACTGCGTTACGGACGATAAATCACCTTTCGGCCAAGGTATCTGATTATTTCGGACAAGCTCTCCTTCCTGGCTATGCGTATAAAGTTAAGCTCTAAATCAACCAAGGTAAAAGTGACAATTGTTCTGTCAGTCGGAGAAAAATTACATACCAGGAACCATCGTACCACTCCGTACGATCAACGGCGGAGATCTCTCGGACTCGAGAGAATCCAGGAGCTCGGGCGGAGTCTTCTCTTTTTAGGTTCTGTTCGGCTCTCGGCTGTCGGTACACCTGAGCAATGGAGTCAGTTGAAACTCGTCACATGAGCTAGGACTTTTGAGCGAATACTTTTTACCACATGAAAAAGGGTCTTCGAGAGATCGGATGATCCAAAAACTTGTGGATAAATCTGGAAGATCCAAGGGTGGATCCAAGAAGATCCAAGGGTGGATCCAAGAAGATCCAAGGGTGGATCCAAGAAGATCCAAGGGTGGATCCAAGAAGATCCAAGGGTGGATCCAAGAAGATCCAAGGGTGGATCCAAGAAGATCCAAGGGTGGATCCAAGAAGATCCAAGGGTGGATCCAAGAAGATCCAAGGGTGGATCCAAGAAGATCCAAGGGTGGATCCAAGAAGATCCAAGGGTGGATCCAAGAAGATCCAAGGGTGGATCCAAGAATACAAATGATTGCATACAAAAGCTCGTGAAAAAAATCGAGGGGAAAACACTGAATAGATAAAAAAATATTTAATAACCTTCTGCTCCATATACGTGTGGTAAACGGGAGGAGATACGGCTCTCGAAGGTGCGGCACGAGTCATCAGATCAGTCCTGGTAGGTATTGCCTGGCTGGCTACATCAGTCCGTGTAAGGGCTGGAAGACCCGTGACATCGATCCTGGTGGGAATTGGATACGCTGTCCCTTCAGTGTTACCCGTGAGTCTGGTTTCCGTCCAGTCTTTGGCTGAAATCAAGCATGGTTTGAAGGTAACTATCACTGAATTATTTTATTGGCTCGATCTGCGAGCATGTAAAAGGTTCTGGGAGGAACCAAGAAATTAACGGAGCATCCAAAAAATCCTAGGGAAAATTGCACACCTTTTGGGCTGTTTGATGGAGATGAAGGGAGGAAGAGGCTCCCCTGTGGGGGATACACCGGGTGGTCTACTCCAAAGGTCGTCCAGGGGGGCTCACGCCGTTCACAGCTTCCAAAAGCTTCTGCGCGGCCAGGCAAAGCATCATCATGTCGAGGGCGTGGCAGACCACTTGAAAACTTGAATTAGTACGGAAAAGTTTTTTTGTTGTTATTTTTTCTCATATTAAAGACTTTGAATGAGCTAAAAAACGGGTTGGCATTGATCAACCGCAAAGTTTGAGCTTAAAAAAATTTTTTTTGTTAGCTGAAAGTTCAGACTTTAGAGTCAGAACTAGCTGGAGAGTGCAGATAGCTTGAGATCGTGGCTTGCTTCTTTATTTTTAACTTTTTTTTCCTTCTTGCATCATATTTTTTTCATATTGACAAAAGAGCAAACATGCTACACTTCCATACCTGAATTGACTCTAAGTCATTCGAATAAGTCAGATTTTAAAGTTTACGATCAGCGCAAGCTAAGATCAGGGCATTTGACTCTGAAGTTTAAACAATCAACTGAAAACGTTAAAATAATTTAAGGCTCAAACTTTGCGATTGTTCAACGCAAACCCGCTTTTGAGGGTATCGCGACAGTTTTTTGACGACAGTTTGTTGACGACAGTTTGTTGAAGACAGTTTGTTACACGACAGTTTTTTACACGTCCTTCACAGATTTTTTTTAGCTTAGGCTCAGTTAAAATGTATGCTGACGAGGCCGTACGGCTCAGGTATATATATATTTTATCTGCATCCGAGAATGCGCATTGGTATTCAAACATCAAAGACAATAAATTCTTTTGAAGAAAAAAAAAACACTTGAGAGCTATGGCATATGAAGGCTAGATACTTCATTAAATGCGAAACACTATTCTATTTACAGAAAAATTTTTTACGGAAAGCTTTGAGAGACTTTTCCCGAAGAAGATCAATAGGTAACTTGCTAAATATTCGAGAAACTCGCAAAGAGAAGCTGTAGTACCTAGCAGTGTTACGAGTTTTTTCAACTTGAATACCACTAGGATTAGTTCTTGTACAACGTCCTTCTTTAAAAATGCGGTTTCTATCAATTATGGACTGGTTCTGCATAATCTTCCAACCCATGACAACGTCGTTTTGATATCTCCTATCGGTCAAGTTTGTTAGGCCTAGACATCTTAGCCTAGTTTCATAAGACGGAAAACACCACCTCCTCTACTATTACGATCACAAGGAACTATTACATATGGGAATATGCCTATTATTTCATGATCGGGAATACTTTTCTTCAACCAAGTTTCCGTTAGCAAGACTATGTAAGGTTTTTCATTCTCTAAATACATTCGAAAAACAGAAAGTTTATTGCATAGAGAACGAATATTATAATACGATACTTTCAAGAAAATATCAGTGGAGTGAAAATTACGAGTACGGACAGAACTAGGATTCGAATATATAGAACGGTGTGATGAAACAGGACCTGGACATTTCGCTAGTTTGACGGCAAGGCTGCGTGGACTGGCGGAGGAAGAGATTGTCGAGGAACGGTGACTTCTGACGAGCGGAGGACTTGGACGTTTCTTGCTGATGACCCAGTTGACTTAGTTGATCTCACAGTGATGTTCTGACTTCCTTGGAACGTTCGTTGATGGGAAGAGGGTCGATTGGTATATGATTGACGAAGAGCGTCGACCTCGCGACGAGGCATAAGTCGGCCATTGTATATAACGACATCTTGACCCGCAGCTACCAGCTTTCTTTTCTCCTGACGAAGTTGATAGTCCTATTCGCGTTGAAACTTCGTTAAGCTCGGGCGGACGAATATATTCCTCAAGAGAGGGTTCTGGCGGAGAGAGCTCGATTTAGCGAGAAACTGTCTCTGATGCGTTTTAGTCGGGAAGGTGAGCTTGAGAAGACGTGCATCGTTTGAATCATTCTTCCTAATTCCCATGCGGTAGTGAGCGACTCCTGCGACCGGTAAATCAAAAGCGTCGAGTAGAGTATGAATGATGCCTGAATCGTGGGCTATTTGAGCTGAAGCTGAAGCTTTCTTGTCGGCAATCTCTGGTGCGCGTTCGATTACCACTGAACGTAGCCTTTTTTCTTCCTCCATTTCATTCTTCACAGTTTCAATGACATTGCAGTTGTTTGTAGATTCCGAGATCATCTGCTTCATTACTAAAGAACACGTCTTCAGCAAAAGAAGTATGTGATTCGGAATGTTGGGATTCGTCGCCTCCTCTTCTTTGATGATACATTCGTCGAGAGAATTGAGAAGAGCTTCGCTAGCTAGAGACATTGGTCGGTGAGACGGTTGATAAGGTGTACTGATAAATCAATATGGGAGCGATGAGTAAGCGTACCACTCTCTTCAAGAGCAGAGAGAACCAGTGATATGAGGCCTTATAGAACAATTAGCCACAATGTTTCAGTTTTATCCAGTCTTATTGATTTATTCGGGGCTTAGCTGTTTTCAGCTGTTACTCACTGTTTTTTGGCTTAGGCTTAGGTAAAGGTTACGCTAACGAGATTGTACGGCTTAGGCTAACGAGACCGCATAAGACAATTTCTCATATTATCAAAAAAATTTTGTCAATTCAATGACTAAATTTGTCCAAAAATTAATTAACTGTTTTTTGCTAATAAAGTTGTTTTCTTAATTTTCGTTGAACTTTCAAACAACCCCAACTTCCCCTTTTTCCGCGATTAATTTTTTTTCAATTTCAATTCTTTATTCCGTGCACAAAAAGGGTACAGGTAAAGGGAAAAGAAGAATAAGATACAGCGAAGCACGGACTTTTGATAAAAGTCGGCACCTGAAAGGCTGCTGGCCAGTGGTGCACTACTTTACATTAAGATAATGAAAAGTCAATTTTAAAACTTTCTTTGTTGCAATATAAAAAAAACTATTTGTTTTTCACAATCGGTTTCGGAAGATTAGATGGATATAAGATCGAGTATAAAAGCCGACATAATATTCGGAAAACTTTAACTTTCGTTTATTTCTAGGATCAATTTAAAACTTAGGCAAAGGTTACGCTAGCGAGATTGTACGGCTTAGGAAAGAGATCTCATGGAACTCAATTGTCGATTCAATCACTAATTTGGTCAAAAACTAGAGAAAATGGTGTGCAAAATTCAGTAGTTGAAACACACTAAAAACAAAAGCCCTTGTAACAAAGTATCATGGATCCCTGACTCTGAAGTTTAAACAATCAGCTAAAAACGTTAAAACAAGTTTAGGCTCGACTTTGCGATTGTTTAACGCAAACCCGCTTTGAAGCTTCTTCAGAGTTCGTAATATGTGAGAGAAGCGAAAAAAAAGAAAGAAGTTTATTTCAATTTTGAAATTCAACTTTTTTGATGAATTTTTTTGAGAGAATAAAACTTTTTCTTCTAGAAGCATTTTGCAACTTTTGTTCAAACCTAAAACACCAGTAAAAATAGCAAAAAAATCATTCAATAAACATGGAGTAAGTTATGGAAGGGAAGTACCATATAAGTTAACTTTTGCCAGCAATTTTTCCAATTTTTTTAGCCAGGTTGGTCAAACCTGGTTTTTTCCGAAAAAAAATTCAATACTGAACTACAGCTGGCTCTCAACTTCATGGATTACTTTTTTCTCCAATCTCATCTTGCGTAAGATTGTTTCCTGTTCTTAAACACGTTTTTATCAATTAGAAGCAGGAACCTTCTCTCGGTGGCGCCTCTTGGAGAAGCGAATTCAGTCACTCGAGATTGGGAGGTTGGCTTTTCTCTGGCAGAAGTCGAGGAAGTCGTTGTTACTCGCTTTACATAAGATACCTGAACAAAGGGAATATATTTGGGCGACAAATGAATACTTCGAATTGAGGGTTTAATACTGTTGTGAATTTTTAAAAGATAACTTGTCAGAAACTCAAAAAAAGCCTGTTTAATGAACAAAAAAAGTACTTATGTATATAAAAAAAAGAAGAGATAACCTCAGTTCTTTCCCGGACCGTCGTCCAACTATGAGGAGAGATGCGTTTAGAATCTGCCGCAGAAGCTCGGAGTCGGGTGCTCCAGGGTGTTTCGGGCTGGGCTGAATGGGCGGGACGACCCGCAGTGGTAGGAAGCCTTGCCGAATCTGTATGAGAGTTCGTAAAGCTGGTAGAAGATAGAGGGAGAATAGTTTGAGGCAGAGATGATGTATACGGTGAAGGCCGCGACTGAACAGGTGGTATAGCGGATATTGACACAGAAAAGCCAATAGGCGGTGAATCGGGCGAAAAAGATTGAGACTCAGCCGTTGCGGATGCGCCATGCAGTTGAATGAGACGCTCTGGGCTGAGAATCTGCTCTTGCTGTGAAGCACTCGAGGCAGCAGTTTTTGAAGGTGACTCCGAGTGTTCAAGCTTTTCAGTCATGTTTACCATGTCTTCCATGGTGGATGAAGTGAAACCGGAGATTCGATCTAACTTACCATCTCCGAAACGCTCTTGCGTGAAAGACGCAAGTTCCGGTAAATCAGAAGTTGAGGGAATATCACGGGTAGAAGAACTAGGAACAAGCTGAGAAAATGAATTCTCTTTGAACTCTTCAGTTTTCGTCAGGTTTTGAAAGGCCCCTTTGTATATCTTCTCATCATTTGTACAGTTGGATTTTGAATTTTCTTTTTTTAGCAGGCCACCAACGAATGTTTCGGCATTGTCTCCAAAGTCCATCTCTTCTTTTCTCACCCTAACATTGATTGTGTGTTCGACGAGTTGTAAGGCTGATTCGTCGCTTCGGCCGGAATGGTAGACCGAGACATGAGTTGTCAATGGCTCGTCTTGCAACTCGCTTGCTTTCTTGTTGTCGTCAAGTGGGCCTTCGAATGTCACCTCATCATGCGGATAGTCTGCATGTGGCTTGTCTCTTTTGAACAGACCACCGACAAAAGCTTTGGCTTTGTCGCCAAGGTCGATTCTCGTCTTCTCTGGTGTTTCTAACTCTTCTTGAACACTGGTGGTTGGTTCAATGAGTTGTACGTTTGGCTCGTCGCTTCGTCCGGTGTGGTAGACAGAGACATGAGTTGTCAACGGCTCTTCTTGCAACTCGCTTGCTTTCTTGGTGTCGTCAAGTGGGCCTTCGAATGTCACCTCATCATACGGATAGTCTGCATGTGGCTTGTCTCTCTTGAACAGACCACCTACAAATGCTTTGGCTTTGTCGCCTAGGTCGATTCTCGTCTTCTCTGGTGTTTCAAACTCTTCTTGAACACTGGTGATTGGTTCAACGAGTTGTAAGGTTGGTTCGTCGCTTCGTCCGGAGTGGTAGATAGAGACATGAGTTGTCAACGGCTCATCTTGCAACTCGCTTGCTTTCTTGGTGTCGTCAAGTGGGCCTTCGAATGTCACCTCATCATGCGGATAGTCTGCATGTGGCTTTGCTCTCTTGAACAGACCACCTACAAATGCTTTGGCTTTGTCGCCAAGGTCGATTCTCGTCTTCTCTGGTGTTTCTAACTCTTCTTGAACACTGGTGGTTGGTTCAATGAGTTGTACGGTTGGTTCGTCGCTTCGTCCGGAGTGGTAGACAGAGACGTGAGTTGTCAATGGCTCATCTTGCAACTCGCTTGCTCTCTTGGTGTCGTCAAGTGGATCTTCGAATGTCACCTCATCATGCGGATAGTCTGCATGTGGCTTTGCTCTCTTGAACAGACCACCTACAAATGCTTTGGCTTTGTCGGCAAGGTCGATTCTCGTCTTCTCTGGTGTTTCTAACTCTTCTTGAACACTGGTGGTTGGTTCAATGAGTTGTACGTTTGGCTCGTCGCTTCGTCCGGTGTGGTAGACAGAGACATGAGTTGTCAACGGCTCTTCTTGCAACTCGCTTGCTTTCTTGGTGTCGTCAAGTGGGCCTTCGAATGTCACCTCATCATGCGGATACTCTGCATGTGGCTTTTCTCTCTTGAACAGACCACCTACAAATGCTTTGGCTTTGTCGCCAAGGTCGATTCTCGTCTTCTCTGGTGTTTCTAACTCTTCTTGAACACTGGTGATTGGTTCAATGAGTTGTACGGTTGGTTCGTCGCTTCGTCCGGAGTGGTAGACAGAGACGTGAGTTGTCAATGGCTCATCTTGCAACTCGCTTGCTCTCTTGGTGTCGTCAAGTGGACCTTCGAATGTCACCTCATCATGCGGATAGTCTGCATGTGGCTTGTCTCTCTTGAACAGACCACCGACAAAAGCTTTGGCTCTGTCGCCAAGGTCGATTCTCGTCTTCTCTGGTGTTTCTAACTCTTCTTGAACACTGGTGGTTGGTTCAACGAGTTTTGCGGTTGGTTCGTCGCTTCGTCCGGAGTGGTAGACAGAGACATGAATTGTCAACGGCTCATCTTGCAACTCGCTTGCTTTCTTGGTGTCGTCAAGTGGGCCTTCGAATGTCACCTCATCATGCGGATAGTCTGCATGTGGCTTGTCTCTCTTGAACAGACCATCGACAAAAGCTTTGGCTCTGTCGCCAAGGTCGATTCTCGTCTTCTCTAATGTTTCTAACTCTTCTTGAACAACGAGTTGTACGGTTCGCTCGTCGCTTCGTCCGGAGTGGTAGACAGAGACATGAGTTGTCAACGGCTCATCTTGCAACTCGCTTGCTTTCTTGGTGTCGTCAAGTGGGCCTTCGAATGTCACCTCATCATGCGGATAGTCTGCATGTGGCTTGTCTCTCTTGAACAGACCACCTACAAATGCTTTGGCTTTGTCGCCTAGGTCGATTCTCGTCTTCTCTGGTGTTTCTAACTCTTCTTGAACACTGGTGATTGGTTCAACGAGTTGTAAGGTTGGTTCGTCGCTTCGTCCGGAGTGGTAGACAGAGACATGAGTTGTCAATGGCTCATCTTGAAACTCGCTTGCTTTCTTGTTGTCGTCAAGTGGGCCTTCGAATGTCACCTCATCATGCGGATAGTCTGCATGTGGCTTGTCTCTTTTGAACAGACCACCGACAAAAGCTTTGGCTTTGTCGCCAAGGTCGATTCTCGTCTTCTCTGGTGTTTCTAACTCTTCTTGAACACTGGTGGTTGGTTCAATGAGTTGTACGGTTGGTTCGTCGCTTCGTCCGGAGTGGTAGACAGAGACGTGAGTTTTCAATGGTTCATCTTGCAACTCACTTGCTCTCTCGGTGTCGTCAAGTGGACCTTCGAATGTCACCTCATCATGCGGATAGTCTGCATGTGGCTTGTCTCTCTTGAACAGACCACCGACAAAAGCTTTGGCTTTATCGGCAAGGTCGATTCTCGTCTTCTCTGGTGTTTCTAACTCTTCTTGAACACTGGTGGTTGGTTCAATGAATTGTACGTTTGGCTCGTCGCTTCGTCCGGAGTGGTAGACAGAGACGTGAGTTGTCAATGGTTCGTCTTGCAACTCGCTTGCTCTCTTGCTGTCGTCAAGTGGGCCTTCGAATGTCACCTCATCATGCGGATAGTCTGCATGTGGCTTGTCTATCTTGAACAGACCCCCGACAAAAGCTTTGGCTTTGTCGGCAAGGTCGATTCTCGTCTTCTCTGGTGTTTCTAACTCTTCTTGAACACTGGTGGTTGGTTCAATGAGTTGTACGTTTGGCTCGTCGCTTCGTCCGGTGTGGTAGACAGAGACATGAGTTGTCAACGGCTCTTCTTGCAACTCGCTTGCTTTCTTGGTGTCGTCAAGTGGGCCTTCGAATGTCACCTCATCATGCGGATAGTCTGCATGTGGCTTGTCTCTCTTGAACAGACCACCTACAAATGCTTTGGCTTTGTCGCCTAGGTCGATTCTCGTCTTCTCTGGTGTTTCAAACTCTTCTTGAACACTGGTGATTGGTTCAACGAGTTGTAAGGTTGGTTCGTCGCTTCGTCCGGAGTGGTAGATAGAGACATGAGTTGTCAACGGCTCATCTTGCAACTCGCTTGCTTTCTTGGTGTCGTCAAGTGGGCCTTCGAATGTCACCTCATCATGCGGATAGTCTGCATGTGGCTTTGCTCTCTTGAACAGACCACCTACAAATGCTTTGGCTTTGTCGCCAAGGTCGATTCTCGTCTTCTCTGGTGTTTCTAACTCTTCTTGAACACTGGTGGTTGGTTCAATGAGTTGTACGGTTGGTTCGTCGCTTCGTCCGGAGTGGTAGACAGAGACGTGAGTTGTCAATGGCTCATCTTGCAACTCGCTTGCTCTCTTGGTGTCGTCAAGTGGACCTTCGAATGTCACCTCATCATGCGGATAGTCTGCATGTGGCTTTGCTCTCTTGAACAGACCACCTGCAAATGCTTTGGCTTTGTCGGCAAGGTCGATTCTCGTCTTCTCTGGTGTTTCTAACTCTTCTTGAACACTGGTGGTTGGTTCAATGAGTTGTACGTTTGGCTCGTCGCTTCGTCCGGTGTGGTAGACAGAGACATGAGTTGTCAACGGCTCTTCTTGCAACTCGCTTGCTTTCTTGGTGTCGTCAAGTGGGCCTTCGAATGTCACCTCATCATGCGGATACTCTGCATGTGGCTTTTCTCTCTTGAACAGACCACCTACAAATGCTTTGGCTTTGTCGCCAAGGTCGATTCTCGTCTTCTCTGGTGTTTCTAACTCTTCTTGAACACTTGTGGTTGGTTCAACGAGTTTTGCGGTTGGTTCGTCGCTTCGTCCGGAGTGGTAGACAGAGACATGAATTGTCAACGGCTCATCTTGCAACTCGCTTGCTTTCTTGGTGTCGTCAAGTGGGCCTTCGAATGTCACCTCATCATGCGGATAGTCTGCATGTGGCTTGTCTCTCTTGAACAGACCATCGACAAAAGCTTTGGCTCTGTCGCCAAGGTCGATTCTCGTCTTCTCTAATGTTTCTAACTCTTCTTGAACAACGAGTTGTACGGTTCGCTCGTCGCTTCGTCCGGAGTGGTAGACAGAGACATGAGTTGTCAACGGCTCATCTTGCAACTCGCTTGCTTTCTTGGTGTCGTCAAGTGGGCCTTCGAATGTCACCTCATCATGCGGATAGTCTGCATGTGGCTTGTCTCTCTTGAACAGACCACCTACAAATGCTTTGGCTTTGTCGCCTAGGTCGATTCTCGTCTTCTCTGGTGTTTCTAACTCTTCTTGAACACTGGTGATTGGTTCAACGAGTTGTAAGGTTGGTTCGTCGCTTCGTCCGGAGTGGTAGACAGAGACATGAGTTGTCAATGGCTCATCTTGCAACTCGCTTGCTTTCTTGGTGTCGTCAAATGGGCCTTCGAATGTCACCTCATCATGCGGATAGTCTGCATGTGGCTTTTCTCTCTTGAACAGACCACCTACAAATGCTTTGGCTTTGTCGCCAAGGTCGATTCTCGTCTTCTCTGGTGTTTCTAACTCTTCTTGAACACTGGTGGTTGGTTCAATGAGTTGTACGGTTGGTTCGTCGCTTCGTCCGGAGTGGTAGACAGAGACGTGAGTTGTCAATGGCTCATCTTGCAACTCGCTTGCTCTCTTGGTGTCGTCAAGTGGACCTTCGAATGTCACCTCATCATGCGGATAGTCTGCATGTGGCTTGTCTATCTTGAACAGACCCCCGACAAAAGCTTTGGCTTTGTCGGCAAGGTCGATTCTCGTCTTCTCTGGTGTTTCTAACTCTTCTTGAACACTGGTGGTTGGTTCAATGAGTTGTACGTTTGGCTCGTCGCTTAGTCCGGAGTGGTAGACAGAGACGTGAGTTGTCAATGGTTCGTCTTGCAACTCGCTTGCTCTCTTGCTGTCGTCAAGTGGGCCTTCGAATGTCACCTCATCATGCGGATAGTCTGCATGTGGCTTGTCTATCTTGAACAGACCCCCGACAAAAGCTTTGGCTTTGTCAGCAAGGTCGATTCTCGTCTTCTCTGGTGTTTCTAACTCTTCTTGAACACTGGTGGTTGGTTCAATGAGTTGTACGTTTGGCTCGTCGCTTCGTCCGGTGTGGTAGACAGAGACATGAGTTGTCAACGGCTCTTCTTGCAACTCGCTTGCTTTCTTGGTGTCGTCAAGTGGGCCTTCGAATGTCACCTCATCATGCGGATAGTCTGCATGTGGCTTGTCTCTCTTGAACAGACCACCTACAAATGCTTTGGCTTTGTCGCCAAGGTCGATTCTCGTATTCTCTGGTGTTTCTAACTCTTCTTGAACACTGGTGGTTGGTTCAATGAGCTGTACGTTTGGCTCGTCGCTTCGTCCGGAGTGGTAGACAGAGACGTGAGTTGTCAATGACTCGTCTTGCAACTCGCGGGCTCTCTTGATGTCGTTAAGTGGGCCTTCGAATGTCACCTCATCATGCGGATAGTCTGCATGTGGCTTGTCTCTCTTGAACAGACCACCGACAAAAGCTTTGGCTTTGTCGGCAAGGTCGATTCTCGTCTTCTCTGGTGTTTCTAACTCTTCTTGAACACTGGTGGCTGGTTCAACGAATTGTACGGTTGGTTCGTCGCTTCGTCCGGAGTGGTAGACAGAGACATGAGTTGTCAACGGCTCATCTTGCAACTCGCTTGCTTTCTTGGTGTCGTCAAGTGGGCCTTCGAATGTCACCTCATCATGCGGATAGTCTGCATGTGGCTTGTCTCTCTTGAACAGACCACCGACAAAAGCTTTGGCTCTGTCGCCAAGGTCGATTCTCGTCTTCTCTGGTGTTTCTAACTCTTCTTGAACACTGGTGGTTGGTTCAACGAGTTTTGCGGTTGGTTCGTCGCTTCGTCCGGAGTGGTAGACAGAGACATGAATTGTCAACGGCTCATCTTGCAACTCGCTTGCTTTCTTGGTGTCGTCAAGTGGGCCTTCGAATGTCACCTCATCATGCGGATAGTCTGCATGTGGCTTGTCTCTCTTGAACAGACCATCGACAAAAGCTTTGGCTCTGTCGCCAAGGTCGATTCTCGTCTTCTCTAATGTTTCTAACTCTTCTTGAACAACGAGTTGTACGGTTCGCTCGTCGCTTCGTCCGGAGTGATAGACAGAGACATGAGTTGTCAACGGCTCATCTTGCAACTCGCTTGCTTTCTTGGTGTCGTCAAGTGGGCCTTCGAATGTCACCTCATCATGCGGATAGTCTGCATGTGGCTTGTCTCTCTTGAACAGACCACCTACAAATGCTTTGGCTTTGTCGCCTAGGTCGATTCTCGTCTTCTCTGGTGTTTCTAACTCTTCTTGAACACTGGTGATTGGTTCAACGAGTTGTAAGGTTGGTTCGTCGCTTCGTCCGGAGTGGTAGACAGAGACATGAGTTGTCAATGGCTCATCTTGCAACTCGCTTGCTTTCTTGGTGTCGTCAAGTGGGCCTTCAAATGTCACCTCATCATGCGGATAGTCTGCATGTGGCTTTTTTCTCTTGAACAGACCACCTACAAATGCTTTGGCTTTGTCGCCAAGGTCGATTCTCGTCTTCTCTGGTGTTTCTAACTCTTCTTGAACACTGGTGGTTGGTTCAATGAGTTGTACGGTTGGTTCGTCGCTTCGTCCGGAGTGGTAGACAGAGACGTGAGTTGTCAATGGCTTATCTTGCAACTCGCTTGCTCTCTTGGTGTCGTCAAGTGGACCTTCGAATGTCACCTCATCATGCGGATAGTCTGCATGTGGCTTGTCTATCTTGAACAGACCACCTACAAATGCTTTGGCTTTGTCGCCTAGGTCGATTCTCGTCTTCTCTGGTGTTTCTAACTCTTCTTGAACACTGGTGGTTGGTTCAATGAGTTGTACGTTTGGCTCGTCGCTTAGTCCGGAGTGGTAGACAGAGACGTGAGTTGTCAATGGTTCGTCTTGCAACTCGCTTGCTTTCTTGCTGTCGTCAAGTGGGCCTTCGAATGTCACCTCATCATGCGGATAGTCTGCATGTGGCTTGTCTCTCTTGAACAGACCACCGACAAAAGCTTTGGCTTTGTCGGCAAGGTCGATTCTCGTCTTCTCTGGTGTTTCTAACTCTTCTTGAACACTGGTGGCTGGTTCAACGAATTGTACGGTTGGTTCGTCGCTTCGTCCGGAGTGGTAGACAGAGACATGAGTTGTCAACGGCTCATCTTGCAACTCGTTTGCTTTCTTGGTGTCGTCAAGTGGGCCTTCGAATGTCACCTCATCATGCGGATAGTCTGCATGTGGCTTGTCTCTCTTGAACAGACCACCGACAGAAGCTTTGGCTCTGTCGCCAAGGTCGATTCTCGTCTTCTCTGGTGTTTCTAACTCTTCTTGAACACTGGTGGTTGGTTCAACGAGTTTTGCGGTTGGTTCGTCGCTTCGTCCGGAGTGGTAGACAGAGACATGAATTGTCAACGGCTCATCTTGCAACTCGCTTGCTTTCTTGGTGTCGTCAAGTGGGCCTTCGAATGTCACCTCATCATGCGGATAGTCTGCATGTGGCTTGTCTCTCTTGAACAGACCATCGACAAAAGCTTTGGCTCTGTCGCCAAGGTCGATTCTCGTCTTCTCTAATGTTTCTAACTCTTCTTGAACAACGAGTTGTACGGTTCGCTCGTCGCTTCGTCCGGAGTGGTAGACAGAGACATGAGTTGTCAACGGCTCATCTTGCAACTCGCTTGCTTTCTTGGTGTCGTCAAGTGGGCCTTCAAATGTCACCTCATCATGCGGATAGTCTGCATGTGGCTTTTCTCTCTTGAACAGACCACCTACAAATGCTTTGGCTTTGTCGCCAAGGTCGATTCTCGTCTTCTCTGGTGTTTCTAACTCTTCTTGAACACTGGTGGTTGGTTCAATGAGTTGTACGGTTGGTTCGTCGCTTCGTCCGGAGTGGTAGACAGAGACGTGAGTTGTCAATGGCTTATCTTGCAACTCGCTTGCTCTCTTGGTGTCGTCAAGTGGACCTTCGAATGTCACCTCATCATGCGGATAGTCTGCATGTGGCTTGTCTATCTTGAACAGACCCCCGACAAAAGCTTTGGCTTTGTCGGCAAGGTCGATTCTCGTCTTCTCTGGTGTTTCTAACTCTTCTTGAACACTGGTGGTTGGTTCAATGAGTTGTACGTTTGGCTCGTCGCTTAGTCCGGAGTGGTAGACAGAGACGTGAGTTGTCAATGGTTCGTCTTGCAACTCGCTTGCTCTCTTGCTGTCGTCAAGTGGGCCTTCGAATGTCACCTCATCATGCGGATAGTCTGCATGTGGCTTGTCTATCTTGAACAGACCACCTACAAATGCTTTGGCTTTGTCGCCTAGGTCGATTCTCGTCTTCTCTGGTGTTTCTAACTCTTCTTGAACACTGGTGGTTGGTTCAATGAGTTGTACGTTTGGCTCGTCGCTTAGTCCGGAGTGGTAGACAGAGACGTGAGTTGTCAATGGTTCGTCTTGCAACTCGCTTGCTCTCTTGCTGTCGTCAAGTGGGCCTTCGAATGTCACCTCATCATGCGGATAGTCTGCATGTGGCTTGTCTATCTTGAACAGACCCCCGACAAAAGCTTTGGCTTTGTCGGCAAGGTCGATTCTCGTCTTCTCTGGTGTTTCTAACTTTTCTTGAACACTGGTGGTTGGTTCAATGAGTTTTAAGTTTGGCTCGTCGCTTCGTCCGGTGTGGTAGACAGAGACATGAGTTGTCAACGGCTCTTCTTGCAACTCGCTTGCTTTCTTGGTGTCGTCAAGTGGGCCTTCGAATGTCACCTCATCATGCGGATAGTCTGCATGTGGCTTTTCTCTCTTGAACAGACCACCTACAAATGCTTTGGCTTTGTCGCCAAAGTCGATTCTCGTCTTCTCTGGTGTTTCTAACTCTTCTTGAACACTGGTGGTTGGTTCAATGAGTTGTACGGTTGGTTCGTCGCTTCGTCCGGAGTGGTAGACAGAGACGTGAGTTGTCAATGGCTCTTCTTGCAACTCGCTTGCTCTCTTGGTGTCGTCAAGTGGACCTTCGAATGTCACCTCATCATGCGGATAGTCTGCATGTGGCTTGTCTCTCTTGAACAGACCACCGACAAAAGCTTTGGCTCTGTCGCCAAGGTCGATTCTCGTCTTCTCTGGTGTTTCTAACTCTTCTTGAACACTGGTGGTTGGTTCAACGAGTTTTGCGGTTGGTTCGTCGCTTCGTCCGGAGTGGTAGACAGAGACGTGAGTTGTCAATGACTCGTCTTGCAACTCGCGGGATCTCTTGATGTCGTTAAGTGGGCCTTCGAATGTCACCTCATCATGCGGATAGTCTGCATGTGGCTTGTCTCTCTTGAACAGACCACCGACAAAAGCTTTGGCTTTGTCGGCAAGGTCGATTCTCGTCTTCTCTGGTGTTTCTAACTCTTCTTGAACACTGGTGGCTGGTTCAACGAATTGTACGGTTGGTTCGTCGCTTCGTCCGGAGTGGTAGACAGAGACATGAGTTGTCAACGGCTCATCATGCAACTCGCTTGCTTTCTTGGTGTCGTCAAGTGGGCCTTCGAATGTCACCTCATCATGCGGATAGTCTGCATGTGGCTTGTCTCTCTTGAACAGACCACCGACAAAAGCTTTGGCTCTGTCGCCAAGGTCGATTCTCGTCTTCTCTGGTGTTTCTAACTCTTCTTGAACACTGGTGGTTGGTTCAACGAGTTTTGCGGTTGGTTCGTCGCTTCGTCCGGAGTGGTAGACAGAGACATGAATTGTCAACGTCTCATCTTGCAACTCGCTTGCTTTCTTGGTGTCGTCAAGTGTGCCATCGAATGTCACCTCATCATGCGGATAGTCTGCATGTGGCTTGTCTCTCTTGAACAGACCACCGACAAAAGCTTTGGCTCTGTCGCCAAGGTCGATTCTCGTCTTCTCTGGTGTTTCTAACTCTTCTTGAACACTGGTGGTTGGTTCAACGAGTTGTACGGTTCGCTCGTCGCTTCGTCCGGAGTGGTAGACAGAGACATGAGTTGTCAACGGCTCATCTTGCAACTCGCTTGCTTTCTTGGTGTCGTCAAGTGGGCCTCCGAATGTCACCTCATCATGCGGATAGTCTGCATGTGGCTTGTCTCTCTTGAACAGATCTCCGACAAAAGCTTTGGCTCTGTCGCCAAGGTCGATTCTCGTCTTCTCTGGTGTTTCTAACTCTTCTTGAACACTGGTGGTTGGTTCAACGAGTTGTGCGGTTGGTTCGTCGCTTCGTCCGGAGTGGTAGACAGAGACATGAGTTGTCAACGGCTCATCTTGAAACTCGCTTGCTTTCTTGGTGTCGTCAAGTGGGCCTTCGAATGTCACCTCATCATGCGGATAGTCTGCGTGTGGCTTGTCTCTCTTGAACAGACCACCGACAAAAGCTTTGGCTCTGTCACCAAGGTCGATTCTCGTCTTCTCTGATGTTTCTAACTCTTCTTGAACACTGGTGGTTGGTTCAACGAGTTTTGCGGTTGGTTCGTCGCTTCGTCCGGAGTGGTAGACAGAGACATGAGTTGTCAACGGCTCATCATGCAACTCGCTTGCTTTCTTGGTGTCGTCAAGTGGGCCTTCGAATGTCACCTCATCATGCGGATAGTCTGCATGTGGCTTGTCTCTCTTGAACAGACCACCGACAAAAGCTTTGGCTCTGTCGCCAAGGTCGATTCTCGTCTTCTCTGGTGTTTCTAACTCTTCTTGAACACTGGTGGTTGGTTCAACGAGTTTTGCGGTTGGTTCGTCGCTTCGTCCGGAGTGGTAGACAGAGACATGAATTGTCAACGTCTCATCTTGCAACTCGCTTGCTTTCTTGGTGTCGTCAAGTGTGCCATCGAATGTCACCTCATCATGCGGATAGTCTGCATGTGGCTTGTCTCTCTTGAACAGACCACCGACAAAAGCTTTGGCTTTGTCGGCAAGGTCGATTCTCGTCTTCTCTGGTGTTTCTAACTCTTCTTGAACACTGGTGGCTGGTTCAACGAATTGTACGGTTGGTTCGTCGCTTCGTCCGGAGTGGTAGACAGAGACATGAGTTGTCAACGGCTCATCATGCAACTCGCTTGCTTTCTTGGTGTCGTCAAGTGGGCCTTCGAATGTCACCTCATCATGCGGATAGTCTGCATGTGGCTTGTCTCTCTTGAACAGACCACCGACAAAAGCTTTGGCTCTGTCGCCAAGGTCGATTCTCGTCTTCTCTGGTGTTTCTAACTCTTCTTGAACACTGGTGGTTGGTTCAACGAGTTTTGCGGTTGGTTCGTCGCTTCGTCCGGAGTGGTAGACAGAGACATGAATTGTCAACGTCTCATCTTGCAACTCGCTTGCTTTCTTGGTGTCGTCAAGTGTGCCATCGAATGTCACCTCATCATGCGGATAGTCTGCATGTGGCTTGTCTCTCTTGAACAGACCACCGACAAAAGCTTTGGCTCTGTCGCCAAGGTCGATTCTCGTCTTCTCTGGTGTTTCTAACTCTTCTTGAACACTGGTGGTTGGTTCAACGAGTTGTACGGTTCGCTCGTCGCTTCGTCCGGAGTGGTAGACAGAGACATGAGTTGTCAACGGCTCATCTTGCAACTCGCTTGCTTTCTTGGTGTCGTCAAGTGGGCCTCCGAATGTCACCTCATCATGCGGATAGTCTGCATGTGGCTTGTCTCTCTTGAACAGATCTCCGACAAAAGCTTTGGCTCTGTCGCCAAGGTCGATTCTCGTCTTCTCTGGTGTTTCTAACTCTTCTTGAACACTGGTGGTTGGTTCAACGAGTTGTGCGGTTGGTTCGTCGCTTCGTCCGGAGTGGTAGACAGAGACATGAGTTGTCAACGGCTCATCTTGAAACTCGCTTGCTTTCTTGGTGTCGTCAAGTGGGCCTTCGAATGTCACCTCATCATGCGGATAGTCTGCGTGTGGCTTGTCTCTCTTGAACAGACCACCGACAAAAGCTTTGGCTCTGTCACCAAGGTCGATTCTCGTCTTCTCTGATGTTTCTAACTCTTCTTGAACACTGGTGGTTGGTTCAACGAGTTTTGCGGTTGGTTCGTCGCTTCGTCCGGAGTGGTAGACAGAGACATGAGTTGTCAACGGCTCATCATGCAACTCGCTTGCTTTCTTGGTGTCGTCAAGTGGGCCTTCGAATGTCACCTCATCATGCGGATAGTCTGCATGTGGCTTGTCTCTCTTGAACAGACCACCGACAAAAGCTTTGGCTCTGTCGCCAAGGTCGATTCTCGTCTTCTCTGGTGTTTCTAACTCTTCTTGAACACTGGTGGTTGGTTCAACGAGTTTTGCGGTTGGTTCGTCGCTTCGTCCGGAGTGGTAGACAGAGACATGAATTGTCAACGTCTCATCTTGCAACTCGCTTGCTTTCTTGGTGTCGTCAAGTGTGCCATCGAATGTCACCTCATCATGCGGATAGTCTGCATGTGGCTTGTCTCTCTTGAACAGACCACCGACAAAAGCTTTGGCTCTGTCGCCAAGGTCGATTCTCGTCTTCTCTGGTGTTTCTAACTCTTCTTGAACACTGGTGGTTGGTTCAACGAGTTGTACGGTTCGCTCGTCGCTTCGTCCGGAGTGGTAGACAGAGACATGAGTTGTCAACGGCTCATCTTGCAACTCGCTTGCTTTCTTGGTGTCGTCAAGTGGGCCTCCGAATGTCACCTCATCATGCGGATAGTCTGCATGTGGCTTGTCTCTCTTGAACAGATCTCCGACAAAAGCTTTGGCTCTGTCGCCAAGGTCGATTCTCGTCTTCTCTGGTGTTTCTAACTCTTCTTGAACACTGGTGGTTGGTTCAAAAAGTTGTGCGGTTGGTTCGTCGCTTCGTCCGGAGTGGTAGACAGAGACATGAGTTGTCAACGGCTCATCTTGAAACTCGCTTGCTTTCTTGGTGTCGTCAAGTGGGCCTTCGAATGTCACCTCATCATGCGGATAGTCTGCGTGTGGCTTGTCTCTCTTGAACAGACCACCGACAAAAGCTTTGGCTCTGTCACCAAGGTCGATTCTCGTCTTCTCTGATGTTTCTAACTCTTCTTGAACACTGGTGGTTGGTTCAACGAGTTTTGCGGTTGGTTCGTCGCTTCGTCCGGAGTGGTAGACAGAGACATGAATTGTCAACGGCTCATCTTGCAACTCGCTTGCTTTCTTGGTGTCGTCAAGTGGGCCTTCGAATGTCACCTCATCATGCGGGTAGTCTGCATGTGGCTTGTCTCTCTTGAACAGACCACCGACAAAAGCTTTGGATCTGTCGCCAAGGTAGATTCTCGTCTTCTCTGGTGTTTCTAACTCTTCTTGAACACTGGTGGTTGGTTCAACGAGTTGTACGGTTCGCTCGTCGCTTCGTCCGGAGTGGTAGACAGAGACATGAATTGTCAACGGCTCATCTTGCAACTCGCTTGCTTTCTTGGTGTCGTTAAGTGGGCCTTCGAATGTCACCTCATCATGCGGATAGTCTGCATGTGGCTTGTCTCTCTTGAACAGACCACCGACAAAAGCTTTGGCTCTGTCGCCAAGGTCGATTCTCGTCTTCTCTGGTGTTTCTAACTCTTCTTTAACACTGGTGGTTGGTTCAACGAGTTGTACGGTTGGCTCGTCGCTTCGTCCGGAGTGGTAGACAGAGACGTGAGTTGTCAATGGCTCGTCTTGCAACTCGCGTGCTCTCTTGGTGTCTTCAAGTGGGCCTTCGAATGTCACCTCATCATGCGGATAGTCTGCATGTGGCTTGTCTCTCTTGAACAGACCACCTACAAATGCTTTGGCTTTGTCGCCTAGGTCGATTCTCGTCTTCTCTGGTGTTTCTAACTCTTCTTGAACACTGGTGGTTGGTTCAATGAGTTGTACGTTTGGCTCGTCGCTTCGTCCGGAGTGGTAGACAGAGACGTGAGTTGTCAATGGTTCGTCTTGCAACTCGCTTGCTCTCTTGGTGTCGTCAAGTGGGCCTTCGAATGTCACCTCATCATGCGGATACTCTGCATGTGGCTTTTCTCTCTTGAACAGACCACCTACAAATGCTTTGGCTTTGTCGCCAAGGTCGATTCTCGTCTTCTCTGGTGTTTCTAACTCTTCTTGAACACTGGTGGTTGGTTCAATGAGTTGTACGTTTGGCTCGTCGCTTCGTCCGGAGTGGTAGACAGAGACGTGAGTTGTCAATGACTCGTCTTGCAACTCGCGGGCTCTCTTGATGTCGTTAAGTGGGCCTTCGAATGTCACCTCATCATGCGGATAGTCTGTATGTGGCTTGTCTCTCTTGAACATACCACCGACAAAAGCTTTGGCTCTGTCGCCAAGGTCGATTCTCGTCTTCTCTGGTGTTTCTAACTCTTCTTGAACACTGGTGGTTGGTTCAACGAGTTGTACGGTTGGCTCGTCGCTTCGTCCGGAGTGGTAGACAGAGACGTGAGTTGTCAATGGCTCGTCTTGCAACTCGCTTGCTCTCTTGGTGTCGTCAAGTGGTCCTTCGAATGTCACCTCATCATGCGGATAGTCTGCATGTGGCTTGTCTCTCTTGAACAGACCACCTACAAAAGCTTTGGCTTTGTCGCCAAGGTCAATTCTCGTCTTCTCTGGTGTTTCGAACTCTTCTTGAACACTGGTGGATGGTTCAACGAGTTGTACGGTTGGCTCGTCGCTTCGTCCGGTGTGGTAGACAGAGACGTGAGTTTTCAATGGCTCGTCTTGCAACTCGCTTGCTCTCTTGGTGTCGTCAAGTGGCCCTTCGAATGTCACCTCATCATGCGGATAGTCTGCATGTGGCTTGTCTCTCTTGAACAGACCACCGACAAAAGCTTTGGCTTTGTCGGCAAGGTCGATTCTCGTCTTCTCTGATGTTTCTAACTCTTCTTGAACACTGGTGGTTGGTTCAACGAGTTTTGCGGTTGGTTCGTCGCTTCGTCCGGAGTGGTAGACAGAGACATGAATTGTCAACGGCTCATCTTGCAACTCGCTTGCTTTCTTGGTGTCGTCAAGTGGGCCTTCGAATGTCACCTCATCATGCGGGTAGTCTGCATGTGGCTTGTCTCTCTTGAACAGACCACCGACAAAAGCTTTGGCTCTGTCGCCAAGGTCGATTTTCGTCTTCTCTGGTGTTTCTAACTCTTCTTGAACACTGGTGGTTGGTTCAACGAGTTGTACGGTTCGCTCGTCGCTTCGTCCGGAGTGGTAGACAGAGACATGAATTGTCAACGGCTCATCTTGCAACTCGCTTGCTTTCTTGGTGTCGTCAAGTGGGCCTTCGAATGTCACCTCATCATGCGGATAGTCTGCATGTGGCTTGTCTCTCTTGAACAGACCACCGACAAAAGCTTTGGCTCTGTCGCCAAGGTCGATTCTCGTCTTCTCTGGTGTTTCTAACTCTTCTTTAACACTGGTGGTTGGTTCAACGAGTTGTACGGTTGGCTCGTCGCTTCGTCCGGAGTGGTAGACAGAGACGTGAGTTGTCAATGGCTCGTCTTGCAACTCGCGTGCTCTCTTGGTGTCTTCAAGTGGGCCTTCGAATGTCACCTCATCATGCGGATAGTCTGCATGTGGCTTGTCTCTCTTGAACAGACCACCTACAAATGCTTTGGCTTTGTCGCCTAGGTCGATTCTCGTCTTCTCTGGTGTTTCTAACTCTTCTTGAACACTGGTGGTTGGTTCAATGAGTTGTACGTTTGGCTCGTCGCTTCGTCCGGAGTGGTAGACAGAGACGTGAGTTGTCAATGGTTCGTCTTGCAACTCGCTTGCTCTCTTGGTGTCGTCAAGTGGGCCTTCGAATGTCACCTCATCATGCGGATACTCTGCATGTGGCTTTTCTCTCTTGAACAGACCACCTACAAATGCTTTGGCTTTGTCGCCAAGGTCGATTCTCGTCTTCTCTGGTGTTTCTAACTCTTCTTGAACACTGGTGGTTGGTTCAATGAGTTGTACGTTTGGCTCGTCGCTTCGTCCGGAGTGGTAGACAGAGACGTGAGTTGTCAATGACTCGTCTTGCAACTCGCGGGCTCTCTTGATGTCGTTAAGTGGGCCTTCGAATGTCACCTCATCATGCGGATAGTCTGTATGTGGCTTGTCTCTCTTGAACATACCACCGACAAAAGCTTTGGCTCTGTCGCCAAGGTCGATTCTCGTCTTCTCTGGTGTTTCTAACTCTTCTTGAACACTGGTGGTTGGTTCAACGAGTTGTACGGTTGGCTCGTCGCTTCGTCCGGAGTGGTAGACAGAGACGTGAGTTGTCAATGGCTCGTCTTGCAACTCGCTTGCTCTCTTGGTGTCGTCAAGTGGTCCTTCGAATGTCACCTCATCATGCGGATAGTCTGCATGTGGCTTGTCTCTCTTGAACAGACCACCTACAAAAGCTTTGGCTTTGTCGCCAAGGTCAATTCTCGTCTTCTCTGGTGTTTCGAACTCTTCTTGAACACTGGTGGATGGTTCAACGAGTTGTACGGTTGGCTCGTCGCTTCGTCCGGTGTGGTAGACAGAGACGTGAGTTTTCAAAGGCTCGTCTTGCAACTCGCTTGCTCTCTTGGTGTCGTCAAGTGGCCCTTCGAATGTCACCTCATCATGCGGATAGTCTGCATGTGGCTTGTCTCTCTTGAACAGACCACCGACAAAAGCTTTGGCTTTGTCGGCAAGGTCGATTCTCGTCTTCTCTGGTGTTTCTAACTCTTCTTGAACACTGGTGGTTGGTTCAACGAGTTGTACGGTTGGCTCGTCGCTTCGTCCGGAGTGGTAGACAGAGACGTGAGTTGTCAATGGCTCGTCTTGCAACTCGCTTGCTCTCTTGGTGTCGTCAAGTGGTCCTTCGAATGTCACCTCATCATGCGGATAGTCTGCATGTGGCTTGTCTCTCTTGAACAGACCACCTACAAAAGCTTTGGCTTTGTCGCCAAGGTCAATTCTCGTCTTCTCTGGTGTTTCGAACTCTTCTTGAACACTGGTGGATGGTTCAACGAGTTGTACGGTTGGCTCGTCGCTTCGTCCGGTGTGGTAGACAGAGACGTGAGTTTTCAATGGCTCGTCTTGCAACTCGCTTGCTCTCTTGGTGTCGTCAAGTGGCCCTTCGAATGTCACCTCATCATGCGGATAGTCTGCATGTGGCTTGTCTCTCTTGAACAGACCACCGACAAAAGCTTTGGCTTTGTCGGCAAGGTCGATTCTCGTCTTCTCTGGTGTTTCTAACTCTTCTTGAACACTGGTGGTTGGTTCAACGAGTTGTACGGTTGGTTCGTCGCTTCGTCCGGAGTGGTAGACAGAGACATGAGTTGTCAACGGCTCATCTTGCAACTCGCTTGCTTTCTTTGTGTCGTCAAGTGGACCTTCGAATGTCACCTCATCATGCGGATAATCTGAATGTGGCTTGTCTCTCTTGAACAGACCACCTACAAATGCTTTTGCTTTTTCGCCAAGGTCGATTCTCGTCTTCTCTGGTGTTTCTAACTCTTCTTGAACACTGGTGGTTGGTTCAACGAGTTGTACGGTTGGTTCGTCGCTTCGTCCGGAGTGGTAGACAGAGACATGAGTTGTCAACGGCTCATCTTGCAACTCGCTCGCTTTCTTGGTGCCGTCAAGTGGGCCTTCGAATGTCACCTCATCATGCGGATAGTCTGCATGTGGCTTGTCTCTCTTGAACAGACCACCTACAAAAGCTTTGGCTTTGTCGCCAAGGTCGATTCTCGTCTTCTCTGGTGTTTCGAACTCTTCTTGAACACTGGTGGTTGGTTCAACGAGTTGTACGGTTGGCTCGTCGCTTCGTCCGGAGTGGTAGACAGAGACATGAGTTGTCAACGGCTCATCTTGAAACTCGCTTGCTTTCTTGGTGTCGTCAAGTGGGCCTTCGAATGTCACCTCATTATGCGGATAGTCTGCATGTGGCTTGTCTCTCTTGAACAGACCACCGACAAAAGCTTTGGCTTTGTCGGCAAGGTCGATTCTCGTCTTCTCTGGTGTTTCTAACTCTTCTTGAACACTGGTGGTTGGTTCAACGAGTTGTACGCTTGGTTCGTCGCTTCGTCCGGAGTGGTAGACAGAGACATGAGTTGTCAACGGCTCATCTTGCAACTCGCTTGCTTTCTTTGTGTCGTCAAGTGGACCTTCGAATGTCACCTCATCATGCGGATAGTCTGCATGTGGCTTGTCTCTCTTGAACAGACCACCTACAAATGCTTTGGCTTTGTCGCCAAGGTCAATTCTCGTCTTCTCTGGTGTTTCTAACTCTTCTTGAACACTGGTGGCTGGTTCAACGAGTTGTACGGTTGGTTCGTCGCTTCGTCCGGAGTGGTAGACAGAGACATGAGTTGTCAACGGCTCATCTTGCAACTCGCTTGCTTTCCTGGTGTCGTCAAGTGGGCCTTCGAATGTCACCTCATCATGCGGATAGTCTGCATGTGGCTTGTCTCTCTTGAACAGACCACCTACAAAAGCTTTGGCTTTCTCGCCAAGGTCGATTCTCGTCTTCTCTGGTGTTTCGAACTCTTCTTGAACACTGGTGGTTGGTTCAACGAGTTGTACGGTTGGCTCGTCGCTTCGTCCGGAGTTGTAGACAGAGACATGAGTTGTCAACGGCTCATCTTGCAACTCGCTTGCTTTCTTTGTGTCGTCAAGTGGACCTTCGAATGTCACCTCATCATGCGGATAGTCTGCATGTGGCTTGTCTCTCTTGAACAGACCACCTACGAATGCTTTGGCTTTGTCGCCAAGGCCGATTCTCGTCTTCTCTGGTGTTTCGAACTCTTCTTGAGCACTGGTGGTTGGTACAACGAGTTGTACGGTTGGCTCGTCGCTTCGTCCGGAGTGGTAGACAGAGACATAACCACCGACAAAAGCTTTGGCTTTGTCGGCAAGGTCGATTCTCGTCTTCTCTGGTGTTTCTAACTCTTCTTGAACACTGGTGGCTGGTTCAACGAGTTGTACGGTTGGTTCGTCGCTTCGTCCGGAGTGGTAGACAGAGACATGAGTTGTCAACGGCTCATCTTGCAACTCGCTTGCTTTCTTTGTGTCGTCAAGTGGACCTTCGAATGTCACCTCATCATGCGGATAGTCTGCATGTGGCTTGTCTCTCTTGAACAGACCACCTACAAATGCTTTGGCTTTGTCGCCAAGGTCGATTCTCGTCTTCTCTGGTGTTTCTAACTCTTCTTGAACACTGGTGGTTGGTACAACGAGTTGTACGGTTGGCTCGTCGCTTCGTCCGGAGTGGTAGACAGAGACATGAGTTGTCAACGGCTCATCTTGCAACTCGCTTGCTTTCTTTGTGTCGTCAAGTGGACCTTCGAATGTCACCTCATCATGCGGATAATCTGAATGTGGCTTGTCTCTCTTGAACAGACCACCTACAAATGCTTTGGCTTTTTCGCCAAGGTCGATTCTCGTCTTCTCTGGTGTTTCTAACTCTTCTTGAACACTGGTGGCTGGTTCAACGAATTGTACGGTTGGTTCGTCGCTTCGTCCGGAGTGGTAGACAGAGACATGAGTTGTCAACGGCTCATCTTGCAACTCGCTTGCTTTCTTGGTGTCGTCAAGTGGGCCTTCGAATGTCACCTCATCATGCGGATAGTCTGCATGTGGCTTGTCTCTCTTGAACAGACCCCCTACAAAAGCTTTGGCTTTGTCGGCAAGGTCGCTTCTCGTCTTCTCTGGTGTTTCTAACTCTTCTTGAACACTGGTGGTTGGTTCAACGAGTTGTACGGTTGGTTCGTCGCTTCGTCCGGAGTGGTAGACAGAGACATGAGTTGCCAACGGCTCATCTTGCAACTCGCTTGCTTTCCTGGTGTCGTCAAGTGGTCCTTCGAATGTCACCTCATCATGCGGATAGTCTGCATGTGGCTTGTCTCTCTTGAACAGACCACCTACAAAAGCTTTGGCTTTGTCGCCAAGGTCGATTCTCGTCTTCTCTGGTGTTTCGAACTCTTCTTGAACACTGGTGGATGGTTCAACGAGTTGTACGGTTGGCTCGTCGCTTCGTCCGGTGTGGTAGACAGAGACGTGAGTTGTCAATGGCTCGTCTTGCAACTCGCTTGCTCTCTTGGTGTCGTCAAGTGGCCCTTCGAATGTCACCTCATCATGCGGATAGTCTGCATGTGGCTTGTCTCTCTTGAACAGACCACCGACAAAAGCTTTGGCTTTGTCGGCAAGGTCGATTCTCGTCTTCTCTGGTGTTTCTAACTCTTCTTGAACACTGGTGGTTGGTTCAACGAGTTGTACGGTTGGTTCGTCGCTTCGTCCGGAGTGGTAGACAGAGACATGAGTTGTCAACGGCTCATCTTGCAACTCGCTTGCTTTCTTTGTGTCGTCAAGTGGACCTTCGAATGTCACCTCATCATGCGGATAATCTGAATGTGGCTTGTCTCTCTTGAACAGACCCCCTACAAAAGCTTTGGTTTTGTCGGCAAGGTCGCTTCTCGTCTTCTCTGGTGTTTCTAACTCTTCTTGAACACTGGTGGTTGGTTCAACGAGTTGTACGGTTGGTTCGTCGCTTCGTCCGGAGTGGTAGACAGAGACATGAGTTGTCAACGGCTCATCTTGCAACTCGCTTGCTTTCCTGGTGTCGTCAAGTGGGCCTTCGAATGTCACCTCATCATGCGGATAGTCTGCATGTGGCTTGTCTCTCTTGAACAGACCACCTACAAAAGCTTTGGCTTTGTCGCCAAGAACGATTCTCGTCTTCTCTGGTGTTTCGAACTCTTCTTGAACACTGGTGGTTGGTTCAACGAGTTGTACGGTTGGCTCGTCGCTTCGTCCGGAGTGGTAGACAGAGATGTGAGTTGTCAATGGCTCGTCTTGCAACTCGCTTGCTCTCTTGGTGTCGTCAAGTGGCCCTTCGAATGTCACATCATCATGCGGATAATCTGCCTGTGGCTTTTCTCTCTTGAACAGACCACCGACAAAAGCTTTGGCTTTGTCGCCAAGGTCGATTCTCGTCTTCTCTGGTGTTTCGAACTCTTCTTGAGCACTGGTGGTTGGTACAACGAGTTGTACGGTTGGCTCGTCGCTTCGTCCGGGGTGGTAGACAGAGACATGAGTTGTCAACGGCTCATCTTGCAACTCGCTTGCTTTCTTGGTGCCGTCAAGTGGGCCTTCGAATGTCACCTCATCATGCGGATAGTCTGCATGTGGCTTGTCTCTCTTGAACAGACCACCTACAAATGCTTTGGCTTTGTCGCCAAGGTGGATTCTCGTCTTCTCTGGTGTTTCTAACTCTTCTTGAACACTGGTGGCTGGTTCAACGAGTTGTACAATTGGTTCGTCGCTTCGTCCGGAGTGGTAGACAGAGACATGAGTTGTCAACGGCTCATCTTGCAACTCGCTTGCTTTCTTGGTGCCGTCAAGTGAGCCTTCAAATGTCACCTCATCATGCGGATAGTCTGCATGTGGCTTGTCTCTCTTGAACAGACCACCTACAAATGCTTTGGCTTTGTCGCCAAGGTCGATTCTCGTCTTCTCTGGTGTTTCTAACTCTTCTTGAACACTGGTGGCTGGTTCAACGAGTTGTACAATTGGTTCGTCGCTTCGTCCGGAGTGGTAGACAGAGACGTGAGTTGTCAATGGCTCGTCTTGCAACTCGCTTGCTCTCTTGGTGTCGTCAAGTGGCCCTTCGAATGTCACATCATCATGCGGATAATCTGCCTGTGGCTTCTCTCTCTTGAACAGACCACCGACAAAAGCTTTGGCTTTGTCGCCAAGGTCGATTCTCGTCTTCTCTGGTGTTTCGAACTCTTCTTGAGCACTGGTGGTTGGTACAACGAGTTGTACGGTTGGCTCGTCGCTTCGTCCGGAGTGGTAGACAGAGACATGAGTTGTCAACGGCTCATCTTGCAACTCGCTTGCTTTCTTGGTGTCGTCAAGTTGGCCTTCGAATGTCACCTCATCATGCGGATAGTCTGCATGTGGCTTGTCTCTCTTGAACAGACCACCGACAAAAGCTTTAGCTTTGTCGGCAAGGTCGATTCTCGTCTTCTCTGGTGTTTCTAACTCTTCTTGAACACTGGTGGTTGGTTCAACGAGTTGTACGCTTGGTTCGTCGCTTCGTCCGGAGTGGTAGACAGAGACATGAGTTGTCAACGGCTCATCTTGCAACTCGCTTGCTTTCTTTGTGTCGTCAAGTGGACCTTCGAATGTCACCTCATCATGCGGATAGTCTGCATGTGGCTTGTCTCTCTTGAACAGACCACCTACAAATGCTTTGGCTTTGTCGCCAAGGTCAATTCTCGTCTTCTCTGGTGTTTCTAACTCTTCTTGAACACTGGTGGCTGGTTCAACGAGTTGTACGGTTGGTTCGTCGCTTCGTCCGGAGTGGTAGACAGAGACATGAGTTGTCAACGGCTCATCTTGCAACTCGCTTGCTTTCCTGGTGTCGTCAAGTGGGCCTTCGAATGTCACCTCATCATGCGGATAGTCTGCATGTGGCTTGTCTCTCTTGAACAGACCACCTACAAAAGCTTTGGCTTTCTCGCCAAGGTCGATTCTCGTCTTCTCTGGTGTTTCGAACTCTTCTTGAACACTGGTGGTTGGTTCAACAAGTTGTACGGTTGGCTCGTCGCTTCGTCCGGAGTTGTAGACAGAGACATGAGTTGTCAACGGCTCATCTTGCAACTCGCTTGCTTTCTTTGTGTCGTCAAGTGGACCTTCGAATGTCACCTCAACATGCGGATAGTCTGCATGTGGCTTGTCTCTCTTGAACAGACCACCTACGAATGCTTTGGCTTTGTCGCCAAGGCCGATTCTCGTCTTCTCTGGTGTTTCTAACTCTTCTTGAACACTGGTGGCTGGTTCAACGAGTTGTACAATTGGTTCGTCGCTTCGTCCGGAGTGGTAGACAGAGACATGAGTTGTCAACGGCTCATCTTGCAACTCGCTTGCTTTCTTGGTGCCGTCAAGTGAGCCTTCAAATGTCACCTCATCATGCGGATAGTCTGCATGTGGCTTGTCTCTCTTGAACAGACCACCTACAAATGCTTTGGCTTTGTCGCCAAGGTCGATTCTCGTCTTCTCTGGTGTTTCTAACTCTTCTTGAACACTGGTGGCTGGTTCAACGAGTTGTACAATTGGTTCGTCGCTTCGTCCGGAGTGGTAGACAGAGACGTGAGTTGTCAATGGCTCGTCTTGCAACTCGCTTGCTCTCTTGGTGTCGTCAAGTGGCCCTTCGAATGTTACATCATCATGCGGATAATCTGCCTGTGGCTTCTCTCTCTTGAACAGACCACCGACAAAAGCTTTGGCTTTGTCGCCAAGGTCGATTCTCGTCTTCTCTGGTGTTTCGAACTCTTCTTGAGCACTGGTGGTTGGTACAACGAGTTGTACGGTTGGCTCGTCGCTTCGTCCGGAGTGGTAGACAGAGACATGAGTTGTCAACGGCTCATCTTGCAACTCGCTTGCTTTCTTGGTGTCGTCAAGTTGGCCTTCGAATGTCACCTCATCATGCGGATAGTCTGCATGTGGCTTGTCTCTCTTGAACAGACCACCGACAAAAGCTTTAGCTTTGTCGGCAAGGTCGATTCTCGTCTTCTCTGGTGTTTCTAACTCTTCTTGAACACTGGTGGTTGGTTCAACGAGTTGTACGCTTGGTTCGTCGCTTCGTCCGGAGTGGTAGACAGAGACATGAGTTGTCAACGGCTCATCTTGCAACTCGCTTGCTTTCTTTGTGTCGTCAAGTGGACCTTCGAATGTCACCTCATCATGCGGATAGTCTGCATGTGGCTTGTCTCTCTTGAACAGACCACCTACAAATGCTTTGGCTTTGTCGCCAAGGTCAATTCTCGTCTTCTCTGGTGTTTCTAACTCTTCTTGAACACTGGTGGCTGGTTCAACGAGTTGTACGGTTGGTTCGTCGCTTCGTCCGGAGTGGTAGACAGAGACATGAGTTGTCAACGGCTCATCTTGCAACTCGCTTGCTTTCCTGGTGTCGTCAAGTGGGCCTTCGAATGTCACCTCATCATGCGGATAGTCTGCATGTGGCTTGTCTCTCTTGAACAGACCACCTACAAAAGCTTTGGCTTTCTCGCCAAGGTCGATTCTCGTCTTCTCTGGTGTTTCGAACTCTTCTTGAACACTGGTGGTTGGTTCAACGAGTTGTACGGTTGGCTCGTCGCTTCGTCCGGAGTTGTAGACAGAGACAAGAGTTGTCAACGGCTCATCTTGCAACTCGCTTGCTTTCTTTGTGTCGTCAAGTGGACCTTCGAATGTCACCTCAACATGCGGATAGTCTGCATGTGGCTTGTCTCTCTTGAACAGACCACCTACGAATGCTTTGGCTTTGTCGCCAAGGCCGATTCTCGTCTTCTCTGGTGTTTCGAACTCTTCTTGAACACTGGTGGCTGGTTCAACGAGTTGTACGGTTGGTTCGTCGCTTCGTCCGGAGTGGTAGACAGAGACATGAGTTGTCAACGGCTCATCTTGCAACTCGCTTGCTTTCCTGGTGTCGTCAAGTGGGCCTTCGAATGTCACCTCATCATGCGGATAGTCTGCATGTGGCTTGTCTCTCTTGAACAGACCACCTACAAAAGCTTTGGCTTTCTCGCCAAGGTCGATTCTCGTCTTCTCTGGTGTTTCGAACTCTTCTTGAACACTGGTGGTTGGTTCAACAAGTTGTACGGTTGGCTCGTCGCTTCGTCCGGAGTTGTAGACAGAGACATGAGTTGTCAACGGCTCATCTTGCAACTCGCTTGCTTTCTTTGTGTCGTCAAGTGGACCTTCGAATGTCACCTCAACATGCGGATAGTCTGCATGTGGCTTGTCTCTCTTGAACAGACCACCTACGAATGCTTTGGCTTTGTCGCCAAGGCCGATTCTCGTCTTCTCTGGTGTTTCTAACTCTTCTTGAACACTGGTGGCTGGTTCAACGAGTTGTACAATTGGTTCGTCGCTTCGTCCGGAGTGGTAGACAGAGACATGAGTTGTCAACGGCTCATCTTGCAACTCGCTTGCTTTCTTGGTGCCGTCAAGTGAGCCTTCAAATGTCACCTCATCATGCGGATAGTCTGCATGTGGCTTGTCTCTCTTGAACAGACCACCTACAAATGCTTTGGCTTTGTCGCCAAGGTCGATTCTCGTCTTCTCTGGTGTTTCTAACTCTTCTTGAACACTGGTGGCTGGTTCAACGAGTTGTACAATTGGTTCGTCGCTTCGTCCGGAGTGGTAGACAGAGACGTGAGTTGTCAATGGCTCGTCTTGCAACTCGCTTGCTCTCTTGGTGTCGTCAAGTGGCCCTTCGAATGTTACATCATCATGCGGATAATCTGCCTGTGGCTTCTCTCTCTTGAACAGACCACCGACAAAAGCTTTGGCTTTGTCGCCAAGGTCGATTCTCGTCTTCTCTGGTGTTTCGAACTCTTCTTGAGCACTGGTGGTTGGTACAACGAGTTGTACGGTTGGCTCGTCGCTTCGTCCGGAGTGGTAGACAGAGACATGAGTTGTCAACGGCTCATCTTGCAACTCGCTTGCTTTCTTGGTGTCGTCAAGTTGGCCTTCGAATGTCACCTCATCATGCGGATAGTCTGCATGTGGCTTGTCTCTCTTGAACAGACCACCGACAAAAGCTTTAGCTTTGTCGGCAAGGTCGATTCTCGTCTTCTCTGGTGTTTCTAACTCTTCTTGAACACTGGTGGTTGGTTCAACGAGTTGTACGCTTGGTTCGTCGCTTCGTCCGGAGTGGTAGACAGAGACATGAGTTGTCAACGGCTCATCTTGCAACTCGCTTGCTTTCTTTGTGTCGTCAAGTGGACCTTCGAATGTCACCACATCATGCGGATAGTCTGCATGTGGCTTGTCTCTCTTGAACAGACCACCTACAAATGCTTTGGCTTTGTCGCCAAGGTCGATTCTCGTCTTCTCTGGTGTTTCTAACTCTTCTTGAACACTGGTGGCTGGTTCAACGAGTTGTACAATTGGTTCGTCGCTTCGTCCGGTGTGGTAGACAGAGACGTGAGTTGTCAATGGCTCGTCTTGCAACTCGCTTGCTCTCTTGGTGTCGTCAAGTGGCCCTTCGAATGTCACATCATCATGCGGATAATCTGCCTGTGGCTTCTCTCTCTTGAACAGACCACCGACAAAAGCTTTGGCTTTGTCGCCAAGGTCGATTCTCGTCTTCTCTGGTGTTTCGAACTCTTCTTGAGCACTGGTGGTTGGTACAACGAGTTGTACGGTTGGCTCGTCGCTTCGTCCGGAGTGGTAGACAGAGACATGAGTTGTCAACGGCTCATCTTGCAACTCGCTTGCTTTCTTGGTGTCGTCAAGTTGGCCTTCGAATGTCACCTCATCATGCGGATAGTCTGCATGTGGCTTGTCTCTCTTGAACAGACCACCGACAAAAGCTTTGGCTTTGTCGGCAAGGTCGATTCTCGTCTTCTCTGGTGTTTCTAACTCTTCTTGAACACTGGTGGTTGGTTCAACGAGTTGTAAGGTTGGTTCGTCGCTTCGTCCGGAGTGGTAGAGAGAGACATGAGTTGTCAACGGCTCATCTTGCAACTCGCTTGCTTTCTTTGTGTCGTCAAGTGGACCTTCGAATGTCACCTCATCATGCGGATATTCTGCATGTGGCTTGTCTCTCTTGAACAGACCACCTACAATTGCTTTGGCTTTGTCGCCAAGGTCGATTCTCGTCTTCTCTGGTGTTTCTAACTCTTCTTGAACACTGGTGGCTGGTTCAACGAATTTTACGGTTGGTTCGTCGCTTCGTCCGGAGTGGTAGACAGAGACATGAGTTGTCAACGGCTCATCTTGCAACTCGCTTGCTTTCTTGGTGCCGTCAAGTGGGCCTTCGAATGTCACCTCATCATGCGGATAGTCTGCATGTGGCTTGTCTCTCTTGAACAGACCACCGACAAAAGCTTTGGCTTTGTCGGCAAGGTCGATTCTCGTCTTCTCTGGTGTTTCTAACTCTTCTTGAACACTGGTGGTTGGTTCAACGAGTTGTAAGGTTGGTTCGTCGCTTCGTCCGGAGTGGTAGACAGAGACATGAGTTGTCAACGGCTCATCTTGCAACTCGCTTGCTTTCTTGGTGCCGTCAAGTGGGCCTTCGAATGTCACCTCATCATGCGGATAGTCTGCATGTGGCTTGTCTCTCTTGAACAGACCACCGACAAAAGCTTTGGCTTTGTCGGCAAGGTCGATTCTCGTCTTCTCTGGTGTTTCTAACTCTTCTTGAACACTGGTGGTTGGTTCAACGAGTTGTAAGGTTGGTTCGTCGCTTCGTCCGGAGTGGTAGACAGAGACATGAGTTGTCAACGGCTCATCTTGCAACTCGCTTGCTTTCTTTGTGTCGTCAAGTGGACCTTCGAATGTCACCTCATCATGCGGATATTCTGCATGTGGCTTGTCTCTCTTGAACAGACCACCTACAAATGCTTTGGCTTTGTCGCCAAGGTCGATTCTCGTCTTCTCTGGTGTTTCTAACTCTTCTTGAACACTGGTGGCTGGTTCAACGAACTTTACGGTTGGTTCGTCGCTTCGTCCGGAGTGGTAGACAGAGACATGAGTTGTCAACGGCTCATCTTGCAACTCGCTTGCTTTCTTGGTGCCGTCAAGTGGGCCTTCGAATGTCACCTCATCATGCGGATAGTCTGCATGTGGCTTGTCTCTCTTGAACAGACCACCGACAAAAGCTTTGGCTTTGTCGGCAAGGTCGATTCTCGTCTTCTCTGGTGTTTCTAACTCTTCTTGAACACTGGTGGTTGGTTCAACGAGTTGTAAGGTTGGTTCGTCGCTTCGTCCGGAGTGGTAGACAGAGACATGAGTTGTCAACGGCTCATCTTGCAACTCGCTTGCTTTCTTGGTGCCGTCAAGTGGGCCTTCGAATGTCACCTCATCATGCGGATAGTCTGCATGTGGCTTGTCTCTCTTGAACAGACCACCTATAAATGCATTGGCTTTGTCGCCAAGGTCGATTCTCGTCTTCTCTGGTGTTTCTAACTCTTCTTGAACACTGGTGGTTGGTTCAACGAGTTGTATGGTTGGCTCGTCGCTTCTTCCGGAGTGGTAGACAGAGACGTGAGTTGTCAATGGCTCGTCTTGCAACTCGCTTGCTCTCCTGGTGTCGTCAAGTGGCCCTTCGAATGTCACATGATCATGCGGATAATCTGCCTGTGGCTTTTCTCTCTTGAACAGACCACCGACAAAAGCTTTGGCTTTGTCGCCAAGGTCGATTCTCGTCTTCTCTGGTGTTTCGAACTCTTCTTGACCACTGGTGGTTGGTACAACGAGTTGTACGGTTGGCTCGTCGCTTCGTCCGGAGTGGTAGACAGAGACATGAGTTGTCAACGGCTCATCTTGCAACTCGCTTGCTTTCTTGGTGTCGTCAAGTGGGCCTTCGAATGTCACCTCATCATGCGGATAGTCTGCATGTGGCTTGTCTCTCTTGAACAGACCACCTACAAAAGCTTTGGCTTTGTCGCCAAGGTCGATTCTCGTCTTCTCTGGTGTTTCGAACTCTTCTTGAACACTGGTGGTTGGTTCAACGAGTTGTACGGTTGGCTCGTCGCTTCGTCCGGAGTGGTAGACAGAGACGTGGATTGTCAATGGCTCGTCTTGCAACTCGCTTGCTCTCTTGGTGTCGTCAAGTGGCCCTTCGAATGTCACATAATCATGCGGATAATCTGCCTGTGGCTTCTCTCTCTTGAACAGACCACCGACAAAAGCTTTGGCTTTGTCGCCAAGGTCGATTCTCGTCTTCTCTGGTGTTTCGAACTCTTCTTGAGCACTGGTGGTTGGTACAACGAGTTGTACGGTTGGCTCGTCGCTTCGTCCGGAGTGATAGACAGAGACATGAGTTGTCAACGGCTCATCTTGCAACACGCTTGCTTTCTTGGTGCCATCAAGTGGGCCTTCGAATGTCACCTCATCATGCGGATAGTCTGCATGTGGCTTGTCTCTCTTGAACAGACCACCGACAAAAGCTTTGGCTTTGTCGGCAAGGTCGATTCTCGTCTTTTCTGGTGTTTCTAACTCTTCTTGAACACTGGTGGATGGTTCAACGAGTTGTACGGTTGGTTCGTCGCTTCGTCCGGAGTGGTAGACAGAGACATGAGTTGTCAACGGCTCATCTTGCAACTCGCTTGCTTTCTTGGTGCCGTCAAGTGGGCCTTCGAATGTCACCTCATCATGCGGATAGTCTGCATGTGGCTTGTCTCTCTTGAACAGACCACCTACAAAAGCTTTGGCTTTGTCGCCAAGGTCGATTCTCGTCTTCTCTGGTGTTTCGAACTCTTCTTGAACACTGGTGGTTGGTTCAACGAGTTGTACGGTTGGCTCGTCGCTTCGTCCGGAGTGGTAGACAGAGACGTGAGTTGTCAATGGCTCGTCTTGCAACTCGCTTGCTCTCTTGGTGTCGTCAAGTGGCCCTTCGAATGTCACATCATCATGCGGATAATCTGCCTGTGGCTTTTCTCTCTTGAACAGACCACCGACAAAAGCTTTGGCTTTGTCGCCAAGATTGATTCTCGTCTTCTCTGGTGTTTCGAACTCTTCTTGACCACTGGTGGTTGGTACAACGAGTTGTACGGTTGGCTCGTCGCTTCGTCCGAAGTGGTAGACAGAGACATGAGTTGTCAACGGCTCACCTTGCAACTCGCTTGCTTTCTTGGTGTCGTCAAGTGGGCCTTCGAATGTCACCTCATCATGCGGATAGTCTGCATGTGGCTTGTCTCTCTTGAACAGACCACCGACAAAAGCTTTGGCTTTGTCGGCAAGGTCGATTCTCGTCTTCTCTGGTGTTTCTAACTCTTCTTGAACACTGGTGGTTGGTTCAACGAGTTGTAAGGTTGGTTCGTCGCTTCGTCCGGAGTGGTAGACAGAGACATGAGTTGTCAACGGCTCATCTTGCAACTCGCTTGCTTTCTTTGTGTCGTCAAGTGGACCTTCGAATGTCACCTCATCATGCGGATATTCTGCATGTGGCTTGTATCTCTTGAACAGACCACCTACAAATGCTTTGGCTTTGTCGCCAAGGTCGATTCTCGTCTTCTCTGGTGTTTCTAACTCTTCTTGAACACTGGTGGCTGGTTCAACGAATTTTACGGTTGGTTCGTCGCTTCGTCCGGAGTGGTAGACAGAGACATGAGTTGTCAACGGCTCATCTTGCAACTCGCTTGCTTTCTTGGTGCCGTCAAGTGGGCCTTCGAATGTCACCTCATCATGCGGATAGTCTGCATGTGGCTTGTCTCTCTTGAACAGACCACCGACAAAAGCTTTGGCTTTGTCGGCAAGGTCGATTCTCGTCTTCTCTGGTGTTTCTAACTCTTCTTGAACACTGGTGGTTGGTTCAACGAGTTGTAAGGTTGGTTCGTCGCTTCGTCCGGAGTGGTAGACAGAGACATGAGTTGTCAACGGCTCATCTTGCAACTCGCTTGCTTTCTTGGTGCCGTCAAGTGGGCCTTCGAATGTCACCTCATCATACGGATAGTCTGCATGTGGCTTGTCTCTCTTGAACAGACCACCTATAAATGCATTGGCTTTGTCGCCAAGGTCGATTCTCGTCTTCTCTGGTGTTTCTAACTCTTCTTGAACACTGGTGGTTGGTTTAACGAGTTGTATGGTTGGCTCGTCGCTTCTTCCGGAGTGGTAGACAGAGACGTGAGTTGTCAATGGCTCGTCTTGCAACTCGCTTGCTCTCCTGGTGTCGTCAAGTGGCCCTTCGAATGTCACATGATCATGCGGATAATCTGCCTGTGGCTTTTCTCTCTTGAACAGACCACCGACAAAAGCTTTGGCTTTGTCGCCAAGGTCGATTCTCGTCTTCTCTGGTGTTTCGAACTCTTCTTGACCACTGGTGGTTGGTACAACGAGTTGTACGGTTGGCTCGTCGCTTCGTCCGGAGTGGTAGACAGAGACATGAGTTGTCAACGGCTCATCTTGCAACTCGCTTGCTTTCTTGGTGTCGTCAAGTGGGCCTTCGAATGTCACCTCATCATGCGGATAGTCTGCATGTGGCTTGTCTCTCTTGAACAGACCACCTACAAAAGCTTTGGCTTTGTCGCCAAGGTCGATTCTCGTCTTCTCTGGTGTTTCGAACTCTTCTTGAACACTGGTGGTTGGTTCAACGAGTTGTACGGTTGGCTCGTCGCTTCGTCCGGAGTGGTAGACAGAGACGTGGGTTGTCAATGGCTCGTCTTGCAACTCGCTTGCTCTCTTGGTGTCGTCAAGTGGCCCTTTGAATGTCACATAATCATGCGGATAATCTGCCTGTGGCTTCTCTCTCTTGAACAGACCACCGACAAAAGCTTTGGCTTTGTCGCCAAGGTCGATTCTCGTCTTCTCTGGTGTTTCGAACTCTTCTTGAGCACTGGTGGTTGGTACAACGAGTTGTACGGTTGGCTCGTCGCTTCGTCCGGAGTGATAGACAGAGACATGAGTTGTCAACGGCTCATCTTGCAACACGCTTGCTTTCTTGGTGCCATCAAGTGGGCCTTCGAATGTCACCTCATCATGCGGATAGTCTGCATGTGGCTTGTCTCTCTTGAACAGACCACCGACAAAAGCTTTGGCTTTGTCGGCAAGGTCGATTCTCGTCTTTTCTGGTGTTTCTAACTCTTCTTGAACACTGGTGGATGGTTCAACGAGTTGTACGGTTGGTTCGTCGCTTCGTCCGGAGTGGTAGACAGAGACATGAGTTGTCAACGGCTCATCTTGCAACTCGCTTGCTTTCTTGGTGCCGTCAAGTGGGCCTTCGAATGTCACCTCATCATGCGGATAGTCTGCATGTGGCTTGTCTCTCTTGAACAGACCAACTACAAATGCTTTGGCTTTGTCGCCAAGGTCGATTCTCGTCTTCTCTGGTGTTTCTAACTCTTCTTGAACACTGGTGGCTGGTTCAACGAGTTGTACGGTTGGTTCGTCGCTTCGTCCGGAGTGGTAGACAGAGACATGAGTTGTCAACGGCTCATCTTGCAACTCGCTTGCTTTCCTGGTGTCGTCAAGTGGGCCTTCGAATGTCACCTCATCATGCTTATAGTCTGCATGTGGCTTGTCTCTCTTGAACAGACCACCTACAAATGCTTTGGCTTTGTCGCCAAGGTTGATTCTCGTCTTCTCTGGTGTTTCGAACTCTTCTTGAACACTGGTGGTTGGTTCAACGAGTTGTACGGTTGGTTCGTCGCTTCGTCCGGAGTGGTAGACAGAGACATGAGTTGTCAACGGCTCATCTTGCAACTCGCTTGCTTTCCTGGTGTTGTCAAGTGGGCCTTCGAATGTCACCTCATCATGCGGATAGTCTGCATGTGGCTTGTCTCTCTTGAACAGACCACCTACAAAAGCTTTGGCTTTGTCGCCAAGGTCGATTCTCGTCTTCTCTGGTGTTTCGAACTCTTCTTGAACACTGGTGGTTGGTTCAACGAGTTGTACGGTTGGCTCGTCGCTTCGTCCGGAGTGGTAGACAGAGACGTGAGTTGTCAATGGCTCGTCTTGCAACTCGCTTGCTCTCTTGGTGTCGTCAAGTGGCCCTTCGAATGTCACATCATCATGCGGATAATCTGCCTGTGGCTTTTCTCTCTTGAACAGACCACCGACAAAAGCTTTGGCTTTGTCGCCAAGGTCGATTCTCGTCTTCTCTGGTGTTTCGAACTCTTCTTGACCACTGGTGGTTGGTACAACGAGTTGTACGGTTGGCTCGTCGCTTCGTCCGGAGTGGTAGACAGAGACATGAGTTGTCAACGGCTCACCTTGCAACTCGCTTGCTTTCTTGGTGTCGTCAAGTGGGCCTTCGAATGTCACCTCATCATGCGGATAGTCTGCATGTGGCTTGTCTCTCTTGAACAGACCACCGACAAAAGCTTTGGCTTTGTCGGCAAGGTCGATTCTCGTCTTCTCTGGTGTTTCTAACTCTTCTTGAACACTGGTGGTTGGTTCAACGAGTTGTAAGGTTGGTTCGTCGCTTCGTCCGGAGTGGTAGACAGAGACATGAGTTGTCAACGGCTCATCTTGCAACTCGCTTGCTTTCTTTGTGTCGTCAAGTGGACCTTCGAATGTCACCTCATCATGCGGATATTCTGCATGTGGCTTGTCTCTCTTGAACAGACCACCTACAAATGCTTTGGCTTTGTCGCCAAGGTCGATTCTCGTCTTCTCTGGTGTTTCTAACTCTTCTTGAACACTGGTGGCTGGTTCAACGAATTTTACGGTTGGTTCGTCGCTTCGTCCGGAGTGGTAGACAGAGACATGAGTTGTCAATGGCTCGTCTTGCAACTCGCTTGCTCTCTTGGTGTCGTCAAGTGGCCCTTCGAATGTCACATCATCATGCGGATAATCTGCCTGTGGCTTTTCTCTCTTGAACAGACCACCGACAAAAGCTTTGGCTTTGTCGCCAAGGTCGATTCTCGTCTTCTCTGGTGTTTCGAACTCTTCTTGACCACTGGTGGTTGGTACAACGAGTTGTACGGTTGGCTCGTCGCTTCGTCCGGAGTGGTAGACAGAGACATGAGTTGTCAACGGCTCACCTTGCAACTCGCTTGCTTTCTTGGTGTCGTCAAGTGGGCCTTCGAATGTCACCTCATCATGCGGATAGTCTGCATGTGGCTTGTCTCTCTTGAACAGACCACCGACAAAAGCTTTGGCTTTGTCGGCAAGGTCGATTCTCGTCTTCTCTGGTGTTTCTAACTCTTCTTGAACACTGGTGGTTGGTTCAACGAGTTGTAAGGTTGGTTCGTCGCTTCGTCCGGAGTGGTAGACAGAGACATGAGTTGTCAACGGCTCATCTTGCAACTCGCTTGCTTTCTTTGTGTCGTCAAGTGGACCTTCGAATGTCACCTCATCATGCGGATATTCTGCATGTGGCTTGTCTCTCTTGAACAGACCACCTACAAATGCTTTGGCTTTGTCGCCAAGGTCGATTCTCGTCTTCTCTGGTGTTTCTAACTCTTCTTGAACACTGGTGGCTGGTTCAACGAATTTTACGGTTGGTTCGTCGCTTCGTCCGGAGTGGTAGACAGAGACATGAGTTGTCAACGGCTCATCTTGCAACTCGCTTGCTTTCTTGGTGCCGTCAAGTGGGCCTTCGAATGTCACCTCATTATGCGGATAGTCTGCATGTGGCTTGTCTCTCTTGAACAGACCACCTATAAATGCATTGGCTTTGTCGCCAAGGTCGATTCTCGTCTTCTCTGGTGTTTCTAACTCTTCTTGAACACTGGTGGTTGGTTCAACGAGTTGTATGGTTGGCTCGTCGCTTCTTCCGGAGTGGTAGACAGAGACGTGAGTTGTCAATGGCTCGTCTTGCAACTCGCTTGCTCTCCTGGTGTCGTCAAGTGGCCCTTCGAATGTCACATGATCATGCGGATAATCTGCCTGTGGCTTTTCTCTCTTGAACAGACCACCGACAAAAGCTTTGGCTTTGTCGCCAAGGTCGATTCTCGTCTTCTCTGGTGTTTCGAGCTCTTCTTGACCACTGGTGGTTGGTACAACGAGTTGTACGGTTGGCTCGTCGCTTCGTCCGGAGTGGTAGACAGAGACATGAGTTGTCAACGGCTCATCTTGCAACTCGCTTGCTTTCTTGGTGTCGTCAAGTGGGCCTTCGAATGTCACCTCATCATGCGGATAGTCTGCATGTGGCTTGTCTCTCTTGAACAGACCACCGACAAAAGCTTTGGCTTTGTCGGCAAGGTCGATTCTCGTCTTCTCTGGTGTTTCTAACTCTTCTTGAACACTGGTGGTTGGTTCAACGAGTTGTAAGGTTGGTTCGTCGCTTTGTCCGGAGTGGTAGACAGAGACATGAGTTGTCAACGGCTCATCTTGCAACTCGCTTGCTTTCTTTGTGTCGTCAAGTGGACCTTCGAATGTCACCTCATCATGCGGATATTCTGCATGTGGCTTGTCTCTCTTGAACAGACCACCTACAAATGCTTTGGCTTTGTCGCCAAGGTCGATTCTCGTCTTCTCTGGTGTTTCTAACTCTTCTTGAACACTGGTGGCTGGTTCAACAAATTTTACGGTTGGTTCGTCGCTTCGTCCGGAGTGGTAGACAGAGACATGAGTTGTCAACGGCTCATCTTGCAACTCGCTTGCTTTCTTGGTGCCGTCAAGTGGGCCTTCGAATGTCACCTCATCATGCGGATAGTCTGCATGTGGCTTGTCTCTCTTGAACAGACCACCTATAAATGCATTGGCTTTGTCGCCAAGGTCGATTCTCGTCTTCTCTGGTGTTTCTAACTCTTCTTGAACACTGGTGGCTGGTTCAACGAGTTGTACATTTGGTTCGTCGCTTCGTCCGGAGTGGTAGACAGAGACATGAGTTGGCAACGGCTCATCTTGCAACTCGCTTGCTTTCCTGGTGTCGTCAAGTGGGCCTTTGAATGTCACCTCATCATGCGGATAGTCTGCATGTGGCTTGTCTCTCTTGAACAGACCACCTACAAAAGCTTTGGCTTTGTCGCCAAGGTCGATTCTCGTCTTCTCTGGTGTTTCGAACTCTTCTTGAACACTGGTGGTTGGTTCAACGAGTTGTATGGTTGGCTCGTCGCTTCGTCCGGAGTGGTAGACAGAGACGTGAGTTGTCAATGGCTCGTCTTGCAACTCGCTTGCTCTCTTGGTGTCGTCAAGTGGCCCTTCGAATGTCACATCATCATGCGGATAGTCTGCATGTGGCTTGTCTCTCTTGAACAGACCACCTACAAATGCTTTGGCTTTGTCGCCAAGGTCGATTCTCGTCTTCTCTGGTGTTTCTAACTCTTCTTGAACACTGGTGGCTGGTTCAACGAGTTCTACGGTTGGTTCGTCGCTTCGTCCGGAGTGGTAGACAGAGACATGAGTTGTCAACGGCTCATCTTGCAACTCGCTTGCTTTCTTTGTGTCGTCAAGTGGACCTTCGAATGTCACCTCATCATGCGGATATTCTGCATGTGGCTTGTCTCTCTTGAACAGACCACCTACAAATGCTTTGGCTTTGTCGCCAAGGTCGATTCTCGTCTTCTCTGGTGTTTCTAACTCTTTTTGAACACTGGTGGCTGGTTCAACGACATTTGGTTCGTCGCTTCGTCCGGAGTGGTAGACAGAGACATGAGTTGGCAACGGCTCATCTTGCAACTCGCTTGCTTTCCTGGTGTCGTCAAGTGGGCCTTCGAATGTCACCTCATCATGCGGATAGTCTGCATGTGGCTTGTCTCTCTTGAACAGACCACCTACAAAAGCTTTGGCTTTGTCGCCAAGGTCGATTCTCGTCTTTTCTGGTGTTTCGAACTCTTCTTGAGCACTGGTGGTTGGTACAACGAGTTGTACGGTTGGCTCGTCGCTTCGTCCGGAGGTGTAGACAGAGACATGAGTTGTCAACGGCTCATCTTGCAACTCGCTTGCTTTCTTGGTGTCGTCAAGTGGGCCTTCGAATGTCACCTCATCATGCGGATAGTCTGCATGTGGCTTGTCTCTCTTGAACAGACCACCTACAAATGCTTTGGCTTTGTCGCCAAGGTCGATTCTCGTCTTCTCTGGTGTTTCTAACTCTTCTTGAACACTGGTGGCTGGTTCAACGAATTTTACGGTTGGTTCGTCGCTTCGTCCGGAGTGGTAGACAGAGACATGAGTTGTCAACGGCTCATCTTGCAACTCGCTTGCTTTCTTGGTGCCGTCAAGTGGGCCTTCGAATGTCACCTCATCATGCGGATAGTCTGCATGTGGCTTGTCTCTCTTGAACAGACCACCTATAAATGCATTGGCTTTGTCGCCAAGGTCGATTCTCGTCTTCTCTGGTGTTTCTAACTCTTCTTGAACACTGGTGGCTGGTTCAACGAGTTGTACATTTGGTTCGTCGCTTCGTCCGGAGTGGTAGACAGAGACATGAGTTGGCAACGGCTCATCTTGCAACTCGCTTGCTTTCCTGGTGTCGTCAAGTGGGCCTTCGAATGTCACCTCATCATGCGGATAGTCTGCATGTGGCTTGTCTCTCTTGAACAGACCACCTACAAAAGCTTTGGCTTTGTCGCCAAGGTCGATTCTCGTCTTCTCTGGTGTTTCTAACTCTTCTTGAACACTAGTGGTTGGTTCAACGAGTTGTATGGTTGGCTCGTCGCTTCGTCCGGAGTGGTAGACAGAGACGTGAGTTGTCAATGGCTCGTCTTGCAACTCGCTTTCTCTCTTAGTGTCGTCAAGTGGCCCTTCGAATGTCACATCATCATGCGGATAAGCTGCCTGTGGCTTTTCTCTCTTGAACAGACCACCGAAAAAAGCTTTGGCTTTGTCGCCAAGGTCGATTCTCGTCTTTTCTGGTGTTTCGAACTCTTCTTGAGCACTGGTGGTTGGTACAACGAGTTGTACGGTTGGCTCGTCGCTTCGTCCGGAGTGGTAGACAGAGACATGAGTTGTCAACGGCTCATCTTGCAACTCGCTTGCTTTCTTGGTGTCGTCAAGTGGGCCTTCGAATGTCACCTCATCATGCGGATAGTCTGCATGTGGCTTGTCTCTCTTGAACAGACCACCTACAAATGCTTTGGCTTTGTCGCCAAGGTCGATTCTCGTCTTCTCTGGTGTTTCTAACTCTTCTTGAACACTGGTGGCTGGTTCAACGAGTTCTACGGTTGGTTCGTCGCTTCGTCCGGAGTGGTAGACAGAGACATGAGTTGTCAACGGCTCATCTTGCAACTCGCTTGCTTTCCTGGTGTCGTCAAGTGGGCCTTCGAATGTCACCTCATCATGCGGATAGTCTGCATGTGGCTTGTCTCTCTTGAACAGACCACCTACAAAAGCTTTGGCTTTGTCGCCAAGGTCGATTCTCGTCTTCTCTGGTGTTTCGAACTCTTCTTGAACACTGGTGGTTGGTTCAACGAGTTGTACGGTTGGCTCGTCGCTTCGTCCGGAGTGATAGACAGAGACGTGAGTTGTCAATGGCTCGTCTTGCAACTCGCTTGCTCTCTTGGTGTCGTCAAGTGGCCCTTCGAATGTCACATCATCATGCGGATAATCTGCCTGTGGCTTTTCTCTCTTGAACAGACCACCGACAAAAGCTTTAGCTTTGTCGCCAAGGTCGATTCTCGTCTTCTCTGGTGTTTCGAACTCTTCTTGAACACTGGTGGTTGGTTCAACGAGTTGTGCGGTTGGTTCGTCGCTTCGTCCGGAGTGGTAGACAGAGACATGAGTTGTCAACGGCTCATCTTGCAACTCGCTTGCTTTCTTGGTGTCGTCAAGTGGGCCTTCGAATGTCACCTCATCATGCGGATAGTCTGCATGTGGCTTGTCTCTCTTGAACAGACCACCGACAAAAGCTTTGGCTTTGTCGGCAAGGTCGATTCTCGTCTTCTCTGATGTTTCTAACTCTTCTTGAACACTGGTGGTTGGTTCAACGAGTTGTACGGTTGGTTCGTCGCTTCGTCCGGAGTGGTAGAAAGAGACATGAGTTGTCAACGGCTCCTCTTGCAACTCGCTTGCTTTCTTTGTGTCGTCAAGTGGACCTTCGAATGTCACCTCATCATGCGGATAGTCTGCATGTGGCTTGTCTCTCTTGAACAGACCACCTACAAATGCTTTGGCTTTGTCGCCAAGGTCGATTCTCGTCTTCTCTGGTGTTTCTAACTCTTCTTGAACACTGGTGGCTGGTTCAACGAATTGTACGGTTGGTTCGTCGCTTCGTCCGGAGTGGTAGACAGAGACATGAGTTGTCAACGGCTCATCTTGCAACTCGCTTGCTTTCTTGGTGCCGTCAAGTGGGCCTTCGAATGTCACCTCATCATGCGGATAGTCTGCATGTGGCTTGTCTCTCTTGAACAGACCACCTACAAATGCTTTGGCTTTGTCGCCAAGGTCGATTCTCGTCTTCTCTGGTGTTTCTAACTCTTCTTGAACACTGGTGGCTGGTTCAACGAGTTGTACGGTTGGTTCGTCGCTTCGTCCGGAGTGGTAGACAGAGACATGAGTTGTCAACGGCTCATCTTGCAACTCGCTTGCTTTCCTGGTGTCGTCAAGTGGGCCTTCGAATGTCACCTCATCATGCGGATAGTCTGCATGTGGCTTGTCTCTCCTGAACAGACCACCTACAAAAGCTTTGGCTTTGTCGCCAAGGTCGATTCTCGTCTTCTCTGGTGTTTCGAACTCTTCTTGAACACTGGTTGTTGGTTCAACGAGTTGTACGGTTGGCTCGTCGCTCCGTCCGGAGTGGTAGACAGAGACGTGAGTTGTCAATGGCTCGTCTTGCAACTCGCTTGCTCTCTTGGTGTCGTCAAGTGGCCCTTCGAATGTCACATCATCATGCGGATAATCTGCCTGTGGCTTTTCTCTCTTGAACAGACCACCGACAAAAGCTTTAGCTTTGTCGCCAAGGTCGATTCTCGTCTTCTCTGGTGTTTCGAACTCTTCTTGAACACTGGTGGTTGGTTCAACGAGTTGTACGGTTGGTTCGTCGCTTCGTCCGGAGTGGTAGACAGAGACATGAGTTGTCAACGGCTCATCTTGCAACTCGCTTGCTTTCTTGGTGTCGTCAAGTGGGCCTTCGAATGTCACCTCATCATGCGGATAGTCTGCATGTGGCTTGTCTCTCTTGAACAGACCACCGACAAAAGCTTTGGCTTTGTCGGCAAGGTCGATTCTCGTCTTCTCTGATGTTTCTAACTCTTCTTGAACACTGGTGGTTGGTTCAACGAGTTGTACGGTTGGTTCGTCGCTTCGTCCGGAGTGGTAGAAAGAGACATGAGTTGTCAACGGCTCCTCTTGCAACTCGCTTGCTTTCTTTGTGTCGTCAAGTGGACCTTCGAATGTCACCTCATCATGCGGATAGTCTGCATGTGGCTTGTCTCTCTTGAACAGACCACCTACAAATGCTTTGGCTTTGTCGCCAAGGTCGATTCTCGTCTTCTCTGGTGTTTCTAACTCTTCTTGAACACTGGTGGCTGGTTCAACGAATTGTACGGTTGGTTCGTCGCTTCGTCCGGAGTGGTAGACAGAGACATGAGTTGTCAACGGCTCATCTTGCAACTCGCTTGCTTTCTTGGTGCCGTCAAGTGGGCCTTCGAATGTCACCTCATCATGCGGATAGTCTGCATGTGGCTTGTCTCTCTTGAACAGACCACCTACAAATGCTTTGGCTTTGTCGCCAAGGTCGATTCTCGTCTTCTCTGGTGTTTCTAACTCTTCTTGAACACTGGTGGCTGGTTCAACGAGTTGTACGGTTGGTTCGTCGCTTCGTCCGGAGTGGTAGACAGAGACATGAGTTGTCAACGGCTCATCTTGCAACTCGCTTGCTTTCCTGGTGTCGTCAAGTGGGCCTTCGAATGTCACCTCATCATGCGGATAGTCTGCATGTGGCTTGTCTCTCCTGAACAGACCACCTACAAAAGCTTTGGCTTTGTCGCCAAGGTCGATTCTCGTCTTCTCTGGTGTTTCGAACTCCTCTTGAACACTGGTTGTTGGTTCAACGAGTTGTACGGTTGGCTCGTCGCTCCGTCCGGAGTGGTAGACAGAGACGTGAGTTGTCAATGGCTCGTCTTGCAACTCGCTTGCTCTCTTGGTGTCGTCAAGTGGCCCTTCGAATGTCACATCATCATGCGGATAATCTGCCTGTGGCTTTTCTCTCTTGAACAGACCACCGACAAAAGCTTTGGCTTTGTCGCCAAGGTCGATTCTCGTCTTCTCTGGTGTTTCGAACTCTTCTTGAGCACTGGTGGTTGGTACAACAAGTTGTACGGTTGACTCGTCGCTTCGTCCGGAGTGGTAGACAGAGACATGAGTTGTCAACGGCTGATCTTGCAACTCGCTTGCTTTCTTTGTGTCGTCAAGTGGACCTTCGAATGTCACCTCATCATGCGGATAGTCTGCATGTGGCTTGTCTCTCTTGAACAGACCACCGACAAAAGCTTTGGCTTTGTCGGCAAGGTCGATTCTCGTCTTCTCTGATGTTTCTAACTCTTCTTGAACACTGGTGGTTGGTTCAACGAGTTGTACGGTTGGTTCGTCGCTTCGTCCGGAGTGGTAGAAAGAGACATGAGTTGTCAACGGCTCCTCTTGCAACTCGCTTGCTTTCTTTGTGTCGTCAAGTGGACCTTCGAATGTCACCTCATCATGCGGATAGTCTGCATGTGGCTTGTCTCTCTTGAACAGACCACCTACAAATGCTTTGGCTTTGTCGCCAAGGTCGATTCTCGTCTTCTCTGGTGTTTCTAACTCTTCTTGAACACTGGTGGCTGGTTCAACGAGTTGTACGGTTGGTTCGTCGCTTCGTCCGGAGTGGTAGACAGAGACATGAGTTGTCAACGGCTCATCTTGCAACTCGCTTGCTTTCCTGGTGTCGTCAAGTGGGCCTTCGAATGTCACCTCATCATGCGGATAGTCTGCATGTGGCTTGTCTCTCCTGAACAGACCACCTACAAAAGCTTTGGCTTTGTCGCCAAGGTCGATTCTCGTCTTCTCTGGTGTTTCGAACTCTTCTTGAACACTGGTGGTTGGTTCAATGAGTTGTACGGTTGGTTCGTCGCTTCGTCCGGAGTGGTAGACAGAGACGTGAGTTGTCAATGGTTCGTCTTGCAACTCGCTTGCTCTCTTGGTGTCGTCAAGTGGGCCTTCGAATGTCACCTCATCATGCGGATAGTCTGCATGTGGCTTGTCTCTTTTGAACAGACCACCTACAAAAGCTTTAGCTTTGTCACCAAGGTCGATTCTCGTCTTCTCTGGTGTTTCGAACTCTTCTTGAACACTGGTGGTTGGTTCAACGAGTTGTACGGTTGGCTCGTCGCTTCGTTCGGAGTGGTAGACAGAGACGTGAGTTGTCAATGGCTCGTCTTGCAACTCGCTTGCTCTCTTGGTGTCGTCAAGTGGCCCTTCGAATGTCACCTCATCATGCGGATAGTCTGCATGTGGCTTGTCTCTCTTGAACAGACCACCGACAAAAGCTTTGGCTTTGTCGGCAAGGTCGATCCTCGTCTTCTCTGGTGTTTCTAACTCTTCTTGAACACTGGTGGTTGGTTCAACGAGTTGTACGGTTGGTTCGTCGCTTCGTCCGGAGTGGTAGACAGAGACATGAGTTGTCAACGGCTCATCTTGCAACTCGCTTGCTTTCTTTGTGTCGTCAAGTGGACCTTCGAATGTCACCTCATCATGCGGATATTCTGCATGTGGCTTGTCTCTCTTGAACAGACCACCTATAAAAGCTTTGGCTTTGTCGCCGAGGTCGATTCTCGTCTTCTCTGGTGTTTCTAACTCTTCTTGAACACTGGTGGCTGGTTCAACGAGTTGTACGGTTGGTTCGTCGCTTCGTCCGGAGTGGTAGACAGAGACATTAGTTGTCAACGGCTCATCTTGCAACTCGCTTGCTTTCTTTGTGTCGTCAAGAGGAGCTTCGAATGTCACCTCATCATGCGGATAGTCTGCATGTGGCTTGTCTCTCTTGAACAGACCACCTACAAATGCTTTGGCTTTGTCGCCAAGGTCGATTCGCGTCTTCTCTGGTGTTTCTAACTCTTCTTGAACACTGGTGGCTGGTTCAACGAGTTGTACGGTTGGTTCGTCGCTTCGTCCGGAGTGGTAGACAGAGACATGAGTTGTCAACGGCTCATCTTGCAACTCGCTTGCTTTCTTTGTGTCGTCAAGAGGAGCTTCGAATGTCACCTCATCATGCGGATAGTCTGCATGTGGCTTGTCTCTCTTGAACAGACCACCTACAAATGCTTTGGCTTTGTCGCCAAGGTCGATTCTCGTCTTCTCTGGTGTTTCTAACTCTTCTTGAACACTGGTGGCTGGTTCAACGAGTTGTACGGTTGGTTCGTCGCTTCGTCCGGAGTGGTAGACAGAGACATGAGTTGTCAACGGCTCATCTTGCAACTCGCTTGCTTTCTTTGTGTCGTCAAGTGGACCTTCGACTGTCACCTCATCATGCGGATAGTCTGCATGTGGCTTGTCTCTCTTGAACAGACCACCTACAAATGCTTTGGCTTTGTCGCCAAGGTCGATTATCGTCTTCTCTGGTTTTTCTAACTTTTCTTGAACACTGGTGGCTGGTTCAACGAGTTGTACGGTTGGTTCGTCGCTTCGTCCGGAGTGGTAGACAGAGACATGAGTTGTCAACGGCTCATCTTGCAACTCGCTTGCTTTCCTGGTGTCGTCAAGTGGGCCTTCGAATGTCACCTCATCATGCGGATAGTCTGCATGTGGCTTGTCTCTCTTGAACAGACCACCTACAAATGCTTTGGCTTTGTCGCCAAGGTCGATTCTCGTCTTCTCTGGTGTTTCTAACTCTTCTTGAACACTGGTGGCTGGTTCAACGAGTTGTACGGTTGGTTCGTCGCTTCGTCCGGAGTGGTAGACAGAGACATGAGTTGTCAACGGCTCATCTTGCAACTCGCTTGCTTTCTTTGTGTCGTCAAGTGGACCTTCGACTGTCACCTCATCATGCGGATAGTCTGCATGTGGCTTGTCTCTCTTGAACAGACCACCTACAAATGCTTTGGCTTTGTCGCCAAGGTCGATTATCGTCTTCTCTGGTTTTTCTAACTTTTCTTGAACACTGGTGGCTGGTTCAACGAGTTGTACGGTTGGTTCGTCGCTTCGTCCGGAGTGGTAGACAGAGACATGAGTTGTCAACGGCTCATCTTGCAACTCGCTTGCTTTCTTTGTGTCGTCAAGAGGAGCTTCGAATGTCACCTCATCATGCGGATAGTCTGCATGTGGCTTGTCTCTCTTGAACAGACCACCTACAAATGCTTTGGCTTTGTCGCCAAGGTCGATTCTCGTCTTCTCTGGTGTTTCTAACTCTTCTTGAACACTGGTGGCTGGTTCAACGAGTTGTACGGTTGGTTCGTCGCTTCGTCCGGAGTGGTAGACAGAGACATGAGTTGTCAACGGCTCATCTTGCAACTCGCTTGCTTTCTTTGTGTCGTCAAGTGGACCTTCGACTGTCACCTCATCATGCGGATAGTCTGCATGTGGCTTGTCTCTCTTGAACAGACCACCTACAAATGCTTTGGCTTTGTCGCCAAGGTCGATTATCGTCTTCTCTGGTTTTTCTAACTTTTCTTGAACACTGGTGGCTGGTTCAACGAGTTGTACGGTTGGTTCGTCGCTTCGTCCGGAGTGGTAGACAGAGACATGAGTTGTCAACGGCTCATCTTGCAACTCGCTTGCTTTCCTGGTGTCGTCAAGTGGGCCTTCGAATGTCACCTCATCATGCGGATAGTCTGCATGTGGCTTGTCTCTCTTGAACAGACCACCTACAAATGCTTTGGCTTTGTCGCCAAGGTCGATTCTCGTCTTCTCTGGTGTTTCTAACTCTTCTTGAACACTGGTGGCTGGTTCAACGAGTTGTACGGTTGGTTCGTCGCTTCGTCCGGAGTGGTAGACAGAGACATGAGTTGTCAACGGCTCATCTTGCAACTCGCTTGCTTTCTTTGTGTCGTCAAGTGGACCTTCGAATGTCACCTCATCATACGGATAGTCTGCATGTGGCTTGTCTCTCTTGAACAGACCACCTACAAATGCTTTGGCTTTGTCGCCAAGGTCGATTCTCGTCTTCTCTGGTGTTTCTAACTCTTCTTGAACACTGGTGGCTGGTTCAACGAGTTGTACGGTTGGTTCGTCGCTTCGTCCGGAGTGGTAGACAGAGACATGAGTTGTTAACGGCTCATCTTGCAACTCGCTTGCTTTCCTGGTGTCGTCAAGTGGGCCTTCGAATGTCACCTCATCATGCGGATAGTCTGCATGTGGCTTGTCTCTCTTGAACAGACCACCTACAAAAGCTTTGGCTTTGTCGCCAAGGTCGATTCTCGTCTTCTCTGGTGTTTCGAACTCTTCTTGAACACTGGTGGTTGGTTCAACGAGTTGTACGGTTGGTTCGTCGCTTCTTTCGGAGTGGTAGACAGAGACATGAGTTGTCAACGGCTGATCTTGCAACTCGCTTGCTTTCTTTGTGTCGTCAAGTGGACCTTCGAATGTCACCTCATCATGCGGATAGTCTGCATGTGGCTTGTCTCTCTTGAACAGACCACCTACAAATGCTTTGGCTTTGTCGCCAAGGTCGATTCTCGTCTTCTCTGGTGTTTCTAACTCTTCTTGAACACTGGTGGCTGGTTCAACGAGTTGTACGGTTGGTTCGTCGCTTCGTCCGGAGTGGTAGACCGAGACATGAGTTGTCAACGGCTCATCTTGCAACTCGCTTGCTTTCCTGGTGTCGTCAAGTGGGCCTTCGAATGTCACCTCATCATGCGGATAGTCTGCATGTGGCTTGTCTCTTTTGAACAGACCACCTACAAAAGCTTTAGCTTTGTCACCAAGGTCGAGTCTCGTCTTCTCTGGTGTTTCGAACTCTTCTTGAACACTGGTGGCTGGTTCAACGAATTGTACGGTTGGTTCGTCGCTTCGTCCGGAGTGGTAGACAGAGACATGAGTTGTCAACGGCTCATCTTGCAACTCGCTTGCTTTCTTGGTGTCGTCAAGTGGGCCTTCGAATGTCACCTCGTCATGCGGATAGTCTGCATGTGGCTTGTCTCTCTTGAACAGACCACCTACAAATGCTTTGGCTTCGTCGCCAAGGTCGATTCTCGTCTTCTCTGGTGTTTCTAACTCTTCTTGAACACTGGTGGTTGGTTCAACGAGTTGTACGGTTGGTTCGTCGCTTCGTCCGGAGTGGTAGACAGAGACATGGGTTGTCAACGGCTCATCTTGCAACTCGCTTGCTTTCTTTGTGTCGTCAAGTGGACCTTCGAATGTCACCTCATCATGCGGATAGTCTGCATATGGCTTGTCTCTCTTGAACAGACCACCTACAAATGCTTTGGCTTTGTCGCCAAGGTCGATTCTCGTCTTCTCTGGTGTTTCTAACTCTTCTTGAACACTGGTGGCTGGTTCAACGAGTTGTACGGTTGGTTCGTCGCTTCGTCCGGAGTGGTAGACATAGACATGAGTTGTCAACGGCTCATCTTGCAACTCGCTTGCTTTCTTTGTCTCGTCAAGTGGACCTTCGAATGTCACCTCATCATGCGGATAGTCTGCATGTAGCTTGTCTCTCTTGAACAGACCACCTACAAATGCTTTGGCTTTGTCGCCAAGGTCGATTCTCGTCTTCTCTGGTGTTTCTAACTCTTCTTGAACACTGGTGGTTGGTTCAATGAGTTGTACGGTTTGTTCGTCGCTTCGTCCGGAGTGGTAGACAGAGACGTGAGTTGTCAATGGTTCGTCTTGCAACTCGCTTGCTCTCTTGGTGTCGTCAAGTGGGCCTTCGAATGTCACCTCATCATGCGGATAGTCTGCATGTGGCTTGTCTCTTTTGAACAGACCACCTACAAAAGCTTTAGCTTTGTCACCAAGGTCGATTCTCGTCTTCTCTGGTGTTTCGAACTCTTCTTGAACACTGGTGGTTGGTTCAACGAGTTGTACGGTTGGCTCGTCGCTTCGTTCGGAGTGGTAGATAGAGACGTGAGTTGTCAATGGCTCGTCTTGCAACTCGCTTGCTCTCTTGGTGTCGTCAAGTGGCCCTTCGAATGTCACCTCATCATGCGGATAGTCTGCATGTGGCTTGTCTCTCTTGAACAGACCACCGACAAAAGCTTTGGCTTTGTCGGCAAGGTCGATTCTCGTCTTCTCTGGTGTTTCTAACTCTTCTTGAACACTGGTGGTTGGTTCAACGAGTTGTACGGTTGGTTCGTCGCTTCGTCCGGAGTGGTAGACAGAGACATGAGTTGTCAACGGCTCATCTTGCAACTCGCTTGCTTTCTTTGTGTCGTCAAGTGGACCTTCGAATGTCACCTCATCATGCGGATAGTCTGCATGTGGCTTGTCTCTCTTGAACAGACCACCTATAAATGCTTTGGCTTTGTCGCCGAGGTCGATTCTCGTCTTCTCTGGTGTTTCTAACTCTTCTTGAACACTGGTGGTTGGTTCAACGAGTTGTACGGTTGGTTCGTCGCTTCGTCCGGAGTGGTAGACAGAGACATGAGTTGTCAACGGCTCATCTTGCAACTCGCTTGCTTTCTTTGTGTCGTCAAGAGGAGCTTCGAATGTCACCTCATCATGCGGATAGTCTGCATGTGGCTTGTCTCTCTTGAACAGACCACCTACAAATGCTTTGCCTTTGTCGCCAAGGTCGATTCTCGTCTTCTCTGGTGTTTCTAACTCTTCTTGAACACTGGTGGCTGGTTCAACGAGTTGTACGGTTGGTTCGTCGCTTCGTCCGGAGTGGTAGACAGAGACATGAGTTGTCAACGGCTCATCTTGCAACTCGCTTGCTTTCTTTGTGTCGTCAAGAGGAGCTTCGAATGTCACCTCATCATGCGGATAGTCTGCATGTGGCTTGTCTCTCTTGAACAGACCACCTACAAATGCTTTGGCTTTGTCGCCAAGGTCGATTCTCGTCTTCTCTGGTGTTTCTAACTCTTCTTGAACACTGGTGGCTGGTTCAACGAGTTGTACGGTTGGTTCGTCGCTTCGTCCGGAGTGGTAGACAGAGACATGAGTTGTCAACGGCTCATCTTGCAACTCGCTTGCTTTCTTTGTGTCGTCAAGTGGACCTTCGAATGTCACCTCATCATGCGGATAGTCTGCATGTGGCTTGTCTCTCTTGAACAGACCACCTACAAATGCTTTGGCTTTGTCGCCAAAGTCGATTATCGTCTTCTCTGGTTTTTCTAACTCTTCTTGAACACTGGTGGCTGGTTCAACGAGTTGTACGGTTGGTTCGTCGCTTCGTCCGGAGTGGTAGACAGAGACATGAGTTGTCAACGGCTCATCTTGCAACTCGCTTGCTTTCTTGGTGTCGTCAAGTGGGCCTTCGAATGTCACCTCGTCATGCGGATAGTCTGCATGTGGCTTGTCTCTCTTGAACAGACCACCTACAAATGCTTTGGCTTCGTCGCCAAGGTCGATTCTCGTCTTCTCTGGTGTTTCTAACTCTTCTTGAACACTGGTGGTTGGTTCAACGAGTTGTACGGTTGGTTCGTCGCTTCGTCCGGAGTGGTAGACAGAGACATGGGTTGTCAACGGCTCATCTTGCAACTCGCTTGCTTTCTTTGTGTCGTCAAGTGGACCTTCGAATGTCACCTCATCATGCGGATAGTCTGCATATGGCTTGTCTCTCTTGAACAGACCACCTACAAATGCTTTGGCTTTGTCGCCAAGGTCGATTCTCGTCTTCTCTGGTGTTTCTAACTCTTCTTGAACACTGGTGGCTGGTTCAACGAGTTGTACGGTTGGTTCGTCGCTTCGTCCGGAGTGGTAGACATAGACATGAGTTGTCAACGGCTCATCTTGCAACTCGCTTGCTTTCTTTGTCTCGTCAAGTGGACCTTCGAATGTCACCTCATCATGCGGATAGTCTGCATGTAGCTTGTCTCTCTTGAACAGACCACCTACAAATGCTTTGGCTTTGTCGCCAAGGTCGATTCTCGTCTTCTCTGGTGTTTCTAACTCTTCTTGAACACTGGTGGTTGGTTCAATGAGTTGTACGGTTTGTTCGTCGCTTCGTCCGGAGTGGTAGACAGAGACGTGAGTTGTCAATGGTTCGTCTTGCAACTCGCTTGCTCTCTTGGTGTCGTCAAGTGGGCCTTCGAATGTCACCTCATCATGCGGATAGTCTGCATGTGGCTTGTCTCTTTTGAACAGACCACCTACAAAAGCTTTAGCTTTGTCACCAAGGTCGATTCTCGTCTTCTCTGGTGTTTCGAACTCTTCTTGAACACTGGTGGTTGGTTCAACGAGTTGTACGGTTGGCTCGTCGCTTCGTTCGGAGTGGTAGATAGAGACGTGAGTTGTCAATGGCTCGTCTTGCAACTCGCTTGCTCTCTTGGTGTCGTCAAGTGGCCCTTCGAATGTCACCTCATCATGCGGATAGTCTGCATGTGGCTTGTCTCTCTTGAACAGACCACCGACAAAAGCTTTGGCTTTGTCGGCAAGGTCGATTCTCGTCTTCTCTGGTGTTTCTAACTCTTCTTGAACACTGGTGGTTGGTTCAACGAGTTGTACGGTTGGTTCGTCGCTTCGTCCGGAGTGGTAGACAGAGACATGAGTTGTCAACGGCTCATCTTGCAACTCGCTTGCTTTCTTTGTGTCGTCAAGTGGACCTTCGAATGTCACCTCATCATGCGGATAGTCTGCATGTGGCTTGTCTCTCTTGAACAGACCACCTATAAATGCTTTGGCTTTGTCGCCGAGGTCGATTCTCGTCTTCTCTGGTGTTTCTAACTCTTCTTGAACACTGGTGGTTGGTTCAACGAGTTGTACGGTTGGTTCGTCGCTTCGTCCGGAGTGGTAGACAGAGACATGAGTTGTCAACGGCTCATCTTGCAACTCGCTTGCTTTCTTTGTGTCGTCAAGAGGAGCTTCGAATGTCACCTCATCATGCGGATAGTCTGCATGTGGCTTGTCTCTCTTGAACAGACCACCTACAAATGCTTTGCCTTTGTCGCCAAGGTCGATTCTCGTCTTCTCTGGTGTTTCTAACTCTTCTTGAACACTGGTGGCTGGTTCAACGAGTTGTACGGTTGGTTCGTCGCTTCGTCCGGAGTGGTAGACAGAGACATGAGTTGTCAACGGCTCATCTTGCAACTCGCTTGCTTTCTTTGTGTCGTCAAGAGGAGCTTCGAATGTCACCTCATCATGCGGATAGTCTGCATGTGGCTTGTCTCTCTTGAACAGACCACCTACAAATGCTTTGGCTTTGTCGCCAAGGTCGATTCTCGTCTTCTCTGGTGTTTCTAACTCTTCTTGAACACTGGTGGCTGGTTCAACGAGTTGTACGGTTGGTTCGTCGCTTCGTCCGGAGTGGTAGACAGAGACATGAGTTGTCAACGGCTCATCTTGCAACTCGCTTGCTTTCTTTGTGTCGTCAAGTGGACCTTCGAATGTCACCTCATCATGCGGATAGTCTGCATGTGGCTTGTCTCTCTTGAACAGACCACCTACAAATGCTTTGGCTTTGTCGCCAAAGTCGATTATCGTCTTCTCTGGTTTTTCTAACTCTTCTTGAACACTGGTGGCTGGTTCAACGAGTTGTACGGTTGGTTCGTCGCTTCGTCCGGAGTGGTAGACAGAGACATGAGTTGTCAACGGCTCATCTTGCAACTCGCTTGCTTTCCTGGTGTCGTCAAGTGGGCCTTCGAATGTCACCTCATCATGCGGATAGTCTGCATGTGGCTTGTCTCTCTTGAACAGACTACCTACAAATGCTTTGGCTTTGTCGCCAAGGTCGATTCTCGTCTTCTCTGGTGTTTCTAACTCTTCTTGAACACTGGTGGCTGGTTCAACGAGTTGTACGGTTGGTTCGTCGCTTCGTCCGGAGTGGTAGACAGAGACATGAGTTGTCAACGGCTCATCTTGCAACTCGCTTGCTTTCTTTGTGTCGTCAAGTGGACCTTCGAATGTCACCTCATCATGCGGATAGTCTGCATGTGGCTTGTCTCTCTTGAACAGACCACCTACAAATGCTTTGGCTTTGTCGCCAAGGTCGATTATCGTCTTCTCTGGTGTTTCTAACTCTTCTTGAACACTGGTGGCTGGTTCAACGAGTTGTACGGTTGGTTCGTCGCTTCGTCCGGAGTGGTAGACAGAGACATGAGTTGTCAACGGCTCATCTTGCAACTCGTTTGCTTTCTTTGTGTCGTCAAGTGGACCTTCGAATGTCACCTCATCATGCGGATAGTCTGCATGTGGCTTGTCTCTCTTGAACAGACCACCTACAAATGCTTTGGCTTTGTCGCCAAGGTCGATTATCGTCTTCTCTGGTTTTTCTAACTCTTCTTGAACACTGGTGGCTGGTTCAACGAGTTGTACGGTTGGTTCGTCGCTTCGTCCGGAGTGGTAGACAGAGACATGAGTTGTCAACGGCTCATCTTGCAACTCGCTTGCTTTCCTGGTGTCGTCAAGTGGGCCTTCGAATGTCACCTCATCATGCGGATAGTCTGCATGTGGCTTGTCTCTCTCGAACAGACCACCTACAAATGCTTTGGCTTTGTCGCCAAGGTCGATTCTCGTCTTCTCTGGTGTTTCTAACTCTTCTTGAACACTGGTGGTTGGTTCAACGAGTTGTACGGTTGGTTCGTCGCTTCGTCCGAAGTGGTAGACAGAGACATGAGTTGTCAACGGCTCATCTTGCAACTCGCTTGCTTTCTTTGTGTCGTCAAGTGGACCTTCGAATGTCACCTCATCATGCGGATAGTCTGCATGTGGCTTGTCTCTCTTGAACAGACCACCTACAAATGCTTTGGCTTTGTCGCCAAGGTCGATTATCGTCTTCTCTGGTGTTTCTAACTCTTCTTGAACACTGGTGGCTGGTTCAACGAGTTGTACGGTTGGTTCGTCGCTTCGTCCGGAGTGGTAGACAGAGACATGAGTTGTCAACGGCTCATCTTGCAACTCGCTTGCTTTCCTGGTGTCGTCAAGTGGGCCTTCGAATGTCACCTCATCATGCGGATAGTCTGCATGTGGCTTGTCTCTCTTGAACAGACCACCTACAAATGCTTTGGCTTTGTCGCCAAGGTCGAATCTCGTCTTCTCTGGTGTTTCTAACTCTTCTTGAACACTGGTGGTTGGTTCAATGAGTTGTACGGTTGGTTCGTCGCTTCGTCCGGAGTGGTAGACAGAGACATGAGTTGTCAACGGCTCATCTTGCAACTCGCTTGCTTTTTTTGTGTCGTCAAGTGGACCTTCGAATGTCACCTCATCATGCGGATAGTCTGCATGTGGCTTGTCTCTCTTGAACAGACCACCTACAAATGCTTTGGCTTTGTCGCCAAGGTCGAATCTCGTCTTCTCTGGTGTTTCTAACTCTTCTTGAACACTGGTGGCTGGTTCAACGAGTTGTACGGTTGGTTCGTCGCTTCGTCCGAAGTGGTAGACAGAGACATGAGTTGTCAACGGCTCATCTTGCAACTCGCTTGCTTTCTTTGTGTCGTCAAGTGGACCTTCGAATGTCACCTCATCATGCGGATAGTCTGCATGTGGCTTGTCTCTCTTGAACAGACCACCTACAAATGCTTTGGCTTTGTCGCCAAGGTCGATTATCGTCTTCTCTGGTGTTTCTAACTCTTCTTGAACACTGGTGGCTGGTTCAACGAGTTGTACGGTTGGTTCGTCGCTTCGTCCGGAGTGGTAGACAGAGACATGAGTTGTCAACGGCTCATCTTGCAACTCGCTTGCTTTCCTGGTGTCGTCAAGTGGGCCTTCGAATGTCACCTCATCATGCGGATAGTCTGCATGTGGCTTGTCTCTCTTGAACAGACCACCTACAAATGCTTTGGCTTTGTCGCCAAGGTCGAATCTCGTCTTCTCTGGTGTTTCTAACTCTTCTTGAACACTGGTGGTTGGTTCAATGAGTTGTACGGTTGGTTCGTCGCTTCGTCCGGAGTGGTAGACAGAGACATGAGTTGTCAACGGCTCATCTTGCAACTCGCTTGCTTTTTTTGTGTCGTCAAGTGGACCTTCGAATGTCACCTCATCATGCGGATAGTCTGCATGTGGCTTGTCTCTCTTGAACAGACCACCTACAAATGCTTTGGCTTTGTCGCCAAGGTCGAATCTCGTCTTCTCTGGTGTTTCGAACTCTTCTTGAACACTGGTGGTTGGTTCAATGAGTTGTACGGTTGGTTCGTCGCTTCGTCCGGAGTGGTAGACAGAGACATGAGTTGTCAACGGCTCATCTTGCAACTCGCTTGCTTTCTTTGTGTCGTCAAGTGGACCTTCGAATGTCACCTCATCATGCGGATAGTCTGCATGTGGCTTGTCTCTCTTGAACAGACCACCTACAAATGCTTTGGCTTTGTCGCCAAAGTCGATTCTCGTCTTCTCTGGTGTTTCTAACTCTTCTTGAACATTGGTGGCTGGTTCAACGAGTTGTACGGTTGGTTCGTCGCTTCGTCCGGAGTGGTAGACAGAGACATGAGTTGTCAACGGCTCATCTTGCAACTCGCTTGCTTTCTTTGTGTCGTCAAGAGGAGCTTCGAATGTCACCTCATCATGCGGATAGTCTGCATGTGGCTTGTCTCTCTTGAACAGACCACCTACAAATGCTTTGCCTTTGTCGCCAAGGTCGATTCTCGTCTTCTCTGGTGTTTCTAACTCTTCTTGAACACTGGTGGCTGGTTCAACGAGTTGTACGGTTGGTTCGTCGCTTCGTCCGGAGTGGTAGACAGAGACATGAGTTGTCAACGGCTCATCTTGCAACTCGCTTGCTTTCTTTGTGTCGTCAAGAGGAGCTTCGAATGTCACCTCATCATGCGGATAGTCTGCATGTGGCTTGTCTCTCTTGAACAGACCACCTACAAATGCTTTGGCTTTGTCGCCAAGGTCGATTCTCGTCTTCTCTGGTGTTTCTAACTCTTCTTGAACACTGGTGGCTGGTTCAACGAGTTGTACGGTTGGTTCGTCGCTTCGTCCGGAGTGGTAGACAGAGACATGAGTTGTCAACGGCTCATCTTGCAACTCGCTTGCTTTCTTTGTGTCGTCAAGTGGACCTTCGAATGTCACCTCATCATGCGGATAGTCTGCATGTGGCTTGTCTCTCTTGAACAGACCACCTACAAATGCTTTGGCTTTGTCGCCAAGGTCGATTCTCGTCTTCTCTGGTGTTTCTAACTCTTCTTGAACACTGGTGGCTGGTTCAACGAGTTGTACGGTTGGTTCGTCGCTTCGTCCGGAGTGGTAGACAGAGACATGAGTTGTCAACGGCTCATCTTGCAACTCGTTTGCTTTCTTTGTGTCGTCAAGTGGACCTTCGAATGTCACCTCATCATGCGGATAGTCTGCATGTGGCTTGTCTCTCTTGAACAGACCACCTACAAATGCTTTGGCTTTGTCGCCAAGGTCGATTATCGTCTTCTCTGGTTTTTCTAACTCTTCTTGAACACTGGTGGCTGGTTCAACGAGTTGTACGGTTGGTTCGTCGCTTCGTCCGGAGTGGTAGACAGAGACATGAGTTGTCAACGGCTCATCTTGCAACTCGCTTGCTTTCCTGGTGTCGTCAAGTGGGCCTTCGAATGTCACCTCATCATGCGGATAGTCTGCATGTGGCTTGTCTCTCTTGAACAGACTACCTACAAATGCTTTGGCTTTGTCGCCAAGGTCGATTCTCGTCTTCTCTGGTGTTTCTAACTCTTCTTGAACACTGGTGGCTGGTTCAACGAGTTGTACGGTTGGTTCGTCGCTTCGTCCGGAGTGGTAGACAGAGACATGAGTTGTCAACGGCTCATCTTGCAACTCGTTTGCTTTCTTTGTGTCGTCAAGTGGACCTTCGAATGTCACCTCATCATGCGGATAGTCTGCATGTGGCTTGTCTCTCTTGAACAGACCACCTACAAATGCTTTGGCTTTGTCGCCAAGGTCGATTATCGTCTTCTCTGGTTTTTCTAACTCTTCTTGAACACTGGTGGCTGGTTCAACGAGTTGTACGGTTGGTTCGTCGCTTCGTCCGGAGTGGTAGACAGAGACATGAGTTGTCAACGGCTCATCTTGCAACTCGCTTGCTTTCCTGGTGTCGTCAAGTGGGCCTTCGAATGTCACCTCATCATGCGGATAGTCTGCATGTGGCTTGTCTCTCTTGAACAGACCACCTACAAATGCTTTGGCTTTGTCGCCAAGGTCGATTCTCGTCTTCTCTGGTGTTTCTAACTCTTCTTGAACACTGGTGGCTGGTTCAACGAGTTGTACGGTTGGTTCGTCGCTTCGTCCGGAGTGGTAGACAGAGACATGAGTTGTCAACGGCTCATCTTGCAACTCGCTTGCTTTCTTTGTGTCGTCAAGTGGACCTTCGAATGTCACCTCATCATGCGGATAGTCTGCATGTGGCTTGTCTCTCTTGAACAGACCACCTACAAATGCTTTGGCTTTGTCGCCAAGGTCGATTCTCGTCTTCTCTGGTGTTTCTAACTCTTCTTGAACACTGGTGGCTGGTTCAACGAGTTGTACGGTTGGTTCGTCGCTTCGTCCGGAGTGGTAGACAGAGACATGAGTTGTCAACAGCTCATCTTGCAACTCGCTTGCTTTCTTTGTGTCGTCAAGTGGACCTTCGAATGTCACCTCATCATGCAGATAGTCTGCATGTGGCTTGTCTCTCTTGAACAGACCACCTACAAATGCTTTGGCTTTGTCGCCAAGGTCGATTATCGTCTTCTCTGGTGTTTCTAACTCCTCTTGAACACTGGTGGCTGGTTCAACGAGTTGTACGGTTGGTTCGTCGCTTCGTCCGGAGTGGTAGACAGAGACATGAGTTGTCAACGGCTCATCTTGCAACTCGCTTGCTTTCCTGGTGTCGTCAAGTGGGCCTTCGAATGTCACCTCATCATGCGGATAGTCTGCATGTGGCTTGTCTCTCTTGAACAGACCACCTACAAATGCTTTGGCTTTGTCGCCAAGGTCGAATCTCGTCTTCTCTGGTGTTTCTAACTCTTCTTGAACACTGGTGGTTGGTTCAATGAGTTGTACGGTTGGTTCGTCGCTTCGTCCGGAGTGGTAGACAGAGACATGAGTTGTCAACGGCTCATCTTGCAACTCGCTTGCTTTTTTTGTGTCGTCAAGTGGACCTTCGAATGTCACCTCATCATGCGGATAGTCTGCATGTGGCTTGTCTCTCTTGAACAGACCACCTACAAATGCTTTGGCTTTGTCGCCAAGGTCGAATCTCGTCTTCTCTGGTGTTTCGAACTCTTCTTGAACACTGGTGGCTGGTTCAACGAGTTGTACGGTTGGTTCGTCGCTTCGTCCGGAGTGGTAGACAGAGACATGAGTTGTCAACGGCTCATCTTGCAACTCGCTTGCTTTCTTTGTGTCGTCAAGTGGACCTTCGAATGTCACCTCATCATGCGGATAGTCTGCATGTGGCTTGTCTCTCTTGAACAGACCACCTACAAATGCTTTGGCTTTGTCGCCAAGGTCGATTCTCGTCTTCTCTGGTGTTTCTAACTCTTCTTGAACACTGGTGGCTGGTTCAACGAGTTGTACGGTTGGTTCGTCGCTTCGTCCGGAGTGGTAGACAGAGACATGAGTTGTCAACGGCTCATCTTGCAACTCGCTTGCTTTCTTTGTGTCGTCAAGTGGACCTTCGAATGTCACCTCATCATGCGGATAGTATGCATGTGGCTTGTCTCTCTTGAACAGACCACCTACAAATGCTTTGGCTTTGTCGCCAAGGTCGATTATCGTCTTCTCTGGTGTTTCTAACTCTTCTTGAACACTGGTGGCTGGTTCAACGAGTTGTACGGTTGGTTCGTCGCTTCGTCCGGAGTGGTAGACAGAGACATGAGTTGTCAACGGCTCATCTTGCAACTCGCTTGCTTTCCTGGTGTCGTCAAGTGGGCCTTCGAATGTCACCTCATCATGCGGATAGTCTGCATGTGGCTTGTCTCTCTTGAACAGACCACCTACAAATGCTTTGGCTTTGTCGCCAAGGTCGAATCTCGTCTTCTCTGGTGTTTCTAACTCTTCTTGAACACTGGTGGTTGGTTCAATGAGTTGTACGGTTGGTTCGTCGTTTCGTCCGGAGTGGTAGACAGAGACATGAGTTGTCAACGGCTCATCTTGCAACTCGCTTGCTTTTTTTGTGTCGTCAAGTGGACCTTCGAATGTCACCTCATCATGCGGATAGTCTGCATGTGGCTTGTCTCTCTTGAACAGACCACCTACAAATGCTTTGGCTTTGTCGCCAAGGTCGAATCTCGTCTTCTCTGGTGTTTCGAACTCTTCTTGAACACTGGTGGCTGGTTCAACGAGTTGTACGGTTGGTTCGTCGCTTCGTCCGGAGTGGTAGACAGAGACATGAGTTGTCAACGGCTCATCTTGCAACTCGCTTGCTTTCTTTGTGTCGTCAAGTGGACCTTCGAATGTCACCTCATCATGCGGATAGTCTGCATGTGGCTTGTCTCTCTTGAACAGACCACCTACAAATGCTTTGGCTTTGTCGCCAAGGTCGATTATCGTCTTCTCTGGTTTTTCTAACTCTTCTTGAACACTGGTGGCTGGTTCAACGAGTTGTACGGTTGGTTCGTCGCTTCGTCCGGAGTGGTAGACAGAGACATGAGTTGTCAACGGCTCATCTTGCAACTCGCTTGCTTTCCTGGTGTCGTCAAGTGGGCCTTCGAATGTCACCTCATCATGCGGATAGTCTGCATGTGGCTTGTCTCTCTTGAACAGACTACCTACAAATGCTTTGGCTTTGTCGCCAAGGTCGATTCTCGTCTTCTCTGGTGTTTCTAACTCTTCTTGAACACTGGTGGCTGGTTCAACGAGTTGTACGGTTGGTTCGTCGCTTCGTCCGGAGTGGTAGACAGAGACATGAGTTGTCAACGGCTCATCTTGCAACTCGTTTGCTTTCTTTGTGTCGTCAAGTGGACCTTCGAATGTCACCTCATCATGCGGATAGTCTGCATGTGGCTTGTCTCTCTTGAACAGACCACCTACAAATGCTTTGGCTTTGTCGCCAAGGTCGATTATCGTCTTCTCTGGTTTTTCTAACTCTTCTTGAACACTGGTGGCTGGTTCAACGAGTTGTACGGTTGGTTCGTCGCTTCGTCCGGAGTGGTAGACAGAGACATGAGTTGTCAACGGCTCATCTTGCAACTCGCTTGCTTTCCTGGTGTCGTCAAGTGGGCCTTCGAATGTCACCTCATCATGCGGATAGTCTGCATGTGGCTTGTCTCTCTTGAACAGACTACCTACAAATGCTTTGGCTTTGTCGCCAAGGTCGATTCTCGTCTTCTCTGGTGTTTCTAACTCTTCTTGAACACTGGTGGCTGGTTCAACGAGTTGTACGGTTGGTTCGTCGCTTCGTCCGGAGTGGTAGACAGAGACATGAGTTGTCAACGGCTCATCTTGCAACTCGTTTGCTTTCTTTGTGTCGTCAAGTGGACCTTCGAATGTCACCTCATCATGCGGATAGTCTGCATGTGGCTTGTCTCTCTTGAACAGACCACCTACAAATGCTTTGGCTTTGTCGCCAAGGTCGATTATCGTCTTCTCTGGTTTTTCTAACTCTTCTTGAACACTGGTGGCTGGTTCAACGAGTTTTACGGTTGGTTCGTCGCTTCGTCCGGAGTGGTAGACAGAGACATGAGTTGTCAACGGCTCATCTTGCAACTCGCTTGCTTTCCTGGTGTCGTCAAGTGGGCCTTCGAATGTCACCTCATCATGCGGATAGTCTGCATGTGGCTTGTCTCTCTTGAACAGACTACCTACAAATGCTTTGGCTTTGTCGCCAAGGTCGATTCTCGTCTTCTCTGGTGTTTCTAACTCTTCTTGAACACTGGTGGCTGGTTCAACGAGTTGTACGGTTGGTTCGTCGCTTCGTCCGGAGTGGTAGACAGAGACATGAGTTGTCAACGGCTCATCTTGCAACTCGCTTGCTTTTTTTGTGTCGTCAAGTGGACCTTCGAATGTCACCTCATCATGCGGATAGTCTGCATGTGGCTTGTCTCTCTTGAACAGACCACCTACAAATGCTTTGGCTTTGTCGCCAAGGTCGAATCTCGTCTTCTCTGGTTTTTCTAACTCTTCTTGAACACTGGTGGCTGGTTCAACGAGTTGTACGGTTGGTTCGTCGCTTCGTCCGGAGTGGTAGACAGAGACATGAGTTGTCAACGGCTCATCTTGCAACTCGCTTGCTTTCCTGGTGTCGTCAAGTGGGCCTTCGAATGTCACCTCATCATGCGGATAGTCTGCATGTGGCTTGTCTCTCTTGAACAGACCACCTACAAATGCTTTGGCTTTGTCGCCAAGGTCGATTATCGTCTTCTCTGGTTTTTCTAACTCTTCTTGAACACTGGTTGTTGGTTCAACGAGTTGTACGGTTGGCTCGTCGCTTCGTCCGGAGTGGTAGACAGAGACATGAGTTGTCAACGGCTCATCTTGCAACTCGCTTGCTTTCCTGGTGTCGTCAAGTGGGCCTTCGAATGTCACCTCATCATGCGGATAGTCTGCATGTGGCTTGTCTCTCTTGAACAGACTACCTACAAATGCTTTGGCTTTGTCGCCAAGGTCGATTCTCGTCTTCTCTGGTGTTTCTAACTCTTCTTGAACACTGGTGGCTGGTTCAACGAGTTGTACGGTTGGTTCGTCGCTTCGTCCGGAGTGGTAGACAGAGACATGAGTTGTCAACGGCTCATCTTGCAACTCGTTTGCTTTCTTTGTGTCGTCAAGTGGACCTTCGAATGTCACCTCATCATGCGGATAGTCTGCATGTGGCTTGTCTCTCTTGAACAGACCACCTACAAATGCTTTGGCTTTGTCGCCAAGGTCGATTATCGTCTTCTCTGGTTTTTCTAACTCTTCTTGAACACTGGTGGCTGGTTCAACGAGTTTTACGGTTGGTTCGTCGCTTCGTCCGGAGTGGTAGACAGAGACATGAGTTGTCAACGGCTCATCTTGCAACTCGCTTGCTTTCCTGGTGTCGTCAAGTGGGCCTTCGAATGTCACCTCATCATGCGGATAGTCTGCATGTGGCTTGTCTCTCTTGAACAGACTACCTACAAATGCTTTGGCTTTGTCGCCAAGGTCGATTCTCGTCTTCTCTGGTGTTTCTAACTCTTCTTGAACACTGGTGGCTGGTTCAACGAGTTGTACGGTTGGTTCGTCGCTTCGTCCGGAGTGGTAGACAGAGACATGAGTTGTCAACGGCTCATCTTGCAACTCGCTTGCTTTTTTTGTGTCGTCAAGTGGACCTTCGAATGTCACCTCATCATGCGGATAGTCTGCATGTGGCTTGTCTCTCTTGAACAGACCACCTACAAATGCTTTGGCTTTGTCGCCAAGGTCGAATCTCGTCTTCTCTGGTTTTTCTAACTCTTCTTGAACACTGGTGGCTGGTTCAACGAGTTGTACGGTTGGTTCGTCGCTTCGTCCGGAGTGGTAGACAGAGACATGAGTTGTCAACGGCTCATCTTGCAACTCGCTTGCTTTCCTGGTGTCGTCAAGTGGGCCTTCGAATGTCACCTCATCATGCGGATAGTCTGCATGTGGCTTGTCTCTCTTGAACAGACCACCTACAAATGCTTTGGCTTTGTCGCCAAGGTCGATTATCGTCTTCTCTGGTGTTTCTAACTCTTCTTGAACACTGGTGGCTGGTTCAACGAGTTGTACGGTTGGTTCGTCGCTTCGTCCGGAGTGGTAGACAGAGACATGAGTTGTCAACGGCTCATCTTGCAACTCGCTTGCTTTCCTGGTGTCGTCAAGTGGGCCTTCGAATGTCACCTCATCATGCGGATAGTCTGCATGTGGCTTGTCTCTCTTGAACAGACCACCTACAAATGCTTTGGCTTTGTCGCCAAGGTCGAATCTCGTCTTCTCTGGTGTTTCTAACTCTTCTTGAACACTGGTGGTTGGTTCAATGAGTTGTACGGTTGGTTCGTCGCTTCGTCCGGAGTGGTAGACAGAGACATGAGTTGTCAACGGCTCATCTTGCAACTCGCTTGCTTTTTTTGTGTCGTCAAGTGGACCTTCGAATGTCACCTCATCATGCGGATAGTCTGCATGTGGCTTGTCTCTCTTGAACAGACCACCTACAAATGCTTTGGCTTTGTCGCCAAGGTCGAATCTCGTCTTCTCTGGTGTTTCGAACTCTTCTTGAACACTGGTGGCTGGTTCAACGAGTTGTACGGTTGGTTCGTCGCTTCGTCCGGAGTGGTAGACAGAGACATGAGTTGTCAACGGCTCATCTTGCAACTCGCTTGCTTTCTTTGTGTCGTCAAGTGGACCTTCGAATGTCACCTCATCATGCGGATAGTCTGCATGTGGCTTGTCTCTCTTGAACAGACCACCTACAAATGCTTTGGCTTTGTCGCCAAGGTCGATTATCGTCTTCTCTGGTTTTTCTAACTCTTCTTGAACACTGGTGGCTGGTTCAACGAGTTGTACGGTTGGTTCGTCGCTTCGTCCGGAGTGGTAGACAGAGACATGAGTTGTCAACGGCTCATCTTGCAACTCGCTTGCTTTCCTGGTGTCGTCAAGTGGGCCTTCGAATGTCACCTCATCATGCGGATAGTCTGCATGTGGCTTGTCTCTCTTGAACAGACTACCTACAAATGCTTTGGCTTTGTCGCCAAGGTCGATTCTCGTCTTCTCTGGTGTTTCTAACTCTTCTTGAACACTGGTGGCTGGTTCAACGAGTTGTACGGTTGGTTCGTCGCTTCGTCCGGAGTGGTAGACAGAGACATGAGTTGTCAACGGCTCATCTTGCAACTCGTTTGCTTTCTTTGTGTCGTCAAGTGGACCTTCGAATGTCACCTCATCATGCGGATAGTCTGCATGTGGCTTGTCTCTCTTGAACAGACCACCTACAAATGCTTTGGCTTTGTCGCCAAGGTCGATTATCGTCTTCTCTGGTTTTTCTAACTCTTCTTGAACACTGGTGGCTGGTTCAACGAGTTGTACGGTTGGTTCGTCGCTTCGTCCGGAGTGGTAGACAGAGACATGAGTTGTCAACGGCTCATCTTGCAACTCGTTTGCTTTCTTTGTGTCGTCAAGTGGACCTTCGAATGTCACCTCATCATGCGGATAGTCTGCATGTGGCTTGTCTCTCTTGAACAGACTACCTACAAATGCTTTGGCTTTGTCGCCAAGGTCGATTCTCGTCTTCTCTGGTGTTTCTAACTCTTCTTGAACACTGGTGGCTGGTTCAACGAGTTGTACGGTTGGTTCGTCGCTTCGTCCGGAGTGGTAGACAGAGACATGAGTTGTCAACGGCTCATCTTGCAACTCGTTTGCTTTCTTTGTGTCGTCAAGTGGACCTTCGAATGTCACCTCATCATGCGGATAGTCTGCATGTGGCTTGTCTCTCTTGAACAGACCACCTACAAATGCTTTGGCTTTGTCGCCAAGGTCGATTATCGTCTTCTCTGGTTTTTCTAACTCTTCTTGAACACTGGTGGCTGGTTCAACGAGTTGTACGGTTGGTTCGTCGCTTCGTCCGGAGTGGTAGACAGAGACATGAGTTGTCAACGGCTCATCTTGCAACTCGCTTGCTTTCTTTGTGTCGTCAAGTGGACCTTCGAATGTCACCTCATCATGCGGATAGTCTGCATGTGGCTTGTCTCTCTTGAACAGACCACCTACAAATGCTTTGGCTTTGTCGCCAAGGTCGATTCTCGTCTTCTCTGGTGTTTCTAACTCTTCTTGAACACTGGTGGCTGGTTCAACGAGTTGTACGGTTGGTTCGTCGCTTCGTCCGGAGTGGTAGACAGAGACATGAGTTGTCAACGGCTCATCTTGCAACTCGCTTGCTTTCTTTATGTCGTCAAGTGGACCTTCGAATGTCACCTCATCATGCGGATAGTCTGCATGTGGCTTGTCTCTCTTGAACAGACCACCTACAAATGCTTTGGCTTTGTCGCCAAGGTCGATTATCGTCTTCTCTGGTGTTTCTAACTCTTCTTGAACACTGGTGGCTGGTTCAACGAGTTGTACGGTTGGTTCGTCGCTTCGTCCGGAGTGGTAGACAGAGACATGAGTTGTCAACGGCTCATCTTGCAACTCGCTTGCTTTCCTGGTGTCGTCAAGTGGGCCTTCGAATGTCACCTCATCATGCGGATAGTCTGCATGTGGCTTGTCTCTCTTGAACAGACCACCTACAAATGCTTTGGCTTTGTCGCCAAGGTCGAATCTCGTCTTCTCTGGTGTTTCTAACTCTTCTTGAACACTGGTGGTTGGTTCAATGAGTTGTACGGTTGGTTCGTCGCTTCGTCCGGAGTGGTAGACAGAGACATGAGTTGTCAACGGCTCATCTTGCAACTCGCTTGCTTTTTTTGTGTCGTCAAGTGGACCTTCGAATGTCACCTCATCATGCGGATAGTCTGCATGTGGCTTGTCTCTCTTGAACAGACCACCTACAAATGCTTTGGCTTTGTCGCCAAGGTCGAATCTCGTCTTCTCTGGTGTTTCAAACTCTTCTTGAACACTGGTGGCTGGTTCAACGAGTTGTACGGTTGGTTCGTCGCTTCGTCCGGAGTGGTAGACAGAGACATGAGTTGTCAACGGCTCATCTTGCAACTCGCTTGCTTTCTTTGTGTCGTCAAGTGGACCTTCGAATGTCACCTCATCATGCGGATAGTCTGCATGTGGCTTGTCTCTCTTGAACAGACAGCCTACAAATGCTTTGGCTTTGTCGCCAAGGTCGATTATCGTCTTCTCTGGTTTTTCTAACTCTTCTTGAACACTGGTGGCTGGTTCAACGAGTTGTACGGTTGGTTCGTCGCTTCGTCCGGAGTGGTAGACAGAGACATGAGTTGTCAACGGCTCATCTTGCAACTCGCTTGCTTTCCTGGTGTCGTCAAGTGGGCCTTCGAATGTCACCTCATCATGCGGATAGTCTGCATGTGGCTTGTCTCTCTTGAACAGACTACCTACAAATGCTTTGGCTTTGTCGCCAAGGTCGATTCTCGTCTTCTCTGGTGTTTCTAACTCTTCTTGAACACTGGTGGCTGGTTCAACGAGTTGTACGGTTGGTTCGTCGCTTCGTCCGGAGTGGTAGACAGAGACATCAGTTGTCAACGGCTCATCTTGCAACTCGTTTGCTTTCTTTGTGTCGTCAAGTGGACCTTCGAATGTCACCTCATCATGCGGATAGTCTGCATGTGGCTTGTCTCTCTTGAACAGACCACCTACAAATGCTTTGGCTTTGTCGCCAAGGTCGATTATCGTCTTCTCTGGTTTTTCTAACTCTTCTTGAACACTGGTGGCTGGTTCAACGAGTTGTACGGTTGGTTCGTCGCTTCGTCCGGAGTGGTAGACAGAGACATGAGTTGTCAACGGCTCATCTTGCAACTCGCTTGCTTTCCTGGTGTCGTCAAGTGGGCCTTCGAATGTCACCTCATCATGCGGATAGTCTGCATGTGGCTTGTCTCTCTTGAACAGACTACCTACAAATGCTTTGGCTTTGTCGCCAAGGTCGATTCTCGTCTTCTCTGGTGTTTCTAACTCTTCTTGAACACTGGTGGCTGGTTCAACGAGTTGTACGGTTGGTTCGTCGCTTCGTCCGGAGTGGTAGACAGAGACATGAGTTGTCAACGGCTCATCTTGCAACTCGTTTGCTTTCTTTGTGTCGTCAAGTGGACCTTCGAATGTCACCTCATCATGCGGATAGTCTGCATGTGGCTTGTCTCTCTTGAACAGACCACCTACAAATGCTTTGGCTTTGTCGCCAAGGTCGATTATCGTCTTCTCTGGTTTTTCTAACTCTTCTTGAACACTGGTGGCTGGTTCAACGAGTTTTACGGTTGGTTCGTCGCTTCGTCCGGAGTGGTAGACAGAGACATGAGTTGTCAACGGCTCATCTTGCAACTCGCTTGCTTTCCTGGTGTCGTCAAGTGGGCCTTCGAATGTCACCTCATCATGCGGATAGTCTGCATGTGGCTTGTCTCTCTTGAACAGACTACCTACAAATGCTTTGGCTTTGTCGCCAAGGTCGATTCTCGTCTTCTCTGGTGTTTCTAACTCTTCTTGAACACTGGTGGCTGGTTCAACGAGTTGTACGGTTGGTTCGTCGCTTCGTCCGGAGTGGTAGACAGAGACATGAGTTGTCAACGGCTCATCTTGCAACTCGCTTGCTTTTTTTGTGTCGTCAAGTGGACCTTCGAATGTCACCTCATCATGCGGATAGTCTGCATGTGGCTTGTCTCTCTTGAACAGACCACCTACAAATGCTTTGGCTTTGTCGCCAAGGTCGAATCTCGTCTTCTCTGGTTTTTCTAACTCTTCTTGAACACTGGTGGCTGGTTCAACGAGTTGTACGGTTGGTTCGTCGCTTCGTCCGGAGTGGTAGACAGAGACATGAGTTGTCAACGGCTCATCTTGCAACTCGCTTGCTTTCCTGGTGTCGTCAAGTGGGCCTTCGAATGTCACCTCATCATGCGGATAGTCTGCATGTGGCTTGTCTCTCTTGAACAGACCACCTACAAATGCTTTGGCTTTGTCGCCAAGGTCGATTATCGTCTTCTCTGGTTTTTCTAACTCTTCTTGAACACTGGTTGTTGGTTCAACGAGTTGTACGGTTGGCTCGTCGCTTCGTCCGGAGTGGTAGACAGAGACATGAGTTGTCAACGGCTCATCTTGCAACTCGCTTGCTTTCCTGGTGTCGTCAAGTGGGCCTTCGAATGTCACCTCATCATGCGGATAGTCTGCATGTGGCTTGTCTCTCTTGAACAGACTACCTACAAATGCTTTGGCTTTGTCGCCAAGGTCGATTCTCGTCTTCTCTGGTGTTTCTAACTCTTCTTGAACACTGGTGGCTGGTTCAACGAGTTGTACGGTTGGTTCGTCGCTTCGTCCGGAGTGGTAGACAGAGACATGAGTTGTCAACGGCTCATCTTGCAACTCGTTTGCTTTCTTTGTGTCGTCAAGTGGACCTTCGAATGTCACCTCATCATGCGGATAGTCTGCATGTGGCTTGTCTCTCTTGAACAGACCACCTACAAATGCTTTGGCTTTGTCGCCAAGGTCGATTATCGTCTTCTCTGGTTTTTCTAACTCTTCTTGAACACTGGTGGCTGGTTCAACGAGTTTTACGGTTGGTTCGTCGCTTCGTCCGGAGTGGTAGACAGAGACATGAGTTGTCAACGGCTCATCTTGCAACTCGCTTGCTTTCCTGGTGTCGTCAAGTGGGCCTTCGAATGTCACCTCATCATGCGGATAGTCTGCATGTGGCTTGTCTCTCTTGAACAGACTACCTACAAATGCTTTGGCTTTGTCGCCAAGGTCGATTCTCGTCTTCTCTGGTGTTTCTAACTCTTCTTGAACACTGGTGGCTGGTTCAACGAGTTGTACGGTTGGTTCGTCGCTTCGTCCGGAGTGGTAGACAGAGACATGAGTTGTCAACGGCTCATCTTGCAACTCGCTTGCTTTTTTTGTGTCGTCAAGTGGACCTTCGAATGTCACCTCATCATGCGGATAGTCTGCGTGTGGCTTGTCTCTCTTGAACAGACCACCTACAAATGCTTTGGCTTTGTCGCCAAGGTCGAATCTCGTCTTCTCTGGTTTTTCTAACTCTTCTTGAACACTGGTGGCTGGTTCAACGAGTTGTACGGTTGGTTCGTCGCTTCGTCCGGAGTGGTAGACAGAGACATGAGTTGTCAACGGCTCATCTTGCAACTCGTTTGCTTTCTTTGTGTCGTCAAGTGGACCTTCGAATGTCACCTCATCATGCGGATAGTCTGCATGTGGCTTGTCTCTCTTGAACAGACCACCTACAAATGCTTTGGCTTTGTCGCCAAGGTCGATTATCGTCTTCTCTGGTTTTTCTAACTCTTCTTGAACACTGGTGGCTGGTTCAACGAGTTGTACGGTTGGTTCGTCGCTTCGTCCGGAGTGGTAGACAGAGACATGAGTTGTCAACGGCTCATCTTGCAACTCGCTTGCTTTCCTGGTGTCGTCAAGTGGGCCTTCGAATGTCACCTCATCATGCGGATAGTCTGCATGTGGCTTGTCTCTCTTGAACAGACTACCTACAAATGCTTTGGCTTTGTCGCCAAGGTCGATTCTCGTCTTCTCTGGTGTTTCTAACTCTTCTTGAACACTGGTTGCTGGTTCAACGAGTTGTACGGTTGGTTCGTCGCTTCGTCCGGAGTGGTAGACAGAGACATGAGTTGTCAACGGCTCATCTTGCAACTCGTTTGCTTTCTTTGTGTCGTCAAGTGGACCTTCGAATGTCACCTCATCATGCGGATAGTCTGCATGTGGCTTGTCTCTCTTGAACAGACCACCTACAAATGCTTTGGCTTTGTCGCCAAGGTCGATTATCGTCTTCTCTGGTTTTTCTAACTCTTCTTGAACACTGGTGGCTGGTTCAACGAGTTTTACGGTTGGTTCGTCGCTTCGTCCGGAGTGGTAGACAGAGACATGAGTTGTCAACGGCTCATCTTGCAACTCGCTTGCTTTCCTGGTGTCGTCAAGTGGGCCTTCGAATGTCACCTCATCATGCGGATAGTCTGCATGTGGCTTGTCTCTCTTGAACAGACTACCTACAAATGCTTTGGCTTTGTCGCCAAGGTCGATTCTCGTCTTCTCTGGTGTTTCTAACTCTTCTTGAACACTGGTGGCTGGTTCAACGAGTTGTACGGTTGGTTCGTCGCTTCGTCCGGAGTGGTAGACAGAGACATGAGTTGTCAACGGCTCATCTTGCAACTCGCTTGCTTTCCTGGTGTCGTCAAGTGGGCCTTCGAATGTCACCTCATCATGCGGATAGTCTGCATGTGGCTTGTCTCTCTTGAACAGACCACCTACAAATGCTTTGGCTTTGTCGCCAAGGTCGATTATCGTCTTCTCTGGTTTTTCTAACTCTTCTTGAACACTGGTTGTTGGTTCAACGAGTTGTACGGTTGGCTCGTCGCTTCGTCCGGAGTGGTAGACAGAGACATGAGTTGTCAACGGCTCATCTTGCAACTCGCTTGCTTTCCTGGTGTCGTCAAGTGGGCCTTCGAATGTCACCTCATCATGCGGATAGTCTGCATGTGGCTTGTCTCTCTTGAACAGACTACCTACAAATGCTTTGGCTTTGTCGCCAAGGTCGATTCTCGTCTTCTCTGGTGTTTCTAACTCTTCTTGAACACTGGTGGCTGGTTCAACGAGTTGTACGGTTGGTTCGTCGCTTCGTCCGGAGTGGTAGACAGAGACATGAGTTGTCAACGGCTCATCTTGCAACTCGTTTGCTTTCTTTGTGTCGTCAAGTGGACCTTCGAATGTCACCTCATCATGCGGATAGTCTGCATGTGGCTTGTCTCTCTTGAACAGACCACCTACAAATGCTTTGGCTTTGTCGCCAAGGTCGATTATCGTCTTCTCTGGTTTTTCTAACTCTTCTTGAACACTGGTGGCTGGTTCAACGAGTTTTACGGTTGGTTCGTCGCTTCGTCCGGAGTGGTAGACAGAGACATGAGTTGTCAACGGCTCATCTTGCAACTCGCTTGCTTTCCTGGTGTCGTCAAGTGGGCCTTCGAATGTCACCTCATCATGCGGATAGTCTGCATGTGGCTTGTCTCTCTTGAACAGACTACCTACAAATGCTTTGGCTTTGTCGCCAAGGTCGATTCTCGTCTTCTCTGGTGTTTCTAACTCTTCTTGAACACTGGTGGCTGGTTCAACGAGTTGTACGGTTGGTTCGTCGCTTCGTCCGGAGTGGTAGACAGAGACATGAGTTGTCAACGGCTCATCTTGCAACTCGCTTGCTTTTTTTGTGTCGTCAAGTGGACCTTCGAATGTCACCTCATCATGCGGATAGTCTGCATGTGGCTTGTCTCTCTTGAACAGACCACCTACAAATGCTTTGGCTTTGTCGCCAAGGTCGAATCTCGTCTTCTCTGATTTTTCTAACTCTTCTTGAACACTGGTGGCTGGTTCAACGAGTTGTACGGTTGGTTCGTCGCTTCGTCCGGAGTGGTAGACAGAGACATGAGTTGTCAACGGCTCATCTTGCAACTCGCTTGCTTTCCTGGTGTCGTCAAGTGGGCCTTCGAATGTCACCTCATCATGCGGATAGTCTGCATGTGGCTTGTCTCTCTTGAACAGACCACCTACAAATGCTTTGGCTTTGTCGCCAAGGTCGATTCTCGTCTTCTCTGGTGTTTCTAACTCTTCTTGAACACTGGTGGCTGGTTCAACGAGTTGTACGGTTGGTTCGTCGCTTCGTCCGGAGTGGTAGACAGAGACATGAGTTGTCAACGGCTCATCTTGCAACTCGCTTGCTTTCTTTGTGTCGTCAAGTGGACCTTCGAATGTCACCTCATCATGCGGATAGTCTGCATGTGGCTTGTCTCTCTTGAACAGACCACCTACAAATGCTTTGGCTTTGTCGCCAAGGTCGATTCTCGTCTTCTCTGGTGTTTCTAACTCTTCTTGAACACTGGTGGCTGGTTCAACGAGTTGTACGGTTGGTTCGTCGCTTCGTCCGGAGTGATAGACAGAGACATGAGTTGTCAACGGCTCATCTTGCAACTCGCTTGCTTTCTTTGTGTCGTCAAGTGGACCTTCGAATGTCACCTCATCATGCGGATAGTCTGCATGTGGCTTGTCTCTCTTGAACAGACCACCTACAAATGCTTTGGCTTTGTCGCCAAGGTCGATTATCGTCTTCTCTGGTGTTTCTAACTCCTCTTGAACACTGGTGGCTGGTTCAACGAGTTGTACGGTTGGTTCGTCGCTTCGTCCGGAGTGGTAGACAGAGACATGAGTTGTCAACGGCTCATCTTGCAACTCGCTTGCTTTCCTGGTGTCGTCAAGTGGGCCTTCGAATGTCACCTCATCATGCGGATAGTCTGCATGTGGCTTGTCTCTCTTGAACAGACCACCTACAAATGCTTTGGCTTTGTCGCCAAGGTCGAATCTCGTCTTCTCTGGTGTTTCTAACTCTTCTTGAACACTGGTGGTTGGTTCAATGAGTTGTACGGTTGGTTCGTCGCTTCGTCCGGAGTGGTAGACAGAGACATGAGTTGTCAACGGCTCATCTTGCAACTCGCTTGCTTTTTTTGTGTCGTCAAGTGGACCTTCGAATGTCACCTCATCATGCGGATAGTCTGCATGTGGCTTGTCTCTCTTGAACAGACCACCTACAAATGCTTTGGCTTTGTCGCCAAGGTCGAATCTCGTCTTCTCTGGTGTTTCGAACTCTTCTTGAACACTGGTGGCTGGTTCAACGAGTTGTACGGTTGGTTCGTCGCTTCGTCCGGAGTGGTAGACAGAGACATGAGTTGTCAACGGCTCATCTTGCAACTCGCTTGCTTTCTTTGTGTCGTCAAGTGGACCTTCGAATGTCACCTCATCATGCGGATAGTCTGCATGTGGCTTGTCTCTCTTGAACAGACCACCTACAAATGCTTTGGCTTTGTCGCCAAGGTCGATTCTCGTCTTCTCTGGTGTTTCTAACTCTTCTTGAACACTGGTGGCTGGTTCAACGAGTTGTACGGTTGGTTCGTCGCTTCGTCCGGAGTGGTAGACAGAGACATGAGTTGTCAACGGCTCATCTTGCAACTCGCTTGATTTCTTTGTGTCGTCAAGTGGGCCTTCGAATGTCACCTCATCATGCGGATAGTCTGCATGTGGCTTGTCTCTCTTGAACAGACCACCTACAAATGCTTTGGCTTTGTCGCCAAGGTCGAATCTCGTCTTCTCTGGTGTTTCTAACTCTTCTTGAACACTGGTGGTTGGTTCAATGAGTTGTACGGTTGGTTCGTCGCTTCGTCCGGAGTGGTAGACAGAGACATGAGTTGTCAACGGCTCATCTTGCAACTCGCTTGCTTTCCTGGTGTCGTCAAGTGGGCCTTCGAATGTCACCTCATCATGCGGATAGTCTGCATGTGGCTTGTCTCTCTTGAACAGACCACCTACAAATGCTTTGGCTTTGTCGCCAAGGTCGAATCTCGTCTTCTCTGGTGTTTCTAACTCTTCTTGAACACTGGTGGTTGGTTCAATGAGTTGTACGGTTGGTTCGTCGCTTCGTCCGGAGTGGTAGACAGAGACATGAGTTGTCAACGGCTCATCTTGCAACTCGCTTGCTTTTTTTGTGTCGTCAAGTGGACCTTCGAATGTCACCTCATCATGCGGATAGTCTGCATGTGGCTTGTCTCTCTTGAACAGACCACCTACAAATGCTTTGGCTTTGTCGCCAAGGTCGAATCTCGTCTTCTCTGGTGTTTCGAACTCTTCTTGAACACTGGTGGCTGGTTCAACGAGTTGTACGGTTGGTTCGTCGCTTCGTCCGGAGTGGTAGACAGAGACATGAGTTGTCAACGGCTCATCTTGCAACTCGCTTGCTTTCTTTGTGTCGTCAAGTGGACCTTCGAATGTCACCTCATCATGCGGATAGTCTGCATGTGGCTTGTCTCTCTTGAACAGACCACCTACAAATGCTTTGGCTTTGTCGCCAAGGTCGATTCTCGTCTTCTCTGGTGTTTCTAACTCTTCTTGAACACTGGTGGCTGGTTCAACGAGTTGTACGGTTGGTTCGTCGCTTCGTCCGGAGTGGTAGACAGAGACATGAGTTGTCAACGGCTCATCTTGCAACTCGCTTGATTTCTTTGTGTCGTCAAGTGGGCCTTCGAATGTCACCTCATCATGCGGATAGTCTGCATGTGGCTTGTCTCTCTTGAACAGACCACCTACAAATGCTTTGGCTTTGTCGCCAAGGTCGAATCTCGTCTTCTCTGGTGTTTCTAACTCTTCTTGAACACTGGTGGTTGGTTCAATGAGTTGTACGGTTGGTTCGTCGCTTCGTCCGGAGTGGTAGACAGAGACATGAGTTGTCAACGGCTCATCTTGCAACTCGCTTGCTTTTTTTGTGTCGTCAAGTGGACCTTCGAATGTCACCTCATCATGCGGATAGTCTGCATGTGGCTTGTCTCTCTTGAACAGACCACCTACAAATGCTTTGGCTTTGTCGCCAAGGTCGAATCTCGTCTTCTCTGGTGTTTCGAACTCTTCTTGAACACTGGTGGCTGGTTCAACGAGTTGTACGGTTGGTTCGTCGCTTCGTCCGGAGTGGTAGACAGAGACATGAGTTGTCAACGGCTCATCTTGCAACTCGCTTGCTTTCTTTGTGTCGTCAAGTGGACCTTCGAATGTCACCTCATCATGCGGATAGTCTGCATGTGGCTTGTCTCTCTTGAACAGACCACCTACAAATGCTTTGGCTTTGTCGCCAAGGTCGATTATCGTCTTCTCTGGTTTTTCTAACTCTTCTTGAACACTGGTGGCTGGTTCAACGAGTTGTACGGTTGGTTCGTCGCTTCGTCCGGAGTGGTAGACAGAGACATGAGTTGTCAACGGCTCATCTTGCAACTCGCTTGCTTTCCTGGTGTCGTCAAGTGGGCCTTCGAATGTCACCTCATCATGCGGATAGTCTGCATGTGGCTTGTCTCTCTTGAACAGACTACCTACAAATGCTTTGGCTTTGTCGCCAAGGTCGATTCTCGTCTTCTCTGGTGTTTCTAACTCTTCTTGAACACTGGTGGCTGGTTCAACGAGTTGTACGGTTGGTTCGTCGCTTCGTCCGGAGTGGTAGACAGAGACATGAGTTGTCAACGGCTCATCTTGCAACTCGTTTGCTTTCTTTGTGTCGTCAAGTGGACCTTCGAATGTCACCTCATCATGCGGATAGTCTGCATGTGGCTTGTCTCTCTTGAACAGACCACCTACAAATGCTTTGGCTTTGTCGCCAAGGTTGATTATCGTCTTCTCTGGTTTTTCTAACTCTTCTTGAACACTGGTGGCTGGTTCAACGAGTTGTACGGTTGGTTCGTCGCTTCGTCCGGAGTGGTAGACAGAGACATGAGTTGTCAACGGCTCATCTTGCAACTCGCTTGCTTTTTTTGTGTCGTCAAGTGGACCTTCGAATGTCACCTCATCATGCGGATAGTCTGCATGTGGCTTGTCTCTCTTGAACAGACCACCTACAAATGCTTTGGCTTTGTCGCCAAGGTCGAATCTCGTCTTCTCTGGTGTTTCGAACTCTTCTTGAACACTGGTGGCTGGTTCAACGAGTTGTACGGTTGGTTCGTCGCTTCGTCCGGAGTGGTAGACAGAGACATGAGTTGTCAACGGCTCATCTTGCAACTCGCTTGCTTTCTTTGTGTCGTCAAGTGGACCTTCGAATGTCACCTCATCATGCGGATAGTCTGCATGTGGCTTGTCTCTCTTGAACAGACCACCTACAAATGCTTTGGCTTTGTCGCCAAGGTCGATTCTCGTCTTCTCTGGTGTTTCTAACTCTTCTTGAACACTGGTGGCTGGTTCAACGAGTTGTACGGTTGGTTCGTCGCTTCGTCCGGAGTGGTAGACAGAGACATGAGTTGTCAACGGCTCATCTTGCAACTCGCTTGCTTTCTTTGTGTCGTCAAGTGGACCTTCGAATGTCACCTCATCATGCGGATAGTCTGCATGTGGCTTGTCTCTCTTGAACAGACCACCTACAAATGCTTTGGCTTTGTCGCCAAGGTCGATTATCGTCTTCTCTGGTGTTTCTAACTCTTCTTGAACACTGGTGGCTGGTTCAACGAGTTGTACGGTTGGTTCGTCGCTTCGTCCGGAGTGGTAGACAGAGACATGAGTTGTCAACGGCTCATCTTGCAACTCGCTTGCTTTCCTGGTGTCGTCAAGTGGGCCTTCGAATGTCACCTCATCATGCGGATAGTCTGCATGTGGCTTGTCTCTCTTGAACAGACCACCTACAAATGCTTTGGCTTTGTCGCCAAGGTCGAATCTCGTCTTCTCTGGTGTTTCTAACTCTTCTTGAACACTGGTGGTTGGTTCAATGAGTTGTACGGTTGGTTCGTCGCTTCGTCCGGAGTGGTAGACAGAGACATGAGTTGTCAACGGCTCATCTTGCAACTCGCTTGCTTTCTTTGTGTCGTCAAGTGGACCTTCGAATGTCACCTCATCATGCGGATAGTCTGCATGTGGCTTGTCTCTCTTGAACAGACCACCTACAAATGCTTTGGCTTTGTCGCCAAGGTCGAATCTCGTCTTCTCTGGTGTTTCTAACTCTTCTTGAACATTGGTGGCTGGTTCAACGAGTTGTACGGTTGGTTCGTCGCTTCGTCCGGAGTGGTAGACAGAGACATGAGTTGTCAACGGCTCATCTTGCAACTCGCTTGCTTTCTTGGTGTCGTCAAGTGGGCCTTCGAATGTCACCTCATCATGCGGATAGTCTGCATGTGGCGTGTCTCTCTTGAACAGACCACCGACAAAAGCTTTGGCTTTGTCGCCAAGGTCGATTCTCGTCTTCTCTGGTGTTTCGAACTCTTCTTGAACACTGGTGGTTGGTTCAACGAGTTGTACGGTTGGTTCGTCGCTTCGTCCGGAGTGGTAGACAGAGACATGAGTTGTCAACAGCTCATCTTGCAACTCGCTTGCTTTCTTTGTGTCGTCAAGTGGACCTTCGAATGTCACCTCATCATGCGGATAGTCTGCATGTGGCTTGTCTCTCTTGAAAAGACCACCGACAAAAGCTTTGGCTTTGTCGCCAAGGTCGATTCTCGTCTTCTCTGGTGTTTCTAACTCTTCTTGAACACTGGTGGTTGGTTCAATGAGTTGTACGGTTGGTTCGTCGCTTCGTCCGGAGTGGTAGACAGAGACATAAGTTGTCAACAGCTCATCTTGCAACTCGCTTGCTTTCTTTGTGTCGTCAAGTGGACCTTCGAATGTCACCTCATCATGCGGATAGTCTGCATGTGGCTTGTCTCTCTTGAAAAGACCACCGACAAAAGCTTTGGCTTTGTCGCCAAGGTCGATTCTCGTCTTCTCTGGTGTTTCTAACTCTTCTTGAACACTGGTGGTTGGTTCAATGAGTTGTACGGTTGGTTCGTCGCTTCGTCCGGAGTGGTAGACAGAAACGTGGAAAGTCAATGGCTCATCTTGCAACTCGCTTGCTCTCTTGGTGTCGTCAAGTGGGCCTTCGAATGTCAGCTCATCATGCGGATAGTCTGCATGTGGCTTGTCTCTTTTGAACAGACCACCTACAAATGCTTTGGCTTTGTCGCCAAGGTCGAATCTCGTCTTCTCTGGTGTTTCGAACTCTTCTTGAACACTGGTGGTTGGTTCAACGAGTTCTACGGTTGGTTCGTCGCTTCGTCCGGAGTGGTAGACAGAGACATGAGTTGTCAACAGCTCATCTTGCAACTCGCTTGCTTTCTTTGTGTCGTCAAGTGGACCTTCGAATGTCACCTCATCATGCGGATAGTCTGCATGTGGCTTGTCTCTCTTGAACAGACCACCTACAAATGCTTTGGCTTTGTCGCCAAGGTCGAATCTCGTCTTTTCTGGTGTTTCGAACTCTTCTTGAACACTGGTGGTTGGTTCAACGAGTTGTACGTTTGACTCGTCGCTTCGTTCGGAGTAGTAGACAGAGACGTGAGTTGTCAATGGCTCGTCTTGCAACTCGCTTGCTCTCTTGGTGTCGTCAAGTGGCACTTCGAATGTCACCTCATCATGCGGATAGTTTGCCTGTGGCTTGTCTCTCTTGAACAGACCACCGACAAAAGCTTTGGCTTTGTCGCCAAGGTCGATTCTCGTCTTCTCTGGTGTTTCGAACTCTTCTTGAACACTGGTGGTTGGTTCAACGAGTTGTACGGTTGGTTCGTCGCTTCGTCCGGAGTGGTAGACAGAGACATGAGTTGTCAACAGCTCATCTTGCATCTCGCTTGCTTTCTTTGTGTCGTCAAGTGGACCTTCGAATGTCACCTCATCATGCGGATAGTCTGCATGTGGCTTATCTCTCTTGAACAGACCACCTACAAATGCTTTGGCTTTGTCGCCAAGGTCGAATCTCGTCTTCTCTGGTGTTTCGAACTCTTCTTGAACACTGGTGGTTGGTTCAATGAGTTGTACGGTTGGTTCGTCGCTTCGTCCGGAGTGGTAGACAGAGACGTGAGTTGTCACCGGCTCGTCTTGCAACTCGCTTGCTCTCATGGTGTCGTCAAGTGGGCCTTCGAATGTCACCTCATCATGCGGATAGTCTGCATGTGGCTTGTCTCTCTTGAACAGACCACCGACAAAAGCTTTGGCTTTGTCGCCAAGGTCGATTCTCGTCTTCTCTGGTGTTTCGAACTCTTCTTGAACACTGGTGGTTGGTTCAACGAGTTGTACGGTTGGTTCGTCGCTTCGTCCGGAGTGGTAGACAGAGACATGAGTTGTCAACAGCTCATCTTGCAACTCGCTTGCTTTCTTTGTGTCGTCAAGTGGACCTTCGAATGTCACCTCATCATGCGGATAGTCTGCATGTGGCTTGTCTCTCTTGAACAGACCACCTACAAATGCTTTGGCTTTGTCGCCAAGGTCGATTCTCGTCTTCTCTGGTGTTTCTAACTCTTCTTGAACATTGGTGGCTGGTTCAACGAGTTGTACGGTTGGTTCGTCGCTTCGTCCGGAGTGGTAGACAGAGACATGAGTTGTCAACAGCTCATCTTGCAACTCGCTTGCTTTCTTTGTGTCGTCAAGTGGACCTTCGAATGTCACCTCATCATGCGGATAGTCTGCATGTGGCTTGTCTCTCTTGAAAAGACCACCGACAAAAGCTTTGGCTTTGTCGCCAAGGTCGATTCTCGTCTTCTCTGGTGTTTCTAACTCTTCTTGAACACTGGTGGTTGGTTCAATGAGTTGTACGGTTGGTTCGTCGCTTCGTCCGGAGTGGTAGACAGAAACGTGGAAAGTCAATGGCTCATCTTGCAACTCGCTTGCTCTCTTGGTGTCGTCAAGTGGGCCTTCGAATGTCAGCTCATCATGCGGATAGTCTGCATGTGGCTTGTCTCTTTTGAACAGACCACCTACAAATGCTTTGGCTTTGTCGCCAAGGTCGAATCTCGTCTTCTCTGGTGTTTCTAACTCTTCTTGAACATTGGTGGCTGGTTCAACGAGTTGTACGGTTGGTTCGTCGCTTCGTCCGGAGTGGTAGACAGAGACATGAGTTGTCAACAGCTCATCTTGCAACTCGCTTGCTTTCTTTGTGTCGTCAAGTGGACCTTCGAATGTCACCTCATCATGCGGATAGTCTGCATGTGGCTTGTCTCTCTTGAAAAGACCACCGACAAAAGCTTTGGCTTTGTCGCCAAGGTCGATTCTCGTCTTCTCTGGTGTTTCTAACTCTTCTTGAACACTGGTGGTTGGTTCAATGAGTTGTACGGTTGGTTCGTCGCTTCGTCCGGAGTGGTAGACAGAAACGTGGAAAGTCAATGGCTCATCTTGCAACTCGCTTGCTCTCTTGGTGTCGTCAAGTGGGCCTTCGAATGTCAGCTCATCATGCGGATAGTCTGCATGTGGCTTGTCTCTTTTGAACAGACCACCTACAAATGCTTTGGCTTTGTCGCCAAGGTCGAATCTCGTCTTCTCTGGTGTTTCGAACTCTTCTTGAACACTGGTGGTTGGTTCAACGAGTTGTACGGTTGGTTCGTCGCTTCGTCCGGAGTGGTAGACAGAGACATGAGTTGTCAACAGCTCATCTTGCATCTCGCTTGCTTTCTTTGTGTCGTCAAGTGGACCTTCGAATGTCACCTCATCATGCGGATAGTCTGCATGTGGCTTGTCTCTCTTGAACAGACCACCTACAAATGCTTTGGCTTTGTCGCCAAGGTCGAATCTCGTCTTCTCTGGTGTTTCGAACTCTTCTTGAACACTGGTGGTTGGTTCAATGAGTTGTACGGTTGGTTCGTCGCTTCGTCCGGAGTGGTAGACAGAGACGTGAGTTGTCACCGGCTCGTCTTGCAACTCGCTTGCTCTCATGGTGTCGTCAAGTGGGCCTTCGAATGTCACCTCATCATGCGGATAGTCTGCATGTGGCTTGTCTCTCTTGAACAGACCACCGACAAAAGCTTTGGCTTTGTCGCCAAGGTCGATTCTCGTCTTCTCTGGTGTTTCGAACTCTTCTTGAACACTGGTGGTTGGTTCAACGAGTTGTACGGTTGGTTCGTCGCTTCGTCCGGAGTGGTAGACAGAGACATGAGTTGTCAACAGCTCATCTTGCAACTCGCATGCTTTCTTTGTGTCGTCAAGTGGACCTTCGAATGTCACCTCATCATGCGGATAGTCTGCATGTGGCTTGTCTCTCTTGAACAGACCACCTACAAATGCTTTGGCTTTGTCGCCAAGGTCGATTCTCGTCTTGTCTGGTGTTTCTAACTCTTCTTGAACATTGGTGGCTGGTTCAACGAGTTGTACCGTTGGTTCGTCGCTTCGTCCGGAGTGGTAGACAGAGACATGAGTTGTCAACAGCTCATCTTGCAACTCGCTTGCTTTCTTTGTGTCGTCAAGTGGACCTTCGAATGTCACCTCATCATGCGGATAGTCTGCATGTGGCTTGTCTCTCTTGAAAAGACCACCGACAAAAGCTTTGGCTTTGTCGCCAAGGTCGATTCTCGTCTTCTCTGGTGTTTCTAACTCTTCTTGAACACTGGTGGTTGGTTCAATGAGTTGTACGGTTGGTTCGTCGCTTCGTCCGGAGTGGTAGACAGAAACGTGGAAAGTCAATGGCTCATCTTGCAACTCGCTTGCTCTCTTGGTGTCGTCAAGTGGGCCTTCGAATGTCAGCTCATCATGCGGATAGTCTGCATGTGGCTTGTCTCTTTTGAACAGACCACCTACAAATGCTTTGGCTTTGTCGCCAAGGTCGAATCTCGTCTTCTCTGGTGTTTCGAACTCTTCTTGAACACTGGTGGTTGGTTCAACGAGTTGTACGGTTGGTTCGTCGCTTCGTCCGGAGTGGTAGACAGAGACATGAGTTGTCAACAGCTCATCTTGCATCTCGCTTGCTTTCTTTGTGTCGTCAAGTGGACCTTCGAATGTCACCTCATCATGCGGATAGTCTGCATGTGGCTTGTCTCTCTTGAACAGACCACCTACAAATGCTTTGGCTTTGTCGCCAAGGTCGAATCTCGTCTTCTCTGGTGTTTCGAACTCTTCTTGAACACTGGTGGTTGGTTCAATGAGTTGTACGGTTGGTTCGTCGCTTCGTCCGGAGTGGTAGACAGAGACGTGAGTTGTCACCGGCTCGTCTTGCAACTCGCTTGCTCTCATGGTGTCGTCAAGTGGGCCTTCGAATGTCACCTCATCATGCGGATAGTCTGCATGTGGCTTGTCTCTCTTGAACAGACCACCGACAAAAGCTTTGGCTTTGTCGCCAAGGTCGATTCTCGTCTTCTCTGGTGTTTCGAACTCTTCTTGAACACTGGTGGTTGGTTCAACGAGTTGTACGGTTGGTTCGTCGCTTCGTCCGGAGTGGTAGACAGAGACATGAGTTGTCAACAGCTCATCTTGCAACTCGCTTGCTTTCTTTGTGTCGTCAAGTGGACCTTCGAATGTCACCTCATCATGCGGATAGTCTGCATGTGGCTTGTCTCTCTTGAAAAGACCACCGACAAAAGCTTTGGCTTTGTCGCCAAGGTCGATTCTCGTCTTCTCTGGTGTTTCTAACTCTTCTTGAACACTGGTGGTTGGTTCAATGAGTTGTACGGTTGGTTCGTCGCTTCGTCCGGAGTGGTAGACAGAAACGTGGAAAGTCAATGGCTCATCTTGCAACTCGCTTGCTCTCTTGGTGTCGTCAAGTGGGCCTTCGAATGTCAGCTCATCATGCGGATAGTCGGCATGTGGCTTGTCTCTTTTGAACAGACCACCTACAAATGCTTTGGCTTTGTCGCCAAGGTCGAATCTCGTCTTCTCTGGTGTTTCGAACTCTTCTTGAACACTGGTGGTTGGTTCAACGAGTTGTACGGTTGGTTCGTCGCTTCGTCCGGAGTGGTAGACAGAGACATGAGTTGTCAACAGCTCATCTTGCATCTCGCTTGCTTTCTTTGTGTCGTCAAGTGGACCTTCGAATGTCACCTCATCATGCGGATAGTCTGCATGTGGCTTGTCTCTCTTGAACAGACCACCTACAAATGCTTTGGCTTTGTCGCCAAGGTCGAATCTCGTCTTCTCTGGTGTTTCGAACTCTTCTTGAACACTGGTGGTTGGTTCAATGAGTTGTACGGTTGGTTCGTCGCTTCGTCCGGAGCGGTAGACAGAGACATGAGTTGTCAACGGCTCATCTTGCAACTCGCTTGCTCTCTTGGGGTCGTCAAGTGGCACTTCGAATGTCACCTCATCATGCGGATAGTTTGCCTGTGGCTTGTCTCTCTTGAACAGACCACCGACAAAAGCTTTGGCTTTGTCGCCAAGGTCGATTCTCGTCTTCTCTGGTGTTTCGAACTCTTCTTGAACACTGGTGGTTGGTTCAACGAGTTGTACGGTTGGTTCGTCGCTTCGTCCGGAGTGGTAGACAGAGACATGAGTTGTCAACGGCTCATCTTGCAACTCGCTTGCTTTCTTTGTGTCGTCAAGTGGACCTTCGAATGTCACCTCATCATGCGGATAGTCTGCATGTGGCTTGTCTCTCTTGAACAGACCACCTACAAATGCTTTGGCTTTGTCGCCAAGGTCGATTCTCGTCTTCTCTGGTGTTTCTAACTCTTCTTGAACACTGGTGGCTGGTTCAACGAGTTGTACGGTTGGTTCGTCGCTTCGTCCGGAGTGGTAGACAGAGACATGAGTTGTCACCGGCTCGTCTTGCAACTCGCTTGCTCTCATGGTGTCGTCAAGTGGGCCTTCGAATGTCACCTCATCATGCGGATAGTCTGCATGTGGCTTGTCTCTCTTGAACAGACCACCGACAAAAGCTTTGGCTTTGTCGCCAAGGTCGATTCTCGTCTTCTCTGGTGTTTCGAACTCTTCTTGAACACTGGTGGTTGGTTCAACGAGTTGTACGGTTGGTTCGTCGCTTCGTCCGGAGTGGTAGACAGAGACATGAGTTGTCAACAGCTCATCTTGCAACTCACTTGCTTTCTTTGTGTCGTCAAGTGGACCTTCGAATGTCACCTCATCATGCGGATAGTCTGCATGTGGCTTGTCTCTCTTGAAAAGACCACCGACAAAAGCTTTGGCTTTGTCGCCAAGGTCGATTCTCGTCTTCTCTGGTGTTTCTAACTCTTCTTGAACACTGATGGTTGGTTCAATGAGTTGTACGGTTGGTTCGTCGCTTCGTCCGGAGTGGTAGACAGAAACGTGGAAAGTCAATGGCTCATCTTGCAACTCGCTTGCTCTCTTGGTGTCGTCAAGTGGACCTTCGAATGTCACCTCATCATGCGGATAGTCTGCATGTGGCTTGTCTCTCTTGAACAGACCACCTACAAATGCTTTGGCTTTGTCGCCAAGGTCGAATCTCGTCTTTTCTGGTGTTTCGAACTTTTCTTGAACACTGGTGGTTGGTTCAACGAGTTGTACGGTTGGCTCGTCGCTTCGTTCGGAGTAGTAGACAGAGACGTGAGTTGTCAATGGCTCGTCTTGCAACTCGCTTGCTCTCTTGGGGTCGTCAAGTGGCACTTCGAATGTCACCTCATCATGCGGATAGTTTGCCTGTGGCTTGTCTCTCTTGAACAGACCACCGACAAAAGCTTTGGCTTTGTCGCCAAGGTCGATTCTCGTCTTCTCTGGTGTTTCGAACTCTTCTTGAACACTGGTGGTTGGTTCAACGAGTTGTACGGTTGGTTCGTCGCTTCGTCCGGAGTGGTAGACAGAGACATGAGTTGTCAACGGCTCATCTTGCAACTCGCTTGCTTTCTTTGTGTCGTCAAGTGGACCTTCGAATGTCACCTCATCATGCGGATAGTCTGCATGTGGCTTGTCTCTCTTGAACAGACCACCTACAAATGCTTTGGCTTTGTCGCCAAGGTCGATTCTCGTCTTCTCTGGTGTTTCTAACTCTTCTTGAACACTGGTTGCTGGTTCAACGAGTTGTACGGTTGGTTCGTCGCTTCGTCCGGAGTGGTAGACAGAGACATGAGTTGTCACCGGCTCGTCTTGCAACTCGCTTGCTCTCATGGTGTCGTCAAGTGGGCCTTCGAATGTCACCTCATCATGCGGATAGTCTGCATGTGGCTTGTCTCTCTTGAACAGACCACCGACAAAAGCTTTGGCTTTGTCGCCAATGTCGATTCTCGTCTTCTCTGGTGTTTCGAACTCTTCTTGAACACTGGTGGTTGGTTCAACGAGTTGTACGGTTGGTTCGTCGCTTCGTCCGGAGTGGTAGACAGAGACATGAGTTGTCAACAGCTCATCTTGCAACTCACTTGCTTTCTTTGTGTCGTCAAGTGGACCTTCGAATGTCACCTCATCATGCGGATAGTCTGCATGTGGCTTGTCTCTCTTGAAAAGACCACCGACAAAAGCTTTGGCTTTGTCGCCAAGGTCGATTCTCGTCTTCTCTGGTGTTTCTAACTCTTCTTGAACACTGGTGGTTGGTTCAATGAGTTGTACGGTTGGTTCGTCGCTTCGTCCGGAGTGGTAGACAGAAACGTGGAAAGTCAATGGCTCATCTTGCAACTCGCTTGCTCTCTTGGTGTCGTCAAGTGGGCCTTCGAATGTCAGCTCATCATGCGGATAGTCTGCATGTGGCTTGTCTCTTTTGAATAGACCACCTACAAATGCTTTGGCTTTGTCGCCAAGGTCGAATCTCGTCTTCTCTGGTGTTTCGAACTCTTCTTGAACACTGGTGGTTGGTTCAACGAGTTGTACGGTTGGTTCGTCGCTTCGTCCGGAGTGGTAGACAGAGACATGAGTTGTCAACAGCTCATCTTGCATCTCGCTTGCTTTCTTTGTGTCGTCAAGTGGACCTTCGAATGTCACCTCATCATGCGGATAGTCTGCATGTGGCTTGTCTCTCTTGAACAGACCACCTACAAATGCTTTGGCTTTGTCGCCAAGGTCGAATCTCGTCTTCTCTGGTGTTTCGAACTCTTCTTGAACACTGGTGGTTGGTTCAATGAGTTGTACGGTTGGTTCGTCGCTTCGTCCGGAGCGGTAGACAGAGACATGAGTTGTCAACGGCTCATCTTGCAACTCGCTTGCTTTCTTTGTGTCGTCAAGTGGACCTTCGAATGTCACCTCATCATGCGGATAGTCTGCATGTGGCTTGTCTCTCTTGAACAGACCACCTACAAATGCTTTGGTTTTGTCGCCAAGGTCGAATCTCGTCTTTTCTGGTGTTTCGAACTCTTCTTGAACACTGGTGGTTGGTTCAACGAGTTGTACGGTTGGCTCGTCGCTTCGTTCGGAGTAGTAGACAGAGACGTGAGTTGTCAATGGCTCGTCTTGCAACTCGCTTGCTCTCTTGGTGTCGTCAAGTGGCACTTCGAATGTCACCTCATCATGCGGATAGTTTGCCTGTGGCTTGTCTCTCTTGAACAGACCACCGACAAAAGCTTTGGCTTTGTCGCCAAGGTCGATTCTCGTCTTCTCTGGTGTTTCGAACTCTTCTTGAACACTGGTGGTTGGTTCAACGAGTTGTACGGTTGGTTCGTCGCTTCGTCCGGAGTGGTAGACAGAGACATGAGTTGTCAACGGCTCATCTTGCAACTCGCTTGCTTTCTTTGTGTCGTCAAGTGGACCTTCGAATGTCACCTCATCATGCGGATAGTCTGCATGTGGCTTGTCTCTCTTGAACAGACCACCTACAAATGCTTTGGCTTTGTCGCCAAGGTCGATTCTCGTCTTCTCTGGTGTTTCTAACTCTTCTTGAACACTGGTGGCTGGTTCAACGAGTTGTACGGTTGGTTCGTCGCTTCGTCCGGAGTGGTAGACAGAGACATGAGTTGTCACCGGCTCGTCTTGCAACTCGCTTGCTCTCATGGTGTCGTCAAGTGGGCCTTCGAATGTCACCTCATCATGCGGATAGTCTGCATGTGGCTTGTCTCTCTTGAACAGACCACCGACAAAAGCTTTGGCTTTGTCGCCAAGGTCGATTCTCGTCTTCTCTGGTGTTTCGAACTCTTCTTGAACACTGGTGGTTGGTTCAACGAGTTGTACGGTTGGTTCGTCGCTTCGTCCGGAGTGGTAGACAGAGACATGAGTTGTCAACAGCTCATCTTGCAACTCACTTGCTTTCTTTGTGTCGTCAAGTGGACCTTCGAATGTCACCTCATCATGCGGATAGTCTGCATGTGGCTTGTCTCTCTTGAAAAGACCACCGACAAAAGCTTTGGCTTTGTCGCCAAGGTCGATTCTCGTCTTCTCTGGTGTTTCTAACTCTTCTTGAACACTGGTGGTTGGTTCAATGAGTTGTACGGTTGGTTCGTCGCTTCGTCCGGAGTGGTAGACAGAAACGTGGAAAGTCAATGGCTCATCTTGCAACTCGCTTGCTCTCTTGGTGTCGTCAAGTGGACCTTCGAATGTCACCTCATCATGCGGATAGTCTGCATGTGGCTTGTCTCTCTTGAACAGACCACCTACAAATGCTTTGGCTTTGTCGCCAAGGTCGAATCTCGTCTTTTCTGGTGTTTCGAACTCTTCTTGAACACTGGTGGTTGGTTCAACGAGTTGTACGGTTGGCTCGTCGCTTCGTTCGGAGTAGTAGACAGAGACGTGAGTTGTCAATGGCTCGTCTTGCAACTCGCTTGCTCTCTTGGGGTCGTCAAGTGGCACTTCGAATGTCACCTCATCATGCGGATAGTTTGCCTGTGGCTTGTCTCTCTTGAACAGACCACCGACAAAAGCTTTGGCTTTGTCGCCAAGGTCGATTCTCGTCTTCTCTGGTGTTTCGAACTCTTCTTGAACACTGGTGGTTGGTTCAACGAGTTGTACGGTTGGTTCGTCGCTTCGTCCGGAGTGGTAGACAGAGACATGAGTTGTCAACGGCTCATCTTGCAACTCGCTTGCTTTCTTTGTGTCGTCAAGTGGACCTTCGAATGTCACCTCATCATGCGGATAGTCTGCATGTGGCTTGTCTCTCTTGAACAGACCACCTACAAATGCTTTGGCTTTGTCGCCAAGGTCGATTCTCGTCTTCTCTGGTGATTCTAACTCTTCTTGAACACTGGTGGCTGGTTCAACGAGTTGTACGGTTGGTTCGTCGCTTCGTCCGGAGTGGTAGACAGAGACATGAGTTGTCACCGGCTCGTCTTGCAACTCGCTTGCTCTCATGGTGTCGTCAAGTGGGCCTTCGAATGTCACCTCATCATGCGGATAGTCTGCATGTGGCTTGTCTCTCTTGAACAGACCACCGACAAAAGCTTTGGCTTTGTCGCCAAGGTCGATTCTCGTCTTCTCTGGTGTTTCGAACTCTTCTTGAACACTGGTGGTTGGTTCAACGAGTTGTACGGTTGGTTCGTCGCTTCGTCCGGAGTGGTAGACAGAGACATGAGTTGTCAACAGCTCATCTTGCAACTCACTTGCTTTCTTTGTGTCGTCAAGTGGACCTTCGAATGTCACCTCATCATGCGGATAGTCTGCATGTGGCTTGTCTCTCTTGAAAAGACCACCGACAAAAGCTTTGGCTTTGTCGCCAAGGTCGATTCTCGTCTTCTCTGGTGTTTCTAACTCTTCTTGAACACTGGTGGTTGGTTCAATGAGTTGTACGGTTGGTTCGTCGCTTCGTCCGGAGTGGTAGACAGAAACGTGGAAAGTAAATGGCTCATCTTGCAACTCGCTTGCTCTCTTGGTGTCGTCAAGTGGGCCTTCGAATGTCAGCTCATCATGCGGATAGTCTGCATGTGGCTTGTCTCTTTTGAATAGACCACCTACAAATGCTTTGGCTTTGTCGCCAAGGTCGAATCTCGTCTTCTCTGGTGTTTCGAACTCTTCTTGAACACTGGTGGTTGGTTCAACGAGTTGTACGGTTGGTTCGTCGCTTCGTCCGGAGTGGTAGACAGAGACATGAGTTGTCAACAGCTCATCTTGCATCTCGCTTGCTTTCTTTGTGTCATCAAGTGGACCTTCGAATGTCACCTCATCATGCGGATAGTCTGCATGTGGCTTGTCTCTCTTGAACAGACCACCTACAAATGCTTTGGCTTTGTCGCCAAGGTCGAATCTCGTCTTCTCTGGTGTTTCGAACTCTTCTTGAACACTGGTGGTTGGTTCAATGAGTTGTACGGTTGGTTCGTCGCTTCGTCCGGAGCGGTAGACAGAGACATGAGTTGTCAACGGCTCATCTTGCAACTCGCTTGCTTTCTTTGTGTCGTCAAGTGGACCTTCGAATGTCACCTCATCATGCGGATAGTCTGCATGTGGCTTGTCTCTCTTGAACAGACCACCTACAAATGCTTTGGCTTTGTCGCCAAGGTCGAATCTCGTCTTTTCTGGTGTTTCGAACTCTTCTTGAACACTGGTGGTTGGTTCAACGAGTTGTACGGTTGGCTCGTCGCTTCGTTCGGAGTAGTAGACAGAGACGTGAGTTGTCAATGGCTCGTCTTGCAACTCGCTTGCTCTCTTGGTGTCGTCAAGTGGCACTTCGAATGTCACCTCATCATGCGGATAGTTTGCCTGTGGCTTGTCTCTCTTGAACAGACCACCGACAAAAGCTTTGGCTTTGTCGCCAAGGTCGATTCTCGTCTTCTCTGGTGTTTCGAACTCTTCTTGAACACTGGTGGTTGGTTCAACGAGTTGTACGGTTGGTTCGTCGCTTCGTCCGGAGTGGTAGACAGAGACATGAGTTGTCAACGGCTCATCTTGCAACTCGCTTGCTTTCTTTGTGTCGTCAAGTGGACCTTCGAATGTCACCTCATCATGCGGATAGTCTGCATGTGGCTTGTCTCTCTTGAACAGACCACCTACAAATGCTTTGGCTTTGTCGCCAAGGTCGATTCTCGTCTTCTCTGGTGTTTCTAACTCTTCTTGAACACTGTTGGCTGGTTCAACGAGTTGTACGGTTGGTTCGTCGCTTCGTCCGGAGTGGTAGACAGAGACATGAGTTGTCACCGGCTCGTCTTGCAACTCGCTTGCTCTCATGGTGTCGTCAAGTGGGCCTTCGAATGTCACCTCATCATGCGGATAGTCTGCATGTGGCTTGTCTCTCTTGAACAGACCACCGACAAAAGCTTTGGCTTTGTCGCCAAGGTCGATTCTCGTCTTCTCTGGTGTTTCGAACTCTTCTTGAACACTGGTGGTTGGTTCAACGAGTTGTACGGTTGGTTCGTCGCTTCGTCCGGAGTGGTAGACAGAGACATGAGTTGTCAACAGCTCATCTTGCAACTCACTTGCTTTCTTTGTGTCGTCAAGTGGACCTTCGAATGTCACCTCATCATGCGGATAGTCTGCATGTGGCTTGTCTCTCTTGAAAAGACCACCGACAAAAGCTTTGGCTTTGTCGCCAAGGTCGATTCTCGTCTTCTCTGGTGTTTCTAACTCTTCTTGAACACTGGTGGTTGGTTCAATGAGTTGTACGGTTGGTTCGTCGCTTCGTCCGGAGTGGTAGACAGAAACGTGGAAAGTCAATGGCTCATCTTGCAACTCGCTTGCTCTCTTGGTGTCGTCAAGTGGGCCTTCGAATGTCAGCTCATCATGCGGATAGTCTGCATGTGGCTTGTCTCTTTTGAATAGACCACCTACAAATGCTTTGGCTTTGTCGCCAAGGTCGAATCTCGTCTTCTCTGGTGTTTCGAACTCTTCTTGAACACTGGTGGTTGGTTCAACGAGTTGTACGGTTGGTTCGTCGCTTCGTCCGGAGTGGTAGACAGAGACATGAGTTGTCAACAGCTCATCTTGCATCTCGCTTGCTTTCTTTGTGTCGTCAAGTGGACCTTCGAATGTCACCTCATCATGCGGATAGTCTGCATGTGGCTTGTCTCTCTTGAACAGACCACCTACAAATGCTTTGGCTTTGTCGCCAAGGTCGAATCTCGTCTTCTCTGGTGTTTCGAACTCTTCTTGAACACTGGTGGTTGGTTCAATGAGTTGTACGGTTGGTTCGTCGCTTCGTCCGGAGCGGTAGACAGAGACATGAGTTGTCAACGGCTCATCTTGCAACTCGCTTGCTTTCTTTGTGTCGTCAAGTGGACCTTCGAATGTCACCTCATCATGCGGATAGTCTGCATGTGGCTTGTCTCTCTTGAACAGACCACCTACAAATGCTTTGGTTTTGTCGCCAAGGTCGAATCTCGTCTTTTCTGGTGTTTCGAACTCTTCTTGAACACTGGTGGTTGGTTCAACGAGTTGTACGGTTGGCTCGTCGCTTCGTTCGGAGTAGTAGACAGAGACGTGAGTTGTCAATGGCTCGTCTTGCAACTCGCTTGCTCTCTTGGTGTCGTCAAGTGGCACTTCGAATGTCACCTCATCATGCGGATAGTTTGCCTGTGGCTTGTCTCTCTTGAACAGACCACCGACAAAAGCTTTGGCTTTGTCGCCAAGGTCGATTCTCGTCTTCTCTGGTGTTTCGAACTCTTCTTGAACACTGGTGGTTGGTTCAACGAGTTGTACGGTTGGTTCGTCGCTTCGTCCGGAGTGGTAGACAGAGACATGAGTTGTCAACGGCTCATCTTGCAACTCGCTTGCTTTCTTTGTGTCGTCAAGTGGACCTTCGAATGTCACCTCATCATGCGGATAGTCTGCATGTGGCTTGTCTCTCTTGAACAGACCACCTACAAATGCTTTGGCTTTGTCGCCAAGGTCGATTCTCGTCTTCTCTGGTGTTTCTAACTCTTCTTGAACACTGGTGGCTGGTTCAACGAGTTGTACGGTTGGTTCGTCGCTTCGTCCGGAGTGGTAGACAGAGACATGAGTTGTCACCGGCTCGTCTTGCAACTCGCTTGCTCTCATGGTGTCGTCAAGTGGGCCTTCGAATGTCACTTCATCATGCGGATAGTCTGCATGTGGCTTGTCTCTCTTGAACAGACCACCGACAAAAGCTTTGGCTTTGTCGCCAAGGTCGATTCTCGTCTTCTCTGGTGTTTCGAACTCTTCTTGAACACTGGTGGTTGGTTCAACGAGTTGTACGGTTGGTTCGTCGCTTCGTCCGGAGTGGTAGACAGAGACATGAGTTGTCAACAGCTCATCTTGCAACTCACTTGCTTTCTTTGTGTCGTCAAGTGGACCTTCGAATGTCACCTCATCATGCGGATAGTCTGCATGTGGCTTGTCTCTCTTGAAAAGACCACCGACAAAAGCTTTGGCTTTGTCGCCAAGGTCGATTCTCGTCTTCTCTGGTGTTTCTAACTCTTCTTGAACACTGGTGGTTGGTTCAATGAGTTGTACGGTTGGTTCGTCGCTTCGTCCGGAGTGGTAGACAGAAACGTGGAAAGTCAATGGCTCATCTTGCAACTCGCTTGCTCTCTTGGTGTCGTCAAGTGGACCTTCGAATGTCACCTCATCATGCGGATAGTCTGCATGTGGCTTGTCTCTCTTGAACAGACCACCTACAAATGCTTTGGCTTTGTCGCCAAGGTCGAATCTCGTCTTTTCTGGTGTTTCGAACTCTTCTTGAACACTGGTGGTTGGTTCAACGAGTTGTACGGTTGGCTCGTCGCTTCGTTCGGAGTAGTAGACAGAGACGTGAGTTGTCAATGGCTCGTCTTGCAACTCGCTTGCTCTCTTGGGGTCGTCAAGTGGCACTTCGAATGTCACCTCATCATGCGGATAGTTTGCCTGTGGCTTGTCTCTCTTGAACAGACCACCGACAAAAGCTTTGGCTTTGTCGCCAAGGTCGATTCTCGTCTTCTCTGGTGTTTCGAACTCTTCTTGAACACTGGTGGTTGGTTCAACGAGTTGTACGGTTGGTTCGTCGCTTCGTCCGGAGTGGTAGACAGAGACATGAGTTGTCACCGGCTCGTCTTGCAACTCGCTTGCTCTCATGGTGTCGTCAAGTGGGCCTTCGAATGTCACCTCATCATGCGGATAGTCTGCATGTGGCTTGTCTCTCTTGAAAAGACCACCGACAAAAGCTTTGGCTTTGTCGCCAAGGTCGATTCTCGTCTTCTCTGGTGTTTCTAACTCTTCTTGAACACTGGTGGTTGGTTCAATGAGTTGTACGGTTGGTTCGTCGCTTCGTCCGGAGTGGTAGACAGAAACGTGGAAAGTCAATGGCTCATCTTGCAACTCGCTTGCTCTCTTGGTGTCGTCAAGTGGGCCTTCGAATGTCAGCTCATCATGCGGATAGTCTGCATGTGGCTTGTCTCTTTTGAATAGACCACCTACAAATGCTTTGGCTTTGTCGCCAAGGTCGAATCTCGTCTTCTCTGGTGTTTCGAACTCTTCTTGAACACTGGTGGTTGGTTCAACGAGTTGTACGGTTGGTTCGTCGCTTCGTCCGGAGTGGTAGACAGAGACATGAGTTGTCAACAGCTCATCTTGCATCTCGCTTGCTTTCTTTGTGTCGTCAAGTGGACCTTCGAATGTCACCTCATCATGCGGATAGTCTGCATGTGGCTTGTCTCTCTTGAACAGACCACCTACAAATGCTTTGGCTTTGTCGCCAAGGTCGAATCTCGTCTTCTCTGGTGTTTCGAACTCTTCTTGAACACTGGTGGTTGGTTCAATGAGTTGTACGGTTGGTTCGTCGCTTCGTCCGGAGCGGTAGACAGAGACATGAGTTGTCAACGGCTCATCTTGCAACTCGCTTGCTTTCTTTGTGTCGTCAAGTGGACCTTCGAATGTCACCTCATCATGCGGATAGTCTGCATGTGGCTTGTCTCTCTTGAACAGACCACCTACAAATGCTTTGGTTTTGTCGCCAAGGTCGAATCTCGTCTTTTCTGGTGTTTCGAACTCTTCTTGAACACTGGTGGTTGGTTCAACGAGTTGTACGGTTGGCTCGTCGCTTCGTTCGGAGTAGTAGACAGAGACGTGAGTTGTCAATGGCTCGTCTTGCAACTCGCTTGCTCTCTTGGTGTCGTCAAGTGGCACTTCGAATGTCACCTCATCATGCGGATAGTTTGCCTGTGGCTTGTCTCTCTTGAACAGACCACCGACAAAAGCTTTGGCTTTGTCGCCAAGGTCGATTCTCGTCTTCTCTGGTGTTTCGAACTCTTCTTGAACACTGGTGGTTGGTTCAACGAGTTGTACGGTTGGTTCGTCGCTTCGTCCGGAGTGGTAGACAGAGACATGAGTTGTCAACGGCTCATCTTGCAACTCGCTTGCTTTCTTTGTGTCGTCAAGTGGACCTTCGAATGTCACCTCATCATGCGGATAGTCTGCATGTGGCTTGTCTCTCTTGAACAGACCACCTACAAATGCTTTGGCTTTGTCGCCAAGGTCGATTCTCGTCTTCTCTGGTGTTTCTAACTCTTCTTGAACACTGGTGGCTGGTTCAACGAGTTGTACGGTTGGTTCGTCGCTTCGTCCGGAGTGGTAGACAGAGACATGAGTTGTCACCGGCTCGTCTTGCAACTCGCTTGCTCTCATGGTGTCGTCAAGTGGGCCTTCGAATGTCACTTCATCATGCGGATAGTCTGCATGTGGCTTGTCTCTCTTGAACAGACCACCGACAAAAGCTTTGGCTTTGTCGCCAAGGTCGATTCTCGTCTTCTCTGGTGTTTCGAACTCTTCTTGAACACTGGTGGTTGGTTCAACGAGTTGTACGGTTGGTTCGTCGCTTCGTCCGGAGTGGTAGACAGAGACATGAGTTGTCAACAGCTCATCTTGCAACTCACTTGCTTTCTTTGTGTCGTCAAGTGGACCTTCGAATGTCACCTCATCATGCGGATAGTCTGCATGTGGCTTGTCTCTCTTGAAAAGACCACCGACAAAAGCTTTGGCTTTGTCGCCAAGGTCGATTCTCGTCTTCTCTGGTGTTTCTAACTCTTCTTGAACACTGGTGGTTGGTTCAATGAGTTGTACGGTTGGTTCGTCGCTTCGTCCGGAGTGGTAGACAGAAACGTGGAAAGTCAATGGCTCATCTTGCAACTCGCTTGCTCTCTTGGTGTCGTCAAGTGGACCTTCGAATGTCACCTCATCATGCGGATAGTCTGCATGTGGCTTGTCTCTCTTGAACAGACCACCTACAAATGCTTTGGCTTTGTCGCCAAGGTCGAATCTCGTCTTTTCTGGTGTTTCGAACTCTTCTTGAACACTGGTGGTTGGTTCAACGAGTTGTACGGTTGGCTCGTCGCTTCGTTCGGAGTAGTAGACAGAGACGTGAGTTGTCAATGGCTCGTCTTGCAACTCGCTTGCTCTCTTGGGGTCGTCAAGTGGCACTTCGAATGTCACCTCATCATGCGGATAGTTTGCCTGTGGCTTGTCTCTCTTGAACAGACCACCGACAAAAGCTTTGGCTTTGTCGCCAAGGTCGATTCTCGTCTTCTCTGGTGTTTCGAACTCTTCTTGAACACTGGTGGTTGGTTCAACGAGTTGTACGGTTGGTTCGTCGCTTCGTCCGGAGTGGTAGACAGAGACATGAGTTGTCAACGGCTCATCTTGCAACTCGCTTGCTTTCTTTGTGTCGTCAAGTGGACCTTCGAATGTCACCTCATCATGCGGATAGTCTGCATGTGGCTTGTCTCTCTTGAACAGACCACCTACAAATGCTTTGGCTTTGTCGCCAAGGTCGATTCTCGTCTTCTCTGGTGTTTCTAACTCTTCTTGAACACTGGTGGCTGGTTCAACGAGTTGTACGGTTGGTTCGTCGCTTCGTCCGGAGTGGTAGACAGAGACATGAGTTGTCACCGGCTCGTCTTGCAACTCGCTTGCTCTCATGGTGTCGTCAAGTGGGCCTTCGAATGTCACCTCATCATGCGGATAGTCTGCATGTGGCTTGTCTCTCTTGAACAGACCACCGACAAAAGCTTTGGCTTTGTCGCCAAGGTCGATTCTCGTCTTCTCTGGTGTTTCGAACTCTTCTTGAACACTGGTGGTTGGTTCAACGAGTTGTACGGTTGGTTCGTCGCTTCGTCCGGAGTGGTAGACAGAGACATGAGTTGTCAACAGCTCATCTTGCAACTCACTTGCTTTCTTTGTGTCGTCAAGTGGACCTTCGAATGTCACCTCATCATGCGGATAGTCTGCATGTGGCTTGTCTCTCTTGAAAAGACCACCGACAAAAGCTTTGGCTTTGTCGCCAAGGTCGATTCTCGTCTTCTCTGGTGTTTCTAACTCTTCTTGAACACTGGTGGTTGGTTCAATGAGTTGTACGGTTGGTTCGTCGCTTCGTCCGGAGTGGTAGACAGAAACGTGGAAAGTAAATGGCTCATCTTGCAACTCGCTTGCTCTCTTGGTGTCGTCAAGTGGGCCTTCGAATGTCAGCTCATCATGCGGATAGTCTGCATGTGGCTTGTCTCTTTTGAATAGACCACCTACAAATGCTTTGGCTTTGTCGCCAAGGTCGAATCTCGTCTTCTCTGGTGTTTCGAACTCTTCTTGAACACTGGTGGTTGGTTCAACGAGTTGTACGGTTGGTTCGTCGCTTCGTCCGGAGTGGTAGACAGAGACATGAGTTGTCAACAGCTCATCTTGCATCTCGCTTGCTTTCTTTGTGTCATCAAGTGGACCTTCGAATGTCACCTCATCATGCGGATAGTCTGCATGTGGCTTGTCTCTCTTGAACAGACCACCTACAAATGCTTTGGCTTTGTCGCCAAGGTCGAATCTCGTCTTCTCTGGTGTTTCGAACTCTTCTTGAACACTGGTGGTTGGTTCAATGAGTTGTACGGTTGGTTCGTCGCTTCGTCCGGAGCGGTAGACAGAGACATGAGTTGTCAACGGCTCATCTTGCAACTCGCTTGCTTTCTTTGTGTCGTCAAGTGGACCTTCGAATGTCACCTCATCATGCGGATAGTCTGCATGTGGCTTGTCTCTCTTGAACAGACCACCTACAAATGCTTTGGCTTTGTCGCCAAGGTCGAATCTCGTCTTTTCTGGTGTTTCGAACTCTTCTTGAACACTGGTGGTTGGTTCAACGAGTTGTACGGTTGGCTCGTCGCTTCGTTCGGAGTAGTAGACAGAGACGTGAGTTGTCAATGGCTCGTCTTGCAACTCGCTTGCTCTCTTGGTGTCGTCAAGTGGCACTTCGAATGTCACCTCATCATGCGGATAGTTTGCCTGTGGCTTGTCTCTCTTGAACAGACCACCGACAAAAGCTTTGGCTTTGTCGCCAAGGTCGATTCTCGTCTTCTCTGGTGTTTCGAACTCTTCTTGAACACTGGTGGTTGGTTCAACGAGTTGTACGGTTGGTTCGTCGCTTCGTCCGGAGTGGTAGACAGAGACATGAGTTGTCAACGGCTCATCTTGCAACTCGCTTGCTTTCTTTGTGTCGTCAAGTGGACCTTCGGAAGTCACCTCATCATGCGGATAGTCTGCATGTGGCTTGTCTCTCTTGAACAGACCACCTACAAATGCTTTGGCTTTGTCGCCAAGGTCGATTCTCGTCTTCTCTGGTGTTTCTAACTCTTCTTGAACACTGTTGGCTGGTTCAACGAGTTGTACGGTTGGTTCGTCGCTTCGTCCGGAGTGGTAGACAGAGACATGAGTTGTCAAAGGCTCATCTTGCAACTCGCTTGATTTCTTTGTGTCGTCTAGTGGACCTTCGAATGTCTCCTCATCATGCGGATAGTCTGCATGTGGCTTGTCTCTCTTGAACAGACCACCTACAAATGCTTTGGCTTTGTCGCCAAGGTCGATTCTCGTCTTCTCTGGTGTTTCTAACTCTTCTTGAACACTGGTGGTTGGTTCAATGAGTTGTACGGTTGGTTCGTCGCTTCGTCCGGAGTGGTAGACAGAGACGTGAGTTGTCAATGGCTCATCTTGCAACTCGCTTGCTCTCTTGGTGTCGTCAAGTGGGCCTTCGAATGTCACCTCATCATGCGGATAGTCTGCATTTGGCTTGTCTCTCTTGAACAGACCACCTACAAATGCTTTGGCTTTGTCGCCAAGGTCGATTCTCGTCTTCTCTGGTGTTTCTAACTCTTCTTGAACACTGGTGGTTGGTTCAACGAGTTGTACGGTTGGTTCGTCGCTTCGTCCGGAGTGGTAGACAGAGACGTGAGTTGTCAATGGCTCATCTTGCAACTCGCTTGCTCTCTTGGTGTCGTCAAGTGGGCCTTCGAATGTCACCTCATCATGCGGATAGTCTGCATGTGGCTTGTCTCTCTTGAACAGACCACCGACAAAAGCTTTGGCTTTGTCGCCAAGGTCGATTCTGGTCTTCTTTGGTGTTTCTAACTCTTCTTGATCACTGGTGGTTGGTTCAACGAGTTGTACGGTTGGCTCGTCGCTAAGTCCGGAGCGGTAGACAGAGACGTGACTTGTCAATGGCTCGTCTTGCAACTCGCTTGCTCTCTTGGTGTCGTCAAGTGGGCCTTCGAATGTCACCTCATCAAGCGGATAGTCTACATGTGGCTTGTCTCTCTTGAACAGACCACCGACAAAAGCTTTGGCTTTATCGCCAAGGTCGATTCTCGTCTTCTCTGGTGTTTCTAACACCTCTTGAGCACTGGTGGTTGGTTCGACGAGTTGTACGGTTGGTTCGTCGCTTCGTCCGGAGTGGTAGACAGAGACGTGAGTTGTCACCGGCTCGTCTTGCAACTCGCTTGCTCTCATGGTGTCGTCAAGTGGGCCTTCGAATGCCACCTCATCTTGCGGATAGTCTACATGTGGCTTGTCCTTCTTAAACAGACCACCGACAAAAGCTTTGGCTTTGTCGCCAAGGTCGAGTCTTGTCTTCTCTGGTGTTTCTAATTCTTCTTGAACACTGGTGGTTGGTTCAATGAGTTGTACGGTTGGTTCATCGCTCCGGCCGGCGTGGTAGACAGAGACGTGAATTTTCAACGGCTCGTCTCGCAATTCGCTTGCTCTCTTGGTGTCGTCAAGTAGACCTTCGAATGCCAACTCATCATGCGGATAGTCTGCATGTGGCTTGTCTTCTTTGAACAGACCACCGACAAAAGCTTTGGCTTCGTCGCCAAGGTCGAGTCTCGTCTTCTCTGGTGTTTCTAACTCTTCTTGAAGACTGGTGGTTTGTTCAACGAGTTGTACGGTTGGTTCGTAGCTTCGTCCGGAGTGATAGACAGAGACGTGAGTTTTCAACGGCTCGTCTTGCAACTCGCTTGCTCTCTTGGTGTCGTCAAGTGGACCTTCGAATGTTATTTTTTCAAATAGATAGGCTGCATGTGGCTCTTCTCTCTCCAACAGGCCACTGACAAAAGTTTTAGCTCTGTTTCCTGGGTCCAGTTCTCGCGTTGTTCCGTCTTCATAAATACCGGTAGTTGCTTCGCTTTTTTTACCGATGAGGTATACAGAAACTGTAGTTGGTACTGCTGCATCTCGCAAATCACTCGCTGTTTTGGCTTCGTCAAGCGGATCTTTTAAAAATGCTCCTTTTGCTAAATCTGCTTCGCTTCTCAAAACATACTCGTAGTGCGGACGGCATTTTTCAGCATCCCATGGCCTCTTACATAAATTCTCCAATGCTTGTGATTTTGATAAATTGTTGCCTTCTCTGTCAAAATACTCGTCTGAAACTGAAAAGACTGTGGATTGCTCGAGTTTATAATTATTCCCAAAATCGTCAAAATTATAGTTTAGTGGCTCTTCAGGTAACTCATGCCATCTTGAAGTTTCGTAAATTCTAACATCGTTGTCTGGATTCATTTCTAAGCCTGACATATGTGGGACACTTGATGTTAGATGATGATAGCTCGCAGATGATTCATCCTCTCTCGACATCCTTCTAGGCTGTTGAGTTCGGAATAAGTCTTCACCAAAGGCGCTCTTGAGTTCTCTGGAGTGTATGACAGAGTATGTCATGTCTTCTGGAGACATCGAGGTGGACTCCGCCATTCCTCGACTCGTGGACGGCGTTGGTCTGTCGCACATCTCTGATGATGTTTCTGTCGCCATGTCCATCTGAAAATTGCTCGCGTTTTTTAATTTCTCAGCCTATGATTTGCAGATGAGATATCAGCCCGATTATTTGATATCAAGCGTAGAAATCGTTCCACCATTCTGTATTTTTCAAATAAAACTAAACTGCCGCCTGGATCAAAGCTAGTCCTCCATTCTAATTTAACTGAGCTTCCTCTATCTACCGTCTGGTCATATTTTACAATATTATAACTTGAGGTCATGACTTTTCAGACTTTTTAAATTAGCATTTGTTAATTTTCACGAATTTTTTAGCTGAAGATTTGGTTTCAAAACACGTCGCTGATTTAAGGTGATTTTTCATACGATCATCTTCTCAGAACCAGCTAAAATGAGTGAGCAACCAAAACCAGTTTCGGTTACCCCAAATCTCACCATTTGAAAGTCCTCGTATTGGTCGTCGGATGACTCGGAAGGCATGCTCGGCAGTCCAACTTCGGACTCGTTCTCGGAGACCTCCGACTTCTTTTCGCTTTCTGCTTCTAGCTCGTAGTTGGGAAGGGAGAAGTCTTGAGGGGAAGACGAGGAAGACGAGGCTCCCGTTGGCAGAAGCTCTACGTCAACATTCAAGGAAGCGGTAACGGGAGCGGAAATTGCGCTAGGCGTGGTTTCTCGACGGCCCGTAACAATGTAGAGAGGAGATAAAGGGACGGCTTCGGTAGGCGAATGCTCTTCTGAGGAGGCGAAAGAGAGGTCGATAGTAAGTGTAGCTTCTTCGCCTTCTTGCTCATGTCTCTCGCTTTGTTGCGTGCGCAGAGACGTCACCAGCTCAAAGTCATCGCCGCTTTCCGCTTCTGAGCTGCTGTCCGTCACATCGATGACATGATAAGTGGTTGTGGTCGTCGTGATGATGGTCGTCGTTTGGCACGCTTCCGCCCCGACCGAGATCCCATTGTGCAGTGGAACACCTACAACCACAATTTTTCATTCCTCTAAATTTTCATTGGTTCTTCTCTCTCTCTCTCTCTCTCTCTCTCTCTCTCTCTCTCTCTCTCTCTCTCTCTCTCTCTCTCTCTCTCTCTCTCTCAGGGACGACAGACAGCACTACTAACACTGTCATTGATAAAAAGTAATAAAGTAATAAAAGAAACTATAACGGGAAAAATTGAAAGTTGTGTCCATGTTGAAGGAATCCTCGGATCTAACCTGCAGAAGTGAGGCCTCCTATGAGTGGCACTGGCGTAGCGTGCAGTCGAGTGGTCGTCGAGGACACTGACTGCGCCGAGTTTGTGGCTGCTGTCGTGTTGGCAAGGGAGGACAGCACGAGAGCTGCGTCTCGTCGGTCACCATCTGCGGAATGAGGCGGAAGGATGACTTGTGAGGAAAAATAGAACTGACAATTTCTTTATGAAACAAATCTTCCAGCGCTCATTTAAACCTCACGGCAGGAGACGCGCCCCTCTGATTTAAGATAAAGACCTGAACTAATTAAACCAGTGTCTGAATCTTGTAAAACTGCTGGTTCTTATAACACGAATGAGTTTGAGATTTGTGAAAAGTTATTGTTCCTATTGATTTGTTTCTAAAAAACGTGTCCCTGATGACGGTTGAACTTTTGACTTGAGGTTTAATGTTTCTGACTTGGAGTTTAAAGCGGTCAAACCAAAAATATACGTGTTGCGAATATTCTCTGGGCATACTTACATATGTAGGCAACACTACATGAATACGTTCAATCTCTTCAGCTGTCTTTTTTCTTTGCATGGCAGAATCACATCGAAGCAATGTCTTCCTACTTCGTTCACTGTTCCACACAACTATTCAGAGAATTTTGGCAAAGCTCGCTGGCTTATCTTTGAGACGAAACTTTCGAAGTGGATATACAACAACACGTATTGTATGTACTTGATACACACAGTAGCTTATCAAAACTCAGTTTTGGTGATGTTGACAACTAGCGCTTTATGTCAAAGCATCATTTGAAAGAAATCATCAATTGATTCTTTGAGTAATTTAGTTATTCAGCAACGCATTAGTTTACTTCTAATTCATTCATTCCTACAATCATTCTTTCATTTATGTTATAGTTTACACATTCAATCATTTGTAAATTTTCTCCTTCATTTATTCGTTCATTCATTCAATCAGGCATCCCGTATTTCCTTACTTCATTCATCCATCCCATTTTTCATTCTTCCATTCAGTCATTCATCAATTCATAAACTTAATTATTCGTCCATTCGATCATTCATTCATTCTTTCATCAATCCAAACGTTTATCAATTCAAGAACTCAATTTTTTTGTTCGTTACTAATTTAGTTGATAAGTTTATTTATTAGGTTATTAGTTAGTTAATTTGTTGAAGAATTGATCAAATAATTGGATATTTGGTTCATTCACTAACTCATTCACTCATTCATTCACTCGTTCATTTATTCATTCATTCACTTATTTATTCATTCCTTCAATCATCCATTTACTAAATCATCCATTTATTCCTTTATTGTTTAATTAATTTCTTCATCCACTTAATCGCTGTAGGCTGAAGAAAGGGTGTTAAGGGCCCATCGAGAACTCATGAGAAAAATAACCATTGATGTCGTCTAGCGGGACTGGCATCTGCACGATATGCACTCTCTCGGTCGTCGTGATTGTCCGCTGATGGAAGGGAGCGAACTGGGAAGAGGCCGCCGATGTGTCTGACTCGGAGTCGCCGCCGGCTCCGGTTGGATACTCAAACCAAAGTGATTGATTAGTCATGAGTCATTTCAGATTTATTATATTTAGTTATTTATTTTATCGACATTTTACAATTCTAAGTTATGGTGAGATACATTGTAAATGATACTCAATTGTGGAGACATGTAAGGCAAATTTATAAATGCTACTGATTATTCTCCAGTTCACTTAGTACATTCTTGTTACGGAGACGACTTACGAACTACTCTACTTTTCCTGATTTCAATATTTCACTCGAGATTCCGAAAAAAATTCTTGAAACCCGTAAACCGAAACAATTGAATCTAAAAGTGGAAGAGGTACATTCAGTTGCAATACCATTTATATTTGTACGAGTGGGGGAGGTGCTCTTGGAAATGGGTGATTTTTCAATATTAGACGTGGAATTTCAATAATAATTATAGACGCGTGACTTATCATTGAAGATCTTTCAACCCATTTTAATGTCTGCAATCACTCTTCTTTCAGCTAAAGTACTCAGGCCAACTAGATTCAGACGATAACATGGAAGGCTAAGAGGGTAATCCGGCTGTGGGAAACATCGATAAAAGAGAATTCTAAAGAAATGTCTCAAAAACTTCTCTAGGAGATCAGAATCCTTCCGGTATATTGGATTCCATTGACAAGAGGCAAATTCTAGATGAGGTAGAACATATGTAGTGGAACACTTAACAAATACTTGGGAGTCATTGATAGTTATAGAGCGGAGCATAGCGTACATCGCTTTAGTAGCCTTCATAGTTCGTTCAAGAATAGCAGCATGTCTGCGAAGAGATGGGACTATTTGGACTCCAAGGTCTCTCACTTGAGTAGATACTTCTAGAACATTGTTATTCATGAGGTAATTCAAAATACGAGAAGTTTTGCGTAAGCGTAGATGATAAGTCTTGTTCGAAGATAAAGAAAGATGTTTGGCTACTCTTCAAGTACAAACAACATCTAGACAATTCTGCATTTCGAGATTTCGTTCGATTAGATTGTGAGCACTGTGAGATACATATGATTTGATCTCGTCTGCGTATGCTTGCAAACGTACATTCGGATAAGAGCTAAGTGCGTAATTCGATTCGCTAATGTATAGGGAGAACAGAAGTGGTCCTAATACGGAACCCTGCGGCTCGCCAGATGTCACAGGTTGGGGAGCAGACATGGTCTTGCCCATACGAACAGAAAAATTACGACCATCAAAAAAAGATTCTAGCCAAGACATCAAATATGGAGACAAACCGAAACGTGCTAGCTATGTCAACAATTTATATATACTTATCGTATCGAATGCCTCAGTGAAGTCTAGATAAATCACATCGACTGATAAGCCCCTACTGATACATTGTGCCCAGTCATCTTCACAGACTAGAGGATTGGTAACAACAGAAGCACGGGAGCGAAAACCATGTTGATTTTCGGGTAACAATTCGAAATTCGCTAAATTGTCATCGATAATCGCTCTAATCAAACGTTCCATGACTTTAGAAGCAGGGGGAAGAATGGATATTGGTCTACATATACGAGAACGGTACGGCAGAGTCTTTCACTGTCTTAGGGATAGCAGTAATCAGAGAATGTTTCCATACAGAAGGGGTCTTACCAAGCCATAAAGAGAAACTGAAAATGGGAGCAAGCGGAAGAGCGAGTTTTGAAGACTATCTAAGGAATTCCAGACTATCTGAGAAAATTCAGACTATTTGAGGAGTTATTAGTAAATAAGAAAATATTCCTAGTAGATAGCTTTTGAGTATCGTTTGGAAGATTTTTTCAACAACTCTATTTCAAATAAAAAATTAGAGAAAGAATCTCTGGATAAAAATGCTGGAGTTCAAAACTGACCCTTTTAGGCTTTTCTGAAAAGGACATATTATTGATACGAGAAAAAGAATAGATGATAAATTAATGAGTTATTGATGTTATCTATAATTAAGTGTATTCGCACTTTATGGGCACTTTCTCAAAAGCCTTGTCTAGAGAGCATAACTAATTGTTTGAGCTGGGGCAAACTGACTTCTGTTACTCACAGTGATAACATAAGTAACCGGTTAATTTACGATTTCTTCATTAACTCAAATAATTTTCTGTATTAAAAATGAATTGTATCGATCAAAAACAGTGGATTGCGGACGGAACGCTTTGGACCATTGACTTCGTCTATCCATGACCCATAAGCCCAATATATTCCCAAAAATCTCAAGTAAATACATATGTATGTACCACTTGCGGTCTCTGCTCAGCAGGAGATAGTTCCAATCTCTCCCTACGGGTCACCGACCATATCGGACCCGAGGAAGTCGTGGGTCGTGTTGAGCTGCTTGGCAAGTTGTCTTGGCCTGAACAAAACATAAAAATAGGCTTCTTTGGTAGTTCAAAAAATTTTTTCATCTAAGTTTTTTTTAGGAAGCCATTTGATCTAGCCCAAGAAAGTCTTCGGAGTGATAAGGTTCTGTAAATTTTATTCAAAGACAATTTGGGAGCTGTATTCACGGCGAAAGGCTGTAGACTTACTAGCGACGTTCAAGATTCTCAACAACTTCACTTCAATCGACCCAAACTCCATGTTTCATTTCAACAGCCATAACTATGGTACTAGATCTAACCCAAATAAACTCATAAAACCATTAACACGATCAGCTTTGCATTCTAATATATTATCATCCCGAGTAGTTGAGAGTTGGAACGACATACCTAATGAGGTCAGGGCATGTCCTATTGTCAGCTTGTTCAGAGAGCACATGAAAAGTTATTATTAATTTATATTATTTCTCTGTAACATTTTCTTTGTAACATTTTCAATTGCCTAACTATCAAGTTTAAAAGAAAACTTTCAAGGACTTTCTACTGTGAAATATCTTATTTTTTCTCAAATCCTAATTTTTCTCACTTATTTTATGAAAAAGTGAAATGCCTGTGTAATTTTTCAATTGTGATCAATACCTTACTTTTGTAAATACGCTACTCGCACTGTACAAAAAAGTATATAAAGTATATAAAGACTGTAAATTTTTATTTTAAAAAAATTACCGTCTTTACGGGACGCTAAACTTTGTATAGAAAAAAATGCATTCAGAAGAACTGTGCGCAACTGAACTTCTAAAGGCGCATGAGAAGTGTGAAATGGTTTGCCGATATTGCGGTTCTCGGCAGGGTGTTTTTCAGCACCCGCACAACTTTTTTCGAGTGAATAGGTTTTCAAAATTTTAGAGTTCATTATTACATTTTTCCAATGATTTGGAATTTCCCTACGTGAAATCCGAAAAAAAATTCCAAGTGCATAGATTTTTTTCACCCGCAGTGCGGGTCAGAAAACACTTTGGTTCTCGGCCTATGCACAACCTTTGCACAAACATTGGTGAGTTTACTGCGTTCTGTTTACTCTGTTTGCAGAATTCCACAAAGGTCAGCATTCATTATTATAGTTTTTCGAGGCCTTATTTTGCTGTTTCTCAGAGGTTTTTTTCTCATTATCTAAAATCATTACAAATACACGCACATTCATATAGTTTCAGCTCCCTCTTTTTCTTCGCCTCACAGAAACAACTTTTGGTGAACCGACCTTGTCTTAATGGATCCCTTGATGGTCGTTGCGGGTCGGCCATTTCTGCCTCTAGAAAAGGATCAAATCCATTGGACAACTCCCTGTTTATGAACACAACGAAACAAGTTGGAAACAGAAGCGAATGACTCAACGATGATGCATGTTTTGAAAAAGGTTCGGTTCTGATGAATCAGACAGAGGAAGAGGGTGAGAAAAAGAGAGACCGAAAGAGCTTGGCTACTTCTAGTTATGTACATACATACTATTGGTCAAACTACCAGACGGAAAAAAACTAGTCCACCGGCCGGGATCGAACCCAACCATCTCTCATATCCCTCTCTCTTCATCCGGGGTTCATCGCGTTACCACCGCACCCTATATGGAAGGCTCAAGGACCTTGTTCTATCAATTTGAAATACCTAATAAGAGGGATGTAAGATTTATGTACATATATACTTGATAGGTGTCCTTTTTTTCCTTTTTAGGAAATACGAAGTTTTCATGTTGCGCAGAGGATGAGTTACGTGATCGTAATGATTGACTGTTGATTGATCAACAGTCAATCAGTAAAGGAAAGTAGACAAATACCACAGAAAACATGTGAGTTATTTCAACGAAAGAGAAGGCTAGAGAGAGACAAATCAACACAGAGTAAGACAGAGATAGAAAAAGGGTAAAAATAAAAAGAGATTAAAAAAATTTGGAGAGATGTTTCAGAACTTCGAGAGCAAAAAACCAAAGTGAGACGCAGATGATAGACGGAAAAATTCGGTAATAAAAGAAGCCGAGAAAAAATTGTTGAAGAGGAAATGCAAAGTATTCATGTGACACTTTGACATTCTTAAGGCGATTGAGGGATCAAATATTCACTAATCACAAATATCATGTGACACTTTGACATTCTTAAGGCGATTGAGGGATCAAATATTCACTAATCACAAATATCTATAAAATATTCACCGTTCAATGCTTTCCAATGAATACAGTGGTCTATTCTTATCTAATTCATTTTTGGTTTCTCCTTTCTTCTCCTATGATATTATGATGTCAATAGGTCCATTCTTTTAATAAAATCGAATCGAGTAAGTGCGAATATATTAGAGAAAAATTCCCGATTAGATTGCCAGGTGATAGGCTCCTCCCCTCTTTTCAGTGAAAACCCCATTATTGCCAGGTGATAGACTCCTCCCCTCTTTTCAGTGAAAACCCCATTATTGCCAGGTGATAGACTCCTCCCCTCTTTTCAGTGAAAACCCCATTATTGCCAGGTGATAGGCTCCTCCCCTCTTTTCAGTGAAAACCCCATTATTGCCAGGTGATAGACTCCTCCCCTCTTTTCAGTGAAAACCCCATTATTGCCAGGTGATAGGCTCCTCCCCTCTTTTCAGTGAAAACCCCATTATTGCCAGGTGATAGGCTCCTCCCCTCTTTTCAGTGAAAACCCCATTATTGCCAGGTGATAGACTCCTCCCCTCTTTTCAGTGAAAACCCCATTATTGCCAGGTGATAGACTCCTCCCCTCTTTTCAGTGAAAACCCCATTATTGCCAGGTGATAGGCTCCTCCCCTCTTTTCAGTGAAAACCCCATTATTGCCAGGTGATAGACTCCTCCCCTCTTTTCAGTGAAAACCCCATTATTGCCAGGTGATAGACTCCTCCCCTCTTTTCAGTGAAAACCCCATTATTGCCAGGTGATAGGCTCCTCCCCTCTTTTCAGTGAAAACCCCATTATTGCCAGGTGATAGGCTCCTCCCCTCTTTTCAGTGAAAACCCCATTATTTATAAAAGGGTTCGAAACATTAATTTAGAAAAGTACTCAAGTCTTTTTGTGGAAATATATTACTTGAATGAAAATATATTAACTGAGGTTTCAGTTTAAACTTGTGTTGTAGAATGAATTGTGAAGAAAAGAGGAGAAAACAGAAAAAGAAAGAGAGAGAGACAGACAGACAAAGAGATAAAGAGAGACAGAGGGGAAGTGGGAGTAAAAGAATAAGATAAAAGGAGATCTAGAGTAGAAGAAAAGGAAGAAAGAGAGATAGAGAGATGAAAGAAATACGCAATGACCAATACTCAAATATGTTAAAGGGAATGCGCATAATATGTATGTATGTATATAGTACAAGACATACAATTTCATAATATGTATGTATGTATATAGTACAAGACATACAATTTCATAATATGTATGTATGTATGTATATAGTACAAGACATACAATTTCATAATATGTATGTATGTATATAGTACAAGACATACAATTTCTCTAAGCGTTTGTACGCATGTCAAAAAAGTTTTATATGTTAAAAGGTTAAAAGTGTCCAACATCCAATTAACTCATTCAATTACGCGCATATGTACACAAAACGATATAATATCTGATTATCAAACAAAGTTTTTTAAACAATGTAACAAGTAGAATAAAGTCGATTCTTCGGTTAAAGTCAATTTTTTTTGTCAGCTGAGGGTTTTAATGAGTTTCACTGGGGTTTTAAAAAGGTTTAAATGTTTTAATTCATAATTAAATTACATCTAAAAATTCCTTTCTTATTTGCCTTCGCTCAATTTTACGTCAAAAAGATTGATGAAATGTGATCATAATCACCCTTTATAGAGTGTCTAGAGATCAGTTTCCATGAGTTCCATCACAACGGTGGGTCGAGAAAAGTATGAATCATTTCAAGAAAACGAAATTTCCAACTCGAAATCGAAGAGGAGTTTTAAAGGCCAATTTTTAAAAAAATCTCTCATATCAGAGAAGAAGATTGGAAAAACATTTTCAGTTTTGGGCCCGCAAACAAGTTTCATTTGCGTGAATTAAATATTAAAGAGGCACTTATCAACTGATGAAATTTTAGAGAAATTTTGAGGATATTTTTTTAAATGAGTAATCTGAGAACCCGTTTTGACCGCAATGAATGAACAATAAATTTTTGTTTGCTTAGACGCAAAAAAGAAAAAGAGAATTATTCTTAAAATTTTCAGTTCTAATTAGAAAAAAAGTATTCAAAACATCCTTGGAATGAAGCTCATGCAAAACATAGTCAAAATATCATCTGGGAGTAGAAAACCTTACTAGCAGTACCGAAAAGGTAGAGAGAGAGCGGGAGAGAGAGAGAGAGAGAGAGAACTAGGAAGAGAAAGAGAGAAAAACCTTACTAGCAGTACCGAAAAGGTAGAGAGAGAGAGCGGGAGAGAGAGAGAGAGAGAACTAGGAAGAGAAAGACAAGAGAATGGGAGTAGAGCTATCGGCAGAGTTAGAGAAAAGAGAACACTTCAACAACACAACAAAAACAACAACTGCAGAATGAGAAAATGCAAAGCAACTCCGCTTGAATGTTGTAATGAAAATGAGTGGCTTCAGAAGAAGAAAGACAGGCAGCAGAGAAGGGTTAGAAAGCAAGAAGGTAACGAATGACAAGTGGTAGAGAGTGCTGAGGGAGATAGACAGAATCACAGAGAAAAAATAAAGAGAGGTAGAAGAGGAAGAAATAGAGAGAAATACAAAGAGAAGAAATAAGAGAGGAAATGAAAAAGAGTGTAAAAGAGATACAGTAATAGAGAAAAAAAAGAGAATTTTGAACAATAAACCGGAAAACAATAAAATACGATCAAGATAGCAGCAGTCAAAGAATTGAAACACTCGAAATAGACGGGGGAAGTTGCTTCCTGAGAGAAAAAAAATTAAGAATAACCGTGGTTTGAAGATTTTGGGTTGTCAGGGCGGCGGTTTACTCAGCGCAGCCTTTCTCTTCACTTTTTTTGAAGTCTCAATTTCTTTCCCATTCCAACTCGTTTTCAATAACCCATTATATGAAAAAGCTGTTTAGGCTGCAGATCTCCTCGAAACGCATTTCTTACTCGTCAAATCGGGCCGCTTTTTAGTTATTAAGCCCAAGCCTATCTCTTTTTAATTCCTAATTGTGAAAAAACACGAATTTTTTTAGGAAACAGAGAAGCATGTAGTGTCAATACGTGGATGGTACGGAAGGCTAAAACTCAGAATTAGCCTCGGAATGAAGGGAAGCTGGCCCAACCGAGGGGGAAAATGGGTTTACAGATCTGTAGAAAATGTGCAGATATGGATCAACAATTCATGGGACTGGATCAGTGGGTTTTTTATTGCTACTTAAACGGTCATAATTACCTGAATGCAAAAACTGAATTGAATTCTTTTTTTAAACAGAAAATCTACTCTCATTCACTACCAATCAATCTATTTATTCAATGGAAACTGCTTTCGTAAATAATGAATCCGAAACAAATTGTTTTCTTTCGGTAAGATAAACTGATAGAAAAAAACTTGTCACTGAACTCTGATTTCTGTAGATATATTTAGGCAAGGATCATATGTGAACATATTGCAGAATGTTTTGTTCTGATTCTCGCATAAAACTGATTAGTTATAATCAAATGAAACCGTAATGATTTGGCGAGCTGTTGATAAATAGTTAGTATATGAATAATCGCCCTGAGAAACATTACTACACGGAAGATTGAACTACTGAACTTGTTAACACAGGGAATTCTCAAATTCTAGTAGGTATACTCTATCTAGATATACTGTAATCAACTGATATATTGTTGGTATACTGTAATCAACTGATTACCAAATATTTATGAACATTTGATTTTCGCTGATGTGGTATTTCATGGTTGGAAAGTAGTTTTGTGCAGCTTAGCCATACCCATATTTGCTCTCATGTACGTACGACAGGAATGTTTACATTTTGATTGATTCACTCACGCTCTTTTCTCATATTTTGACAGATGGGTTGACATTGTGACCACTCTCTCGAAATTCTACTTCCTCTGAAGATTTCCTTGATAACGTTCGGCGTCGACTGAAAATCTTTTTGTTTTAGAAAGACCCCATCTCCACGTATTCTGACCTACCAAGTTCGTATATCTTTCCAAACTCAATGCGTTGTACGCGAATTTATCCGTTAAAAAACATTCATTAACCTATCGCTAGAGCAATCAATAGTTCCAGATTGAGGATGAAATTTGCCTCTTACCAAGTGCTTTCCTTCAATACTACCGCGGACACGATGGACAGTCCTATAAAAAGGCTTATAGCCTTCTGTTCGTATCTATTGGTACATATTTGTTTTTCCGGGGAGAAATTGGGCTCAAAATTTGAAACATGATTGAGAATTTCAGTACAAAGTTCAAGGCTTATTAGGACATTGAGCCAGTGAAATGAAAAAAGATAAGTCTAAAAGAAACACAATTTCGAGAGCCGAGGGGTCGCATATATTATGTATATACAATTACAGAAGATATTGAATTTTTTTCATAAATAAAATTAAGCAGTTATCGATCATCTTTGTTCTCCTCTAATTAAAGGAGCCGTAGATGGCTGCCTGGGCACAACAAACACAATCAGCTGGGCAACGGCCTTAATTCGTCTGTTCGGGTCGGCAAACCGCATGAAGTGACGCCTTCTCTCCCAGTTGATGTGTAATGTCTTCTTTCTCTCACGTCTATTCTCGCTCTTTTATTTCTCCCTCTCTCTTTAACCTCCGAGATATACATAGCGTTAACCAACACATGATAGAATGACAGGAAACCGAGAGTCAGGCAGAGGAAATGAAAAGAAAGAGAGAGGGAGAAAATAGGGAAAAAGAGTAACATTATGATTAAATAAATGAACTAAAAAAATTTTAGTAAAAAAAGAGAAGAAAAGTAAAAGCATAATTTTTTCAAACTGCCTAAGGGCACGTCTTTTTTGACAAAACTTATTCTGATCCGACTTGAAACATCGATTTCTTACAGAATTCTCCGCGATATCTTCCATGAACCGAATGGGTCCATGATATATCTTCCATGAACCGAATGGGTCCATGAACCGAATGGGTCCATGAACAGAATGGGTCCATGAACCGAATGGGTCCATGAACCGAATGGGTCCATGAACCGAATGGGTCCATGAACCGAATGGGTCCATGAACCGAATGGGTCCATGAACAGAATGGGTCCATGAACCGAATGGGTCCATGAACCGAATGGGTCCATGAACCGAATGGGTCCATGAACCGAATGGGTCCATGAACCGAATGCACATATAGTCTGAGTAATTCAGTGAAAAGTCTCCAAAAAGTATAGTTACTCAGGGTCAAGCTACTTTGGAAACTAGCTCATTTGATTTCATTTCATTTCTTGATTCCATAAACAAGGAGAAAGTGTAGGGATCATCAATCGTTGCTCCAGAAGCAGACAAAAAAACGTTAACTTCTAGAGATACAGAGAACTAAATCAGTGGAGCGGTGTGTATGTTACATTATATGTATAATTAATGTTACATTATATGTATAATTAATGTTACATTATGTGTATAATTAAAACTGAAGTTATTAGATCTTCAAATTGATTTCACGCTCAAGGAGTACAAATCATCAGTATATCCAGGAAAATCGTTTCTTGGCCATCACATAAGCTTCAGGGAAACGAAATTATTCGCCTCTAAGGAGAAACTTTACTCTAGTCCTTCAAATATGTATCATTCGAGCGTTTTTCTTAGTCACAGATACAAAGCTCATCTTCCCATAAAGTTTATGAAAAGGGCCGTTCATCCTTCTTTCACGATAAAAGCTCCAAAGCTTTAGGTTTCCCACCACTATCTGTCTCCTTTTCTCGAAATAGTCCGCTAAATCGGTTTATCACGGTCCTTCTAATTCTGAGTGGATTGATCAACTGGCTTTTTCTTAACGTATTCGTCAAATACTAAGTGAAACGGCACCAATTTGCTGATTATATCCACGGTTTGAACAGTAATTGTTCTCGTTGTTTACAAGCTGTGTCCTCATATTAGTGAACTTTACAATTCGTAGTAGTGGTCTTATGCTGGTGAGTTCTACGAAATGTCCCTGCTGTCAGATAACAATGCCGAACATGTATGCATTCTTCAACGACCTTGAGGTCTTTACCGGTCAAACTGCTCGCCGACCCCTCTTTACCGCACAAAATTATAAGAATCATGCAAAGTTGCGCCGCGCCACTCATGAATAATCTGTTATACATATGTACATGGGAAAAGCACTGACCAACAGCCAAAATTAAGGTGAACTTAAAACACAGAGTAAGACTCGATATCGAGCAATCAATCTTTATTTCACACCAAAAAACTTTTACGCATACAAAAAATGCATACATTAATTTCCCATAAAAATGTGCAAGTAGTTGTTTTTTCCGACAATTTGAAGAGAGAGAAAACTCACTACTGTATAAGAGAGACAAAGAGAGAACGATATATAGAGGGAAAAGGAGAGAGAGAGAGAGATAAATTTATAGAGAAAGATAATTAGAGAGAAAAGAAGAAAAGAGGAAAGACGAAGAGTTTGATGAAAGAACGTTAGAGATTGTGGAGCGAACGTAAGTTATAAACGGAAGAAAACAAAATTACGCGCGGTGCATTAAAACAAATAATGCAAGAAGATATTAAAATGAGACTTGCAGGGGAAGCGCTGAATAGAGAGAGATAGGAAAAAAAGAAAGACATAAAGAAAGAGAGAGATAAAGAAAGAGAGAGAGAGAGAGAGAGATGAAGAGTTAAAGAGAGGATAAAGGGGGACAGAGAAAGAGAGAGTGAGGAAGATTTAGAGAGAGAGAGTGAGAGGGAGAGTTAGGTTAGAAGTGAAAAGAGAGAAATAAAGAAAGACAGGATGAGAAGAGAGAGAGAGAGAGAGAGAGAGAGAGAGAGAGAGAGAGAGAGAGAGAGAGAGAGAGAGAGAGAGAGAGAGAGAGAGTCATCAAAGATGTTCAGTGAGAGACATAGGGTTGCAAACAAGCTACTCGAATATCTAAACAGTACGCTAACTTGTGTACCTTCGGAAGTCAATAATCTTAAGGAGAATGAATTTGCCATTTCTTGTAAGGATTCTGAGGCATAATATCTATTTTAATACTTCATTTTATACTTTTCTGGAGGCTTTCCGAGAAATTGAAGTTTAAGATGGAAAAGTGCGAATAAGTTTTATAGAAAAACTAGATAGAAAGTACAAAAAGAGAGGGTGGAACAGGAAAAAAGAGAGAAAGAGAGAGATATAGAAAAAAATTAATTGAGAGAAAGAGAAAATAGAGAGAAGGGTGTAGATAAAAAAAAATAGAAAATGGAAAAAGAGAAATTCAAACCAAAAAATAAAAAAAACACGTTTATAAAATTATGCGTGTTGCATTGTGAATTAAGAGAACAATGAGACAAATGACCGAAACAGAAATTATAAATTATCAAGAGTATAGAAGTAGAAGGACAAGTTCAAGAGAAACAATGAGTGAAAATAAGAAAAAGAAATGAGAGAAAGAGAGATAAAGGAAAAGGGAAATAAAAGAGAGCGGGAAAAAGACAGAAAGATGATAAGAGAGATAAACCGGAAGAAAACAGAAAGAAATCAAACGGAAGGCAAAATCAAATGATAACAGGGGTTGATGGAAAATTCATCGTTTATCTATTCCCAGTTCCTTTTTTCAATTCATATGTCTCTCTCTCTTCAGCTGTTGTATTTTAACACCTATTGTCATGAAACTTCAGAAAGATAGTATAACGATAAATCTTGAGAATAAAATAACATTGAGAAAGAGAAGATATGCAAAAAGCTATGAGGAGGAAGTTACTTGGTTTCCAGTTTAGATGAGTTACTCAGTTCTTACAAATCGATAAAGAAGATGACGACAAGAACAATTAAAACTTAAATGTTAACATCTAAACACATATCGATAAAAGAACATTAATATGGATCCCACCGAAAGGTTCGAATGAAAAAACCCTACTGGCAAGTAGAGTCAAACGTAACAGAACGAAAAGAAGCAGTCGTATAAGATAGAAAACTTGGAAGGTCTTTTCATCGGTGCGACTGACATCGATTGTTGCGTCCTCTGTTCATATACATATGTAGTGTATTCAATTTTAGAGAAAATTTTCCTTAAAAAAGGGTTTACTAACATGAAACAAATCATGAAAAAAAGGAATTTTGTATAATAGCGTACATAGTTTTTGAAAGCATCAGTGACATAACAACGAGAAGTTTCACGAAAAAGCAAAAAGAAATTGACAAACTTCTATCTCCGAGGAATGGTCTCGTCGTCTCCATCTCCGAGGAATGGTATCGTCGTCTCCATCTCCGAGGAATTTTCTCGTCGTCTCCATCTCCGAGGAATGGTCTCGTCGTCTCCATCTCCGAGGAATGTTCTCGTCGTCTCCATCTCCGAGGAATGGTCTCGTCGTCTCCATCTCCGAGGAATGTTCTCGTCGTCTCCATCTCCGAGGAATGTTCTCGTCGTCTCCATCTCCGAGAAATGGTCTCGTCGTCTCCATCTCCGAGGAATGTTCTCGTCGTCTCCATCTCCGAGGAATGTTCTCGTCGTCTCCATCTCCGAGGAATGTTCTCGTCGTCTCCATCTCCGAGGAATGTTCTCGTCGTCTCCATCTCCGAGGAATGTTCTCGTCGTCTCCATCTCCGAGGAATGTTCTCGTCGAAGAGTAAAGGTTGAGTACAACAGGGAAATTCTAGTCATAGAGAAGTATGGAGATGAAGAGAACATCAAAAACGAAAACAAGACCAGTTCGAGGCATAAAAACGAAAAACAAAAGAAAATTCATGGAAAAAAGGCGGAAAACTCAAAATAATGACCTTCCGTGTTTTGACTCACAACAAAGTTTTCTGAAGTGCACAAAAGATGATCCGTGTTTTAAATATGTACAAATAAGCGTACTAAAGCTGTTTTTTTTCTGCAGGTCAGAAAAAATTTTTTTCTCTTATTCGCTATCTCTAAGAACAAAAAGAAGGGGCTTTTTTGTCTGTAGGGCTAGTTGTTACGTTGAAAAACAGTCCTCAAATACTTTTGAGAGTCATATTATAAGTTTTGTTCAGATACTGCTCCTCAACCTCCTAAGGGAATCGTTTCTCCTACAAACGAAGACCAATATGAAAGAAGTCACGAACAGTATGACATGAATCGATAGCCCATCACATCACGCTACAAATAAATCTATCATGCTTGTAAAGCCGATTACTTTTTAACAAAGACAAATCGCAGCGAATACAGATTCACAGCTCCAGCAAAAAAAGTGTTGAAGGTAATAGATCCCATGATATCTTTGTGAAAATAAGGAATGCTGTAATATACCCTGCCAATTATAAAGAATGCAAAAGGTCCCGTTAAGAATCGGTCGTGTTTATGCATTAGGTTCGGAAGTTTACATGTATAGAAGGGACTCGCAAAACATTTAAACTCGCTATTCAGCATAAAAGGAACTCGAGAGTCATTAGGACTCGTCAGTAATTAAAACTCGCATGTCAACATAGAAGAGACTCGCTAGTTATTAGGACTCGCAAGTCAACATAGACGAGACTTGCAAGTTATTAGAACTCGAAAGTAAACATAGAAGACTCTCGCAAGTCATTAAGATTCGCAAGTTGACATAGAAGGCATAACTCACTACGGATGTTATGTTGCCTTGAACAACACAAGAGTTTTCGATGGCGATTGCCAGAAGGTTTTTGAATGCGAGAGTGTGTTAGATGCGAGGATGCCCCAGAAATGCAGACAAAATCCAAGCTTAGAGGGAAGATGGGATAGGTCAAAGAAGCAGACAAAGAAGAAGATTACTAGCAGCTAAGTAGAGTCGAAAGAAGCAGACAAATAGAAACAGAGCGTGGAATGTTGAGAGTGTAAAGAGATGCAGATGAAAGCGAACGCTTCTCATCATTGTAAGTGTACTGCTTTGCTCACAGCTCTCAAGGCTTCTTTTTTTTCTTTATCTCTCTCCATCTATTTTCTCTCTCTCCCAGTCTTTTCTCTCTCACTCTATAACCCTCTCACGTTTTCTCACTTCTCTCCCTCTTTTTTTTCGCTTTCACTAATCTCTCTTCTCTATCTCTCATAAATAGCTTCTTCTACCCGCCTTCCAAAGACTCTAAACTACAAATAGGACGCTTCGATGAGTCATGCTTCATGTTCTTCTAACTAAGCAATGAGAAGGGATGATTTATTTTATTTCACTGCCAGTCATTTAGTTTCTCGAACCTCGTAAATCTGCCAAACGACAAGCAACTCACTCGATAAAAAATTCGTTCTAGTTATCAACAGTTTTAAATGAATTGGAGTTATACTTTTAGTTATAGTTACTTTTTTAGAACTTCTAAATGTCCTAAACATGTCCAAAATTTTTTTTAAAACTTTTATTTTTCAATTGGAAGAAATTGTTATGAAAGATTACTTACTGAAAAACTGAATAAATAGAACGTCAAAAACAGGTGGTAGAAGAAGAAAGAAATATTGTTGAATTGAAACTTTTACCCGTTTTGTTTCTTATGACTTTTGAGATCTTTTTATCACTGTGATTCATTATTTTTAACAGTTAAGGAAAAAGCAGAAGTTTTCCGACCAGAGACATCCCCGAATAACAAGCAGACATTTCAGGCTTCCACTTCTATGTCGTTCTCGCTCTTTTATCTCTTCTACTTGCATTTCTACTTTCTCTCCCTCTTCTCATCGTTTCCTATCCTTATCTCTTTTTGTTTACTTCTCTATCCCTCTCTCTCCCTCTATCTCCCTCTTACTCTCTCCCTCGTTTTTCTTTCTCCCTGGAGTTACTTGTTTATGTATACCTCATGCTTCCTCTAACTTTATCAAGCTCTCTTTCTTTCTTTTGCTTATCTCTCCTCCTCTTTATTTAAATGAAAATATGTATACCTCATGCTGAAGGCTTCCGCTATAATTCTATCAAGAAGGCAGATATTATGAGCAGGAAATGCCGTGGCCAGGAACTAGCGAACACAGCGCAAAAACACATTCCTCTCTTCTTTTCCTTTGCGACTCCATGCGATAGGAGAAAAGGAAGATACAACAGATGGGAACACGCATGGAAAAAGAAGGCAGAGGGTAAAGGGAAATTAGTACTGAATATGGTTAGAAATGAGTTGTAAAGATAAAGAGGAAATGCAAAAAGCGGAGCGATTTAAAAAGAGAAGAGCTACAGAGAAAGTAAGAGAGAGAGAGAGAGAGAGAGAGAGAGAGAGAGAGAGAGAGAGAGAGAGAGAGAGAAAGGGAAAGAGGAAAATACGATGCCAAATAGAGATAAAAAAGATCCTAGGTCACCACTGCCTCTGGGCGGGTGTGAGTTGTTTTTTGTGGTCTCCTGTGTACGCTGCTATGCTAATAAAACTCCTTCGTTGTCTGGTTCTTCTTCTAGTTCCCTTCTCCGTAATGTATTTCATTCTGCAATTCGCGGTGAAGCGAATAAGGAAAGTAGCTTTGAAGTCTCCCAAATTTCAAAATGAGCGATATTGCCTATTCACGAAATGAGCTTTCCATAGAGATTTTGGCATTCAAAGTTTTTTTTATTTACGAATTAAACATTCAAAAGAGATTTTAAAATTTAAATTCAATATATCTGCCCAGTTAAAAATTTATCCTTGACATGCTTTGGATATGGAACATAGTGGAGACAAAAATTATTAAAGATTGCAACAAATTATTCAAAATAGTCACGAAAAACGACGGAACTTTTTTTCGGGGCTATTTCTATAGCATTACTGTAGTCATAGTTAAATACAACAATCTGCTAGAATAAGTATCGGGAGAAAGTCTCTTTTTATACCTTCACAATTGCTATCAATCAAAAATATGTCTTAAGGATAAAAAGAATCAACCCTTTTGGGACAAAGAATAATTTTTAAGAGCCGAATTTCCAAGTGATACTCTGGGCACACACTTAAAAGCCTCACCCAGAGAGTGAAAGGTCCCTAGCTCTACTGTTGACTCTAATAATCATTTCTCGAATTCAAATTTTCCACACCTTTTGGTAATCTTTTTAAAAGTTCATGAAATAACCTGAAATAGTAGTTTAAAAATTAGCTTCGTTTTTCAATACTTCTCTTTCTGTTTGTTCCTTCGCTTATTTCTATCTCTCTTTTTCTCTTTAGATTCATTTAATCTTGCCTTCATTGAAATGATCATAGTCCATCATGCACATCTTTATGAATCTGGGTTTCGAACTTTCTGAGAGCCTTCAAATAACATTCTGTGTTTTTTGTACATGAATACGTGACTAAATTCTAGCATAAGTATCATATGCTGAAAAACAAATGCAGGACAGAGCACTTCTAATAGAGATTTCGTATTCCAAAAAGCCATGAGTTCCTAGTTTTTTTACATAGCGAAAAGAGCGAGGAAAAACTTGGGTTCAGATCGCAATATAGTTGTTGACTGGAACAGAGAAAGTTCTAATCATTTTTCATTACCACTCAACGAATGGACGGGAAGAAGTAGAAGAAAAAACAAAATTGAAAGGCAAAGTTTGGAAAAAGGTCTTCACTGGAAGGATGAAAGGAAAACAAGAGAGATCAGAGGGTTAGAGAAATAATTTGAAGACGGAAAAGAAGAAAATGAACCATAGACATTGGTAATGAGATGGAGAGGACCGAGGAAAAAGGTTGGACCGAAAAGGGTTCAGACTCGTAAATACTTTTTGGAGCATCTTAAACGCAGAAATGGGAAGACAGTTTCGACAGGGAATTAGGTAGATGCCAATGAGGAATTAGGTAGATGCCAATGAGCATGGCACCCTGTGTACTTTATGATTGTAAAGCAATGCATGAGTAAGCAAGAACTTTTTATTTTCTGGGAAAAACCATTTTTGTGGAACAAAAACTGCGTGAAAAACGGAATACAAAATACGGATAACTCCAATATATTTTTGAACTAGCATTGCCATTGAGCTAGCCTCACAAATTCAATCAAGTCTCATACAAGCGAGTTGGCGGAATTCCTTTTTCTCCTTGACAAACGCGAAAAAGTCGACGAAATCTCAGTTACACAATTAAAAAAATATCAAGTTTTGCCACAAGCCTATGTGCACAATGTTTATAATTCTTTTAAATCAACGTTACAAATGAAATTTAAAAGTTTTTGCAAGTGACTGATAAGAAGAAAATAATTTTTATAATGTTCAATTACATAACGTTACAAATGAAATTTTATAATGTTCAATTACATAACGTTACAAATGCTTATTATGGCTTTTAATGTGTACGTCAGACCAATTCTTGAATACGGCACAGAAATTTGGTCACCTATAACCAAAAATCTCATCAATGAAGTTGAATATGTTCAGCGAAATTTCACAAGAAGATTATTATTAATATGTTCCCAACCATCATTGCCTTATTCTCAAAGACTGCAGCTGCTCAAGACTGAGTCATTAGAGTATCGCAGAGCATTTAAAGATCTATGTTTTTTGCATAAGTGCCTGCATAATCTATGTTCTCTTGATTTTTCTTATCTTTATATCATTTCCCCTTCTACGTACAATACAAGGCAAGCACATTCTCTCCGTATTCGTCTTCCTACTGTTTACCCAGCAAGAATGTCTACCTTTGTATCAAAAAGCATATCAATCTGGAACTCTCTTCCTAATGAAATTATTTCAATTAAGGACGCCTCACAAATCGCTGATAAACTGAAGAAATTGCCATCAGAAAAACGGCTACCAAAGCCTATTGTAAACGATTGAATATCGAGAAGAGCAAGGTAGTATTCATATGAAGTTGATGCTAATATTGTATTATCAACTGTTGTTTCTTTTTCAGATTTTCGTTGTTCACTATTCCATTGAATAAATCCAAACCAGCACTGAAAATGAATTTTTTCGAGAATCTTTTTAACTACATAAACTAGTCCATGTTAATTCTCATCATTTTATTGTATTGATGTTATTTTATCACTGCATGGAAATAAAGAATAAAGAATAAAGAATATACTCACTTTTGTAAGGTGATGCCCGATTACATGGTCGTATCTTGAAGCGGTTGTTTTTCAAAAGTAATAATCATAACTCAAAAAAGTCGTACATTTTTATTAAAGTTTTTTTTCGTGGCATTTAGAGCCGATAGAGTCTTGAATTTTAAACTTCAATTCAATCTTAATTTCGATCGCTCGAAATAGTTTTTGGGAGAATTAGGTTTTCTCGTAGCTTTACCAGTTAAACATATCTGAATTCTAGCAGATAATACTCTACGCTATCGAACTACCTATCAGAAAAAAAAATATTATAGCGTAATCTCCCGATTCAACGCCCATTTCACATGACAGAAATAAAATTTGAAACTTGAAAATTGAACTAGACTGCAAAGACGCAAGAAAGACGTAATGTTCCCAACAAAAAAAATTTACATATTTCAAAAATAAGTATCATTCTTGAGCATGAATAAGTTTTGATTAGTATATTAGTGAATATGAACAAGTATTATCTATAATAAGAATAAATAATGCACATAAGAAACTCAATTGTCATTTTAGAAAGCTCAATTGTCATTTTAGAAAGCTCAATTGTCATTTTAGAAAGCTTACAATGTGCTTTGTGGGAAAATTCAAACAGCCGCATCTAAAACTTCATATGAACCTTTAATAATAAAAAAATTATAAATAGAGTTTCCTGGGAATGACCTGCTATATCGATGCTGCACTCTTCCTTTATTCATCATATTCAAGCTTTAAAAAGTTTGAGGCCTCTCTCCACAGTACAATTTCTACATGAAGCATAATATTAATTCCTGCGTTATAAAAATACTTACTTTATTAGGTATATAAATACATATGTATGTCTTGCTCTCCTTGTACCTTTTTTCTGTTTGTCTGTATTCCGCATTGAACATTCCACGTGTATTCCTCGGCTTTCTCTCTTTTTCTCACAATTCTTCTATCTTGTGTCTCTCCATTCCTATTTTCTCTAGCTTTCTATCTCAAATGTTTCTTCTTTCTCTGCTCTGCTTTTCATAGCTCTTAATTTACAACCTTCATCGTTCTCATATCTTCTTTTCTCATGAACCAAAATTCCTGTTTAGTGCTGAATGGGCCTTGGAGCTGAAGAAAAAGGAAAATTCTCGAGATTCTATATAAATATCAACATATAAAACCGTTTAAAAAAATTACTAGTTTTTTTGTAGAAAGATTCGAACTATTTTCATTATAGTATCCCCGTGCAGCAGTAATACCGCGCGGAATTTCCAATCAAAATAAAGAGATTGAAAGAGTGAGAAAAAAGGGAAAAAGAAAGGTTAGGCCCTTCCTAACCTTTCTTTTAGAGACTGCGAGTATAAAAGAAAAAAAAACATTGTTTTCTATATAAAATACAATGGTAAGGGATATGTAAAATGGAAAAGAAGAGTAGTAACATTTAAAAAAACCTAGTCTAACGAAAAAAGGTAAAGATTCGAAGAAAGCTGAGGAAGACAGAAGAAAAATAGAAGGAAAAGGGAAGGAATAGTGAGACTGAATCAGAGAAAGAAAAAGAGAGAAAGAGAATGAGAGAATCTGGAAAAGCGAAGTGACGTTTTCGGGTATATGTGGGAAAGGAATTGATAGGAAATACCAAAAGTGCCTTCACTCGAAGCCGTTTTCCATACTCGAACTTCTATACTGATTTTATGCCTGAAAGTGTTGCGTTCCATTTGGAGAGTGGGATAAAACGCGGATTGGACACGCGAATAGAAACACGCTACAGAGTTCCAGTAAATGGTGACTATGTTGAAAAAAGCTGCTGCTTGTGAAGGTAACAGAAGCTTTTTTTAAAGGTGAGTAGAGTTTATTTCCCCCTTCCCCTCTCTTTTTCTTTCTTCCTCTTTCTTTCCAATTCTTCTTTTTCGGTTAGCTCTCTTTTTTCTCTCTAACTCTCAATGTGCACAGATAGAGAAAAAAGTGTAGAAAAAGGTGAGAGAAGTAAAATGTAGCCTTAACAAGCTTCCAGGGAACGGAAGTGAGTTCTCATGTATGTGGGAATATGTACACTTTTCTGCTCTAGTTCGGAAATAATCATCGAGAAAGTTATTGTAAATCGATTGATCGAAACAGCAATTGTAGATCGATTGATCGAAACAGCAATTGTAGATCGATTGATCGAAACAGCAATTGTAGATCGATTGATCGAAACAGCAATTGTAGATCGATTGATCGAAACAGCAATTGTAGATCGATTGATCGAAACAGCAATTGTAGATCGATTGATCGAAACAGCAATTGTAGATCGATTGATCGAAACAGCAACAAGAAATTCGGAGATGACATCTTGAGTGAAATCAAATCAAATCAGCCAATATCCTTATTGTTGAAGAGAAGAGAGGAGTGTATGGATGAATTACGAGAACAGAGAAATATTGGCGAGAGAGGGAGATAGAGATAGAGAGAGGGTAAGAAAGAAATTGAGAGCGAGAGAAAACGAGAGTATTACAGAAACAGAGAGAGTGAGATAGACAGAGAGTGAGAGAAAACAAAAGGTAAAGAGATATAGGGAGAGACAAAGATTGAGAGAGATATTGGGAGAAAAGTAGAGAGAGAGAGAGATAGAGAGAAAGATAGAGAGAGTAGAAGAGCAGAGGGAACATTCAAAGGAATATTTTTTTATAAGCCTCAGGCAGTGTGATCTAACTAATCGATAGGCTCTCATCCCACACTCTTCAATCCAGCATTTCGACAAAAAGGGCATTGTCTTTCGAGAACCGATCGCATTGCTTTGGGCTATAGTTAGCTTTGAATTTGTGCTTTTCGACTTTCTCTCTCCTCTCTCTTCCTTTATCTCTCTCTCTCCTCTCTGTCTTTGTTTAGCTCTCTCTCTCTTTCTCTCTCTTTCTCCTCCTATCTATATCTCTCTCTTCGATATCTATATCTCAGTAACTTCTCTATTCAGAAACCATTTCTCCTTGTTATTTTTACTTCTGTGTTTCTTTCAACACTTTAATCTTTCACAATGTCTCTCATTGGAGTTTTTTCTCGTGTGTTCCTTCCTATTTATTAAATGTTTTGTTCTTTAGTTTATTTCGATTATCTAAAACAAGTAACAACAATCGAAGAAGAACCATAGTGTGCACTCTGAAGACTTCTATATAATGTGCACTCTGAAGAATTCTGCATATTAAATGTTTAAGAGATCGATCAGTTCAAAAGCAAAACACTGAGTACTTAACTAGAATGAATCTAGAATGAATTAAAGGCCTGAAAAGGTCGAGAGTTCACAAAGTTAAAGGAAGGCGGCAGAATTCAAATTTGGAAGAAATTTCGAACAACTTAACGAGGTTTAGTAACAACATTCTTAACACATTACTTTTTCATCTGAATGGCAAGAATTCTTTTAAAAATAGACAACGGAAAAAGGATGAGAAAAGAGAGAGATGACTGAGAAAGACAGTGTAGGGAGCAGAGCCAAACAACTGTTGCGGCGTTTTGCTATACATATAACCGAAATCACCTGAAGGGAGAGAGTGAGATTCTAGATGGGTGCGAGAGAGTGAAAGAGAGAGAGAGAGAGAGTGTTCGTATGGTTGATAGAGAGAGAGAGCGAAAGAGTGTCAGACTGAGAGAAAGAGAGAGTGAAAGGGGGAGGGAAACTTTGTCATAAAAAGGGCATGAGGGATTGCTTGAATGACACACTCTCAGCGATTTTTCACGTCAAACTGACATCAAAAACCATTCATGTTTCTAGTTTACGAATCGGAATTAAACCATCGCAGGGATGAAAGTTAGTCAGTGGGACGGGATCGACCTTCTTTCTCACTCTCGATATCTTTCTCTCTTTTCTCTCTCTCTTTCTTTCTTTCTCTCTCTCTTTCTCTCTTTCTTTATCTCTCTCTATTTCTCTCTTTCTTTTTCTCTCTTCAATTCTTTTTCATATAAATCTCTCTATATCTCTTGCTCTCTCACTTTCTCTCTCCCCGGGAGTGAGTGAGTAACCACTAAATTATAAAGACCACATTCTTTGTCTTTCCGGGGATGATATCTGGAAGCCGAACGGTTTTACCTTTATTCTCTTTCTTTGTTAGAAGTTAATTTTTCAGGCTTCACTCTTGTTGAACTTTGTAACTTTACAACTTCAAATTACAGTTTGAATCTGCTCAGTTGACCGGAACTCAAAGGTGCGTAGTTTACAGAAACAGTGAAACTTATACTTGTTACTGGCTTAGAGTTTAAAGAACAGTATCAACAGTGTTAGAGCAGGTAAAGTGGCGACTGGAATCGAATAATTTTTCAAAAACCGATCTTTAAACTTTTTTTTATTTAAATAATCGACCCGAGGAAAAAGGAGAACCCCTTTCATTCAAATTTGGACACGACCTTGATTGAAAAGCAAGAAAGAGATAGTTAGGGACCGATTAAGAAAAACAGAAAGAGTAAATGAGACAGAAAAGAAACTGACAGAGAATATGAAACGAGAAAGTGAGAGAGATAGTGAGAGGAAGAGAGGAAGAAGGAAATAGAGAGAACGAAAAGTGAAAAATTGGTAGTAATGAAAAGAAAAAATCTTTGGCAGAAGGGAGAGAAGAGCCCAGGAAGAGGTTGGAAGAAGTAGATTATAATGTTCAAAAAGGTTAAGTATTACGGGAATAGAGTGGAACACCGGAGAAGAAGGAAACATGAAGAAGGAGAGGAAAGACCGAAGAGCGTATATAGAAACACAAAAAAGGCTCAATTATTCAACAATAAGCCAAGTTTCCTGCAAAGATTCGAATCGAATGAGGACAATGAGAACAATTGTGAAGGGGACACTTCCCGCTTACTTCACGCTAGAAAAACATGCGAATAGTGTAGGGGTCGCACGGAACACCATAAATAGCTTCAACTTTCGAATGAGCATGGTGAAATTACTGCTAGATTCTATACTCGATGAAAAGACGAATAAGCTGAAGGCTTGTGCCAAAATAGTGTAAAAGTAAATAACATTCGACACATTATAACAACTCAATCGATAGAATTAGTAGCTTGTCAGTATGGTGATCTGTAATTTATTGAAAAAGAAACGTGTTTTTTTTTAACTTGAATCGAGTTTTTAATTAAAAATTGTTCGATTTGTTAGAAAAAAGTAGAAGATGTAGGTAGAAAAATAGAGGATCGCTGCATCAATAATATAAACTCAACTTATCCATCCAATAACGCACGTTATCCTTTAAAGATAAAAAGAGGAAAAGAAGTAAAACAGCAACAAAAAAAAAAGCAATGAAAAAAGTAAAGACAGAAAAATACGAATAGAAAAGCATGCGACTGTGATTGGAACTCAATTATTGTTCATATTATCGATTGGAACTCAATTATTGTTCATATTATCGATTGGAACTCAATTATTGTTCATATTATCGATTGGAACTCAATTATTGTTCATATTATCGATTGGAACTCAATTATTGTTCATATTCTCGATTGGAACTCAATTATTGTTCATATTATCGATTGGAACTCAATTATTGTTCATATTATCGATTGGAACTCAATTATTGTTCATATTATCGATTGGAACTCAATTATTGTTCATATTATCGATTGGAACTCAATTATTGTTCATATTATCAACTACCGGTAAAAGATATACTTTTTTAAAAGAATAATAAGCGAAAATTACCAAACTTTGAACTATATAAGAATCACTTCACATGGTAAATGCAAAGAAGACGAAGAGACAGGTAAATTTTATTGATTTTCTCTCGACGTTCGCGAATACAAAAAAACCTGTTTCTTTTGTCAAAACATGAGAACGAGTGACATTGTTGTCATTTCGGAAGATCAGACTTTTTCAGTTGGAAGTGACATTGTCATGGCGAGCATGTCAATTCAATGAAGAGACTAGCTGCGGAACCGCCCTTTCACTTGCGAATAAAGTGGTGCTCCTCTTGCGAAGGAAAGTGATAGCTTCGTGTAATTCGGGTTTAAAGTAGCGGGTTCTCTCTCTCTCTCTCTCTCTCTCTCTCTCTCTCTCTCTCTCTCTCTCTCTCTCTCTCTCTCTCTCTCTCTCACACTCGCTCTCTCTCTTTCTCTCTCATGCACAAGAAAGGAAGAGGGAGAGTGTGCGAGAGAGCACACTCTCCCTCTTCCTTTCTTTCTCAACCTTTGTCTTTCATTCTCTCTCTCTCTCTAAATCTCAGAATCTCTCTCTCTTACTCTCCGTGCCTATATCACAGTCTCTATTTCGCTAGTGCTAATGTATTTCTTTCTTCTAAAATCCCCTCTCTCTAATACCAACACACGCATGTGTACTTCTTTCGCTTTGATTGTCCATCTACATACCTCACTTCCCTTTTCCAGCGCCTCTGAGTTCTAAATTTTTTCCCTCTTCTCTTTATTTTCTCAACGTCTCTACGTTTGTTTTCTTAATCTTCCCTCTCTATTTCTTTGCAGATATCCCTTCCGTGTCTTTCCTCTCTGTATTTAAACTATTTTCTCTCTCTTTCTTCTCTCTCTTTTCTTCTTTCTTTCTCTCTCTCTTTCTTATCTCTTCTTTTCACATCTCAATGGAATGTTTGACATGAGAACACCGCCAACCTTTTGAATTATTAGAAAAGGTGGAGTGCGCGATTCGCCCTGAAAGTGTTTACCCTGAAAAGGGCTTTCCGAGCTCTGACTCTGTTCCATTCATCACTAATTTGGTTTTCTCACCAGCTCTGACTCTGTTACATTCATCCCTGATTATGTTTTCTCACCAATTTTAGAAGCTTTTTCTCGAATACAAACTCAGTTCAGAAAAGCATTGCTCACATGGTGATATAATTTTTGGGATATCAATACGCGAAATTCAGGTTAAAGGTTCAAAAGAACGAAACCTCAAAGCTGAAACCAATATCCTACAAAAACTTTATTTAAAAAAGGATGTTATAACTTATCATCAGGTGACATAATGGTGGTATTTTCTGTGTTATTCTAAATAAAAAGTGCAAGACTATTCAATCCCATTCCAAGGTTTTTTCTACTCATTTTAAGCAACATGAACGCCGAAAATCTCTAGACATTTTCATTGAGATAATTTATTATGTCGGTATTTCTAGATGATAAAAATCGAACAGGCTCGATTTTTGCTAGTAACAAGAATTTTACTGTAGATCTGGCGAAATGAGATAAACAGAGAGGTTTGATCACTCTATGAATATTGAGAAAGGAAGAATTAGGCATCAAAAACATTCGAAAGCAGAAATTTTACAGCAAGAATGCTTTAGAAAAAACTGAAAACGAAACGTACATAATGAGACGTTCGATGTTCTTATTCGTTTTTAATAAGGAACATGAATAATATAAGAACCATCTCGAATTGTAAGAATTTCGGTCTGTGATATTCATTATGAAGCAATAAGTGAAAAACAATTTAATAAAAGAAGACCAATATATAAAAGAATTAGAGTTCGATAAAAGAATTAATAAAAGAAGACCAAGGCCTCTGAGTCTTCCATTTAGCACTACCATATGGAGTGTCCCGGTCAGAGTTAGAGATATGGTCTGCTCCTGCGCTTTGAATACTATGTACCAAAACACTCTGAAGTATTCTGAAAGTAAAGAGTGTCAAAAACACAACCAGAGGCCGATTGGGTGAGGAAAGAGCTCAAAGTACTAGCAGTTTCTTTTAATCTCAGTCGGAATATGAACCAGAACTCTCTCAAAAAAAAAAAATACATTGCTGTTTCGATTGTGCCGCTTACCGAGGACGAATTCCGATAAAAAGGGAGAGGGAACGCTTAGTATATGTATGTACAGGTTGCAGCAAAAGTGCACATGGACAAAATTTTTACGATTAAAACTTAACGGATTAACAAATAAAACAAAATCCTCATCAAAGTCTATTCAAATAATAAGAATAATAATTTTAAAAACAATAATGGCTTGGGATATAATTGCACTTTCAAATTTCGAACAGCCCTCCGTTCTCATTGACACAGAAGCGGAGTTGCTTGTGGAAGGCACCCACCGTGGTGAACAGGCAAGCGATGTCAAGATCATCCCACGCCTTCTGTAGGGCGCGCTTCAGACTTTCCAAATTCTTGTGGAGAGAAGCACAGGCCTTGCTCTCAAGGACCGACAACAGAGAAGTCGAGGGGATTCGAATCAGGCGATTACGGATTCGGTGGAGGTGATCATGGAGGGGAAATTGGTCTTGCACCAGTCTTGCACCACTTTAGCCTTGTGGGCGGGCACAGAGTGCTTCTGGAACGTCCAGTTGCGTCTCGCGAAGTGAGCCTGGCTCCAGGGAAGTTTTTCCTTAACGAGAATGTCGTTCAGGTAGTTATTGGCATTCACATTGACTCCCTGCTCGGCGAAAACAACTGGAGTCTTGCCAGTCACGCTAATCCTATCCCAGACCATGACAAAAGTGGGATAGCCCTTTTTCGAGACGTAGCGACCACTTTTATTGGTCTCGTTGACTGATTTCGTCCAAATCCTATAGTTCTGGTGGTTGAAGGACTGCTCAATATTGAACAACTTCTCATCGGTGAAGAGAATATTCTCCTTCTCATCGGTGAAGAGAACCGCTTTGACAGCTCACGAGATCTCCGAAGACGGATCGACTTCATCTGGTCCGTCAATGCGTGAGACTTCTGTAGCTGGATGGGGCGAAGTCCCATGCGAGATTTGACGATCCTAAGAACAGATATTTTTGAGATATTCAGCTTCTTTGCGACTTTTCTGAGACTATTGTTGGGGTTATATCGAATCTTGTCTGGGATGCTTCTCACGTTGAAGAAGGTGGTCGCGGTCGCTGGTCTGCCGCTCTTGGGACGGTCATTCGTCGTACCAGTCTAACGAAATCGACGCACGGTGTCCTCAATGTCCGGTGATTCTGGCGATGTGCTTCTGAGTGTGCCCGGACTGGCTCGAGCACAGGATACAGCCTCGGTAATTGTGAGAGACCATTACCTAAGAACGAAAAGAGACATCACTCTGATTATCTCAGGGTGTGTTTTAACGTTATGACTAAGATACAAGCAAAAAATCAAACGACCGCTGCACCAAAAGAAAGATACAAAGTGACAAAGTCGTAATCTTTTGCCGGGCCCTGTATGTATAAAAACTTGCTGACAATTTTAGTTTTTAAAAATTTTTTCGAACGATATCTCTAAATCATCGATCTCTTATTCCCCTCCCCTCCATAAAAACCTATCGTACGCTCATATTTTCCATTTTTCTTACCTACTGCTTCTACACATTAACTCATTAGTTTTTATCTTTCTTTTCTTTACTGATAGCCTATTTATCTGGTCTCTTTTCTTCATGTTTTGGTCCGCTCTTTTATACATGTTTTTCTCTCCCTGTTGATCTCTTCTCGTTTCGCTGCAAAAATATTCTCCATCTCTATCTCGTTCTCTTCATCTCTCTTTTTCCTCTCTCTTTCTATTCCCTATCTCTCTTGCTCCTTCTCTCTCCCTCTTTCTTTCTATCTATCTTCTCTTTCGCTTCAGCTTTCTCTATTTTTTGCTCAATATATCTTTCCCTAATTGTATAACTGCCATGTTCACTTGATAAATACCCTAAACAGCCCATCAGACAATATTTAAATGAATAAAGAACGGTCATTGTGCCTTAGGCATAGTGAGAAATCGCATTGGACAATGTGTGCTCGGTTGGTGTATTGGTAACGCTCAACAAGCACTGGTTATGCAACAGAGGTTCGGTCCCGGCCGAGTGCCATTTTGCTAATGCGATGGATCTCCGCATGTAATCTCCTCCAGAAACCCAACTTATTCTCGTTTCTCGTAAACAAGGTAAGATCGGTGTCCATGCTTCTCTGCTTTTCTAACTTTCTGGCTTTTCGCTCTCTCTCTCTTTATCTCTCTTTCTCTCTTTCTCACTCACTCTCTCTCTCTATCTTTCTCTCTCTCTCCCTCTTGTCCTCCTCTACAATCTCTGTTTCTAGCTGACCAGGGCTCTTAATATCAGTCCACAGTATATTTGTTCTTTCCCTCTCCTCTACCTGGCTTCAAATACCAGTTTTTGTTATCGCACTTTCTATGAGAAAATGAAAGAGACTAGAGGTAAAAAATTGAAGAAACATAGAGAAAAAGTTTTTGTTTAAATGTGAACAAAGTTTGAGGAAGGAGAAGGAAAGAGATAGAGAACAGAAAAAAATTTGAGAAAAAAGAGTTAGAGGTAAAGAATTTTTGAAAATTAGACATTGCGTTCAAAAACTTCATTTAGAAAAAAGTCGTGGTTTCTGATCAAAACTCTGCAACACAAAAACTGATCTAAATTCGCCTGATTCGTATCAAACTGATTACACCGGCTCAATCTATCACCTTTGATAGACATCATATGTTTTCGATAAAATGTTTTAAAATATACATTTGCTCTGATACTCACAATATTCAATGTTGTCGAATGCAAACATTGTATCAAACCCTGTATTCATTAAAAGTGAAGCCTATTACATACGAAAATCCTCTTTTTCATCCACTCCTCTTTAACTGGAAAGGCTATTTTTTCGATAAAGTTTGTAGAAAATTTTTTGATAATAACCTCTTTCAAAAATTAGAAAGTTACAGGTAAATATTACAAATTAGATTGATACTTATTGCCGAAAAGCTTTTCTACTAAACCTCTCAAATACCATCCCTTCTATTTTTAGACAACAAAAACTCGTTAAATATTCGATAATACTTATTTACAAACAGCAAAGGGAAACATAGAACACTGCAACAAAAAACCAACAGTTCATTAAGAATAGATGGATGTTACTCGGATGTTGAGCAGAGAAACACAGAAAATAGCTAACTTTCTCTCTTCTCTCACTTCTCTCTTCTTTCTCTCCTCTCTCACTTCTCTCTTCTTTCTCTGATTTGTTTTCTCTCTCTTTCTTTGCTGTTTCTTTTTTCTCTCCCATCCTCTGTTTTTTTCTTTAGGTTTTTTGTTACACCTATTTCTTGCTATTTCTTTCACTGAGTATAATCAGCTGTAACTCTATTTAACACTAATCTTTTTCCTTCGGTTAGGTGCAACAATAAAATGCAAATTACCTCACTGTTCAAGGTAAATTGGCCTTTAACAATGAAGTATAATAGAATGTTGTAAGCAGTTAGAGAAAAGGAGAAAGTTTATTATATGAACAACAGGTAAGAAGGAAAGAAAAGTACAGAAGAGAAGTGGAAAAGATCAAAAAGAGAAAGAGACAAAGAGATAGAAAAACAAGGAGGCAGAAAGGCAGAGAGACAGAGAGAGGTAGACGGAAAGAGAGGGACAGAAAGACAGAAATACAGATAGACAGAGAGTAATAGAAGCAGAGAGAAAAAGAGACACAGAAAAAAGAGGCAGAGTAAGAGAAGCAGAGAGAAAGAGAAACGGAGCAACAGAGAAACCGAGAGACAGAGAGCGAAAGAGAACGAGTAGAAAAAACTATGTCAAAACTAGAGATAAATGAATTACAAAAAAGAGATATCATTTTTCTGAGGTAAAAATTAGGAATGCGAGAAAGAAAGGGTTTTAACTGAAGAAGAAGAAGAGAGAGTTATAAGTTCAGTGTATGAAGGTGTCTAAGAAGTGGTTTGGTTGTTTTAGTCAAGTAAAAGGAAAGGCATGAAAGGGCATTCAGACCGAGTATCAACATTGAATGAAGCGAACAGAGATGAAAAAAAGTTTATTGAGAAGGAGATTACAAATGTTTAGGGTAGGAAAATGCGAGACAAAGGTAGAAAGAGAGAAAAAGATAGAGAGAGAAAAATAGAGAGAGAAAAAGAGCGCGAAAAAAAGAGGAGGAAGAGTAGTGGGCAGAGAGGCGAAAGGTTGATTAAATAGGACGAAGAATCAGAGAGAAAAAGTGAGAGAGAGAGGAAGAGAGAAAGAAAAAGACAATAAGGAAGAGAAAAAATAAAAAAAGTACTAGAGAGAACGAGAGACGGAGAGAGAAAGCGAGAGAGAGAGAGTTGTTAGTCTCAACAAGTGTGGGGTTCTGCGAGAACCGGAATGTAAGCCGCATGTGCTTATTCTGTCCCGACGGCACGGTATTGCCTCTTTCATTATATTTTTCACTCTTAAATTTATCTCTTTCTATATCATTCTATTCGCTGGCTCAATATTAAACGTCGAACATTCTTCTTATTGGCCCTCTCTCCTTCTTTTTCTGGTCTACCTCATCCATTCTACCACTTCTCTTTACTCTCATCCTCTTTCTCTTTTTCTCTAGCTTGTTTTTTTCTTCTTCTTTCACATTCTCGGTACCTGTCTCTGTATATTTTTCAAAACTATGTAGTACCTCGTTTTCATCCTTTACTCTCTCCTAACCTATGCTACTGTTCGAGATTATCACATCTGTCAACAAGAATCTTCAGTCGAGTTATTTTCTCTCCAAAGTCGAACGTGGAAAGATGAATAAAAAGGGAAAAGAGTTCTCTTCGAGAAGAAAACAGAACATGTTCAACTCCCCTTCGTACGTATAAATGACCCTTACATGTCTAATGGAGCGTTAGAATTAAACTTTTCACAAAGTAATCTCTGAAAATTGATCTCGTTGTATGCTCCAATGTCTCACCACGAATTGCCGTGAGAAGGAAAATGATCTGCGAAATTTTTTTATTCATATACTATTACTTGTGAAATTTTGCAGTAGGCCCCGCGGCGCGGCCCCGTGGCTCTGCTCCCCTAAAACACGGCCTGGCTTTATTAAATTCTTTTTTCTTACTTGTTCTCTTTCTTTATTTTTCTTTCTCTTTCTTTTCTTTTCCTTTCTTTTTAAATTATCTTAATAAATTTTGGGGAAAGGAAAGGGGGGAGTGGGAGAAGGGTTTACCTGAGCAGGGAAGGGAGGGGTGCCCTAAAGTTGGAAGGGGGAGGAAGAGGGCCCTACCTAAGCGAAGGGGGGTAGGGGCCCTAGGGGGGGAGGGGGGAAGGGGAAGGGGGGCCTAAAGGGGGGAAGGGGGCCCTAAGGAGAAAGGGGGAAATGGAGTTTTCATGAATAAAATCTCTTTCTGAGAAAAAAATCTTTGAGCGGCTAAAGTAGAATAAAGCCAACATTTTCCCAAGCCTAAGCATTTTTTAATGTAAAAATAATTTTCTGATGTAAAAAAAAAGTTAGGCGAAAAGTAATCATCAGAGCGAGTCCGAACTCTCACCGAGCTACTCGCAGTCGAGCACACTCACCCTACACTAAAGTGCCTCATAGTTGAGATTTACGAAGTAGTAGTCATGAACTGAGCGTAACAGCCAAGCCAGCGGAGGCCGTGATTTGGGGGGCCGTGCCGCCTGGCCTACTTCAAAATTTCACAAGTTATAGAACTAAGTCCAGCAGTAAAATGTATTATATAAAAAATACCGTAGTCCATTTTCCTTTTCACGGCAATTCGTGGTGAGACATTGGAACGTTCAACGAGGTTACTTTGCAGTGATTACTTTGACTAAGTGAAAAGTTGAATTCTAACGCTGCATAAGTTCGTTTTTGCATGTTCGATGTTATATTCCACTGAATAGCCTTCTTTGGCAGAAGAGTGCAGAGATCGAAACAGAAAGAGAATTAAAGAGAGGAATTGAAAGAAATAGATGGATGGAAGACGATAAATAGAAGAGACAGACTGAAATAGCTCGTGAGAGATATCTTGAAAAATAATGAAAATTTGAATATTGAGCATGAGAGCAATGAAATATGCAGGTCAAAAAGAATTCTTGCCGTTTAGAAATCTCGCTGAGATTGGGTGAAAAAACGAAGATGTATATGGAAATACTTATAATTCAGCAGAAATGAAGTCTTGCTTGGACTCATTTCCGAAATGCCTGCGTTTTACCTGATGATGCTGAAAGTCATTTACTTAAGAATCATATTCTGAATATAAAAAAAACCCTATTTTCTTTTAAAAAACTGCTCAGTCGGTTTTTTAAAAACAGGAACCCTCAAAGAAAGTTCATCTGAACCATATTCTGCACTCCCATGTCTTGAATCTCTAAATTTTTGCTCGATCTACACCTGGAACACTATTCATAGTAGAATTGTATAGAATCGTAAGAATTATGACGCTTCAAGGTCACAATCAGAAAGTGGATAGAAAACTCCGGAGATGAAATACGAATGTTTTTTGTTATATTGTTATATATAATTTACAGTTTAAAAATATATAGCGTTTGTTTTTTTCCGCAAAGCTTAATTGAAAAGCAAAGCAAAGCTTAAAAATTTCTTCATTTGTCGTGGCTGAGAACGGTCGACTCACTTCTCACTCTTCATTTCTATTGCCGAGAATGGAGGATTCCGGTCTCTAGCAGGATTTGGACACCTTGAGGCTGTTATGTCCAGATCGTCACTCCAGTCAACATTTTCATTCTTCTGTACTGTCGGGGAATCAGATGGAGCTGTTCGATATAATGGCGCTTCATGTCCCATGACATCGAGAATAAGGCGTTTGAATTTAATTGAATTGAATCTAGAGTTTAAAAAATCAAGAGAGTTTGTTTTACAGCAAAGCTTAATTGCCCTTAATCAATTCACTTTTCAAAAGTCGATCTTCAAAGTAGTTTTTGTCGGAATTTGTCCAATTTGTAGCGCTAGAAAGGGCTGCAAGAATTTGATGAGCATGAATGATATCCAAAAATTTTTTTGCCGGAGAAAAAAGACCTGAAATAAGTTTATAATGGAATATGGCAGGCAACATGAAACTATCTTAAACTCCATGAATAAATGCATGTAACTGATAATGAGCCTATTAAGCACAGCATCCAGAAAGATCCTAACAAGATAGAAAACCTTGAAAATTTTAGATTCCCAGTTTTTTTCACATTTCTAAAGAAAGAGAACAGTATGTTGAGACATCCATTCCGATAAACATTTTCACAGTTGGTATTTCTTAGAAAATTGATCGAAAAAGAAATACATACTTGTAATTTTAAAGGAGAAACTCATAAATTCAAGCGTTGAATTGACTATCTTTGGAAAATATTATGTCACTCAAGGATTTTCAATAAAAATTCGAGTTTTTAACATTCTTTCCCATGTTTTTCATAGCAACAGAACTGCTTCCAAATGTAAATTATTAATGTATGTCCTTTTTCATCCATGAAACTACTGTAGACTACTGTAGCTCGATAGCATACATGTTTGATCCGAAGATCACAAATTATAAATTCAGTAAATCAAACATACTCTTAACGCTTAGCAGCAGATCATTTGGAGAACTTTTATAAAAAAGCTCTCTCGATTTTAGTCGATTCTGATATTTGGAGTTATTGGACTGAAACTGACGCAGAAAAGAACGATGCTTTGATCTCCTTTTTCACGCTTTTTTAATTTCAGGGGTAAAAGTGCCAACCCTGCGACTTGGAGCCGTATCAATTCAAACCCATAGATGATTTTCCAGTTTCCACTACACATCAACAGTCAGATAATAAAATTTGATATCGTTCAAATAAATGGCCCTCACGACATCGATCTTGAAGCGTTCAAACTTGAACTGGGGCCAGTCTTCTCATTTTCCATTCGCTGGAAAGTTTCATACTCAATGATGATTGACAATGAGATTTTATCCCGGTTTAGTACAGAGCTCATCAATATTATTATGACTTTCTCTGTTTTTTTGTCTCCTTTCTCTTTTTTTCTTGAATATTTTAATGGTTCCCACAGCTCATTTTTAATAAATAATAATAAAACGATTTCAGAAGTGAAGATTTCATTGCTAAGACTTGTCTTTATATCGAGAAAGAATGTTGCGATTTCTAGAAAAGAAGCTCCTCAGTTTTTTTAACATTTAGCCGACTTACTATCCCCTCCGACTAGTCTCTCTTTTCCCTCTCTCTCTCTATTTCCTTTCTTTCTCTCTTTCAACTTCTTTCTATTTTTCTTTCTTCCTCTCTCTCTCTCTTTCCTGTTCTTTCTCTTTCACTTTCTCGGTCTATTCCTTTCTCTTTTTCCTCCACTTTTTTGTTCTATTTCCCGTTCTCACTTGTTATTCTGTCTTATCACGTTGGGTTTTTAGCGATTCTCTAAGATAGAAATCTCTTGTTCGTCTCTGACAAAACTGAACCAGATACTCGGGTTTACGATGTTAATTGTTAAGTGAGCGGTGACCGCGGTTGTTATCTCACATTTCATCAAGCCCCTACCCAAATAAGAGTTGACAACTTTCTCTCTTTTTCACCGCTGTTCTTTTTCGTTGGTCCGTGACGTTATGTAACATGAAAGAAACATGCAGGCACCACTGATCAAAACTTTTGAATCAAACATTTTGCATATCAAAGTTTGTTTACTCTTGTCAAACTTTTGATTCTCCGCACATATCAGAAAATCTGGAAGGTATTACGCATGAACCGTATGTCCATGTTTACGATAATGAAGAAAGGACCGTCTTGCAAGAAGCTGTCTACGGTCGCTTTGAAGATCGGTGTTACTAACTACTCCTTTAGCACCATTCTGGTCAGTTCTCAGAATTGATACCGTCGAATGGTTGACGGTTTATTCACTAGTTTAAAAAAAGTCTCATTCGGAAATTGAAGGTTCGTGTTAAAGTTCTGGGGAGCAAGTCGATCGAATTTCCCTGGCGATCTCACTAGCGAAAAGGTGATACTTTTGAGGGACCAGCAAAGGAAATTGAGAAGACCACCTAATAAGTCATGATAAACTATTAATTTTTTGTTGGATGAGTTTTCAGTCTAAGTATCTGCAATACATACCTTTCAAAAATACACGAACGATCACGTTTTTCTTCGTAAAATTGTGAGCGTCAAAGACATGACACCGCCATTTGTCTGAAATGGGTATCCGGAGCTTTGTGAGAACATTTGATATACAAATCTACTCGCGCACTTGATTATATGGGAAGAAATTGAGAAAAAACATGAAGAGCACAAATTCGAATCTTTTTTGAGAGTTATTTTTTTGTTGTTATATCCTGTTCCTTTCAGCTTATCTTTGTTTGTGGAATGGGTAGACAAGAAGGATCGAAAAATCTGTTAGTACCTTCGAGCAGCTATCTATCGTAGCTACATATGTATAAATGGCATGAGTATGTCGGAATCGGAATCGGCTCGTCAGTTAAAGACGAGCAAATCGACAGTTCACGCTTCAATTATCCAGAAGAACCACATAAAAAACTAATGGAAGACTACGCAAAACATCTTCTGAAATCGATCGAGTCATTACACGTATCTCCAAGGGTAATCCAAGTCTGACTGGTAGCAATATGTATCAACAGGCAGTTCATCAGTTCTACGGAGGATTTGATGAATGGTTAATTGAAATTAATAATGGTATAGATGTCCAATTCTATTATAAAACCTCGAACGCGTAAATTTTGACTATTCGGACGCAAGCCGTTGACAAACCGCTGATTTCTGAGAGAAACAAAGAGTTTTGCCTGCTGTAGACTAAGGACCCCCTTCAGTGGTCTTTTCGAGACTATTTTGATGTCCTCTGGAGCGATCAGAGTAATTATATTTCAATAGGAAATGACGGTGATGACGGTACAACATATTAGACATAATATGAAATGATGGTACAACATATTAGAAGCCATGTACGTTTGAGACATCATCTTAACTCTAAGACCTCATCTGTCAAACGCGTAGGAGGAAATTTCATGGTTTGGGGCGCATTCCTAGACTGGCGTTGTCGGAACATTACATAGTATTGGAGGTAGAATGTGTAAATAACTTCATATACTAGAGATCATGAACAACATGATGTTACCCTATGTACGTGCTAGCATGGCACGATAATGGTCATTTCAGCAGAAGCATACTTCGGTTTCGGTCGAGAACTGGTTCGGTCAGAGAAAAGCAAAGCTCCTGGACTGGCCGAGCCAGCCAAGTGCCTCCTGGACTGGCCGAGTTAGCCAAGTGCCTCGTGGACTGGCCGAGCCAGCCAAGTGCCTCCTGAAATGGCCGAGCCAGACAAGTGCCTCCTGGACTGGCCGAGCCAGCCAAGTGCCTCCTGGACTGGCCGAGCCAGTCGAGTGCCTCCTGGACTGGCCGAGCCAGCCAAGAGCCTCCTAGACTGGCCGAGCCAGTCAAGTGACCTAAATCCAATTGATTATTAGTGCTGAGAGCTGAACAGAGTACTTCAAGGCAAAACTGCAAGAATTTGCGCAAAAAAGTTTGTAAAACTTAAAAAAGCTCGGAGAAGTCTCCGAATAACGACCCTGGTGAATCTAGTCGCGTCCATGCCTCGCAGATGTAGTGACGTGAAAGAAGCAAAGGGCATGACAACTAAGTGGTGACTATACAACGAAAGCATTTTATCAATGTTTCCGCTATATTCATTGATCGCTTGTTATAATTTTTTTGTTTAACGCAGTGTGAAAATGGTGGCACTTTCGACATTTTTCCAACAAAAAAATGAAAGATTAAGTGATTGAGTTTATACTTTTTATAAATATGAAAAGTGTAAATTCATTTACATAAATGTATTCAAAATGTTTCGAAACGAGCAAAACGGCTTCAAATAATTTAGAAAATTGAGCAAAATGTTATAAATAATAGTTTTTACATCAAAAACTAATTTATAAATTTTTATAATCACAAATTTTTATAATATTTTATAGATAATCACAATTTCAGCCTGATCTAGAATGGAAAAAAACAGTCAAAAATGCAGGTATAAAAATTAATTTTGTGTACATATACATCGAATGGTATTAGAATATGCAACGAAAAAATATATAATGTGTTGTTGCAGTCCTTGTGTTTGAACTCGAAAAGGGTTTAAATTATCAACTAACCGGGCAAGGAGTTCATTAATAAATGGTAAAGTAAACATTCAGGAATTCTATAAAAGTTTTTTCAAGCTGGAGTTAAAGATTTTAGTATTTATCGATACAAAAAGAAAAAGGAAATAAAAACTGATAAAACGACAGAAGAGACAAAATGTCGAGTGAATATCGATGAAGAGAAGTTACACATGTTTGAGGAGCACACGCATTCTTTGCCTATCCGCCCTTCCCAGAGAATCGCTTCCCTTTAACAGTATTCGGGTTTCTTTGAATATTTTTAATTACTCTGACAGAACTTTTTAATTGATAAAAAAATTTGTGAGAGAAGTAAGATATAAAATGTTTCTGCCAAAGATGCACTACTGAAGAAATCGCTAATCAATGTGATAGTCCTATATAAAAGCCCAGATGCCTTGTTTTTTTCTATCTCAAATGCTCATTTAGTGAACTTTCTGGTGAAATCAAAAGACTGCCTTACCTGCAGCCAACAGGAGTGTATTCCTTACCTGCAGCCAACAGGAGTGTCTTCCGAGACACATAGCTTCTGGAGACGATTGAAGCCTTCTGTAACGATAAAAATGAGTCTATACATATGTACATTTCATTTTCTTCATGAATTCAACAAACAAAAGTTCATGAAAGCGTATAAAACAAATTCTCAGAACTGCAAAGCTTTTCTGGTAATGCTGTACGATATCAATTGTAGATACTTTTTTATATATACATATATATAATTTTCTTGTTTTATAAATGAATCTGCTGAACTTGGCCGTTAACAAGTTGTTCATGCAGTGTTTTTTTCTGGAAAAATTTTTTTACTTGGGAAACATGCTTGTTTTGTATAGTGAAATCATTAACATAACTAATTGTATGCCTAGAGCAACGCTCTAGTCTCATATTTTTCGAAGAGAACTTGAGAAGTTCACGTCAATATCGCTATTATAAGATACCTTTATGAAGTAATGGTCTTCCGGGTATCAATATACTACGTAGCATTTTGAAAACAGTTTGGCGACTGTCACGCAAGAATACAGGAATTCGAGTTTAAACTTGTAAACATAGGTCACCAGCACTATTGATAATTTCGAAAAACGACCGCTTTTTGAACATGGGAGTTAGGAATAACGAAAAGCTTTCTGTTATCTGCTCTTCCCATCTGACTCGCTCATTATCCCATAATCCTTCGCTAGAAGAGCGATAGTTTTTTCTTTCAAGTTTTTTTTACAATCGCAAGCGCTCGTGAAGTCGGTCAATCATTTAACGATGAAGTATTCGAGTCAAGCTCAATACTATAATATACTTTTGCATGCTTTCTAGTTTTCAGATTTGGGGAAGAAGTCACTAGGTTAATGGAAAAAGCATCGTGAAATCTTCTTTTCAACAAATCAACGTTCGTTATTGCGTGACACACACATATATTTAAGTCACACCTACGTAAATATGTAGGATCATAAAGAATTTCAGTGTTGTTGAAACTGGAAAAGTGAAGGTCAGACAGACTGTAATATTATATATTTCTGGGGAACCAAATCCAGGCGCCTTACGGTTGGGGAAGGTAGGGTTGGGTACAAGAACACCGCAAGAGCGGGCTCGGTCGCAGAAAGTTATTTTAGGCACTTGTACATATGAATTAGCGAGCTTGCCTTGTGCTGGATAGAAAAAAAGATGTATATCATGATTAGAAGACCCTAACGATATATCCTGGGCGATTCCTTCAATAAAATTTGAACTAGAAGTTCTTTAATCTTTGTGATCACGTCGAGGCACCAAAAAAATCTCATGTCCTTCTCTGTTCAAAGAATGCGTCTAGAAAATAGGATCGCCGACTGTGGTGCTAATAAATCCAGAGAAAATTTGCGAGGGCTCAAAAAAAATCATCGCCAAACTACACGAAACAAATTTTCTTCAACGGGACCTCTAAGCGATAATCAAAAACAAACCCAACAGTAAAAGAGGCAAATAATCAATAAACTTAACGGGAACCAAATTTTTATGCGCTAGTTTTCTTTTGGTAACCAAAAGAAGCAAAATGCTCACATCATGTCACGATCGCGATAGGGTCACTTAATTGAGCCAATCAGAATACCAAGTGATAAAGCTTGATCACTGTAAGGAGTTCAAACGCGCGGAATAATTCGCATCATCGGCCTAAGTCCTATGTTGAAATAATTTGAAAATGTTTTCGTTTTTCTTTAGCCTATATTGGACCGGATCTACTACATACATATATGTATCTTGTTCCAGCCGACCAGAACGAAATGCATATATTAACCTGAGGTATGTTGTTTGATACTGTTTCGTTACTAAGCCGTAAAACCTCGTTAGCCTGGAATTCGCCTAAGCCTCATTGTTAGCAGAATTGCATATAGAGGAAGCGGTAAAAAATTTGTCAGAGCGTAGATAGCCAGGATGCACGTGGTCTGGCCGTAAGTGTAGTAGAGCCGAATGGACTTAATCTATCTTCTTATTGACAATTGTTTATTGTTGAGTCAGCGCTAAAAAAGGTGATACGCGGTATTTTTATCTTTCTCTTTTTCTCTTTCAATTTTTTTCAACAAAATCACGGCAAATTTAATCAAGATTCAGCTTTTTTCCGTGCATTCCGTAAACGGAAGCATCAAAAAATAAAAGAATAAAGAGTGTGTTCTAACGTGGCAAAAGTGCTGTCCGTGTGGCACAAGCAGCACCGACACATATCGTCGCGTCCAGGTCACAGTAGGCGGAGAAGGCGTCGCACAGGACGCATTGGACACTTTCGCAGCCTGCTTTTTTGGCCTATTATTTGTTTTTAAAAGAGTTTGTTTTTAGTGGTTTACGAAACAATCATTCCAATGAATATTCTGTCTCAAATAACATCAATTCACCTCTTGATAAAAAACATGCTAAATGAACATGGTAAGCTATAAAACATCTTTCATAGCCCTATCAAACGGATTTACCATGTTTTTTCAAGTGTAGTAGTGATGCGCGCTCTCTTTCAGAGGGAGACAGCAAATTTAATCATAAGCCAGCTTTTTTCCGTGCTTATTCAGAGAAAAGCGTTCAAAGGACTTACATAAAAAAACAAAGTATTAATTGACAAAAAAATCGAGAAATAACTTTAAGAATATAAGCCTTTTTTGAAAGCAAAGCGATGAATAAGAACGGTGAGATTTTTCTTAAATATTGTATTATCTCTTTTACTTCATATATTGTATTTTCGAGTTATTCTTCCTTCTTCAAAACCGAAATTTTCATTTTCCGACTGAAATTTTCAACTTTTATTGTCGGTTCAGAATAATTATGTTTATTTTCTTCACTTTTTTAGAACTGACAACACATTCTATAATTAGCATAAACCGATTCATATAAAAAATTAGTTTTCTTCAAAAAATACACTTTTCGTAGACTAAAACGGCGAATAAGAAAAAAAATTTTGAAAAGGCAATTTTTTAGACAACATTATTTCAAAAAAGAGAAGTCTCTCACAAAAACGATGAAAAATATACGACCTTTTATTTCTTACGACAACATTGTGTTGTGTTTAATCTCGTACTAAACAGAATGAAAAAGAAATCCGAACATTGGTAATCCAGATCAAGGGACGAGACCAACCTTGCGCGACCATGCAGAGAATCGCTGCGACATGGATCATCCGTGACCGCAGCTCTGCGACGGAAGACATTGGTGCGCAGGTTGTCAATCTAATTACAGGTCGCGAAGATGTGGAGGTTTTCTATGCTCTGATAGTTGATAATGATTCGAAGGAGCTTCGGTCTCACTTTCAATCCTGAATGTAACGACGAAACAAGACTTGCTACAATATCACAAGTTGTATATAGGGTATTCATGAGAGATCTGACTTGAAATTTTAGAAATGGTTTTTTTAAAGCCTAGCGAAAACAATACACTCTCAGGGAATGAATGACCATAGTTCGGACTGGATTGAGATGTCGAAGAGATTGCTCAGAGCTCAGAGAAACAGAGAAGCAGCGGCGCTTTTTAAAAAATTGCAAAGGGAAACAGATACCTTCGGGAGGTATTTTTCGGGAGCGATGAGATTTCATTGACTATAGCGATGGCCAGGGCTATAATAAATGGTGCTGATGGTTACAGAGGAGAGAGTAAGAGAAGAAGAGACAACCATGAGTCAGGAAAAACAGAGAGAGAGAGAGAGAGAGAGAGAGAGAGAGAGAGAGAGAGAGAGAGAGAGAGAGAGAGAGAGAGAGAGAGAGAGAGAGAAGAGAATAGAGATGGATAGAGTAGAGAGCCAGAGAGATGAGAGAGTGATAGGAGAGAGAAGACAAAAAGAGGAAAAGAGAGAGGGAAGAGAGAACAAGGAGTCGCTAGGAGCTGACAGTGTTTGGCGCATGAACTGGACTGAAGCATGTTTGCACGCGTATCAAAAATGATGAAGTTCTGAGGGCGACCGAACGGAGTGTCGAGAATTAGAGAGAAAGAGAAAGAGGGAAAGAAAGGCAGAGAGAGAAGGAAAAAGACAGAAAAGTCGCTAGATGAGAATTAAGGAACGCGAGCAACAGGGTTTAGTTTGGAGTTCATGTTGACTCATTGTATGCACAATCGCAGATGATATGTGTCCTCTCGGATGTTACCGTCTTCTGTGGAATTTAAGAATTGATCTAGATCATGAATGAGGATAGAAGAACCTGGTGCAAAAACTTGGATAGTGCCTCTTTTGAAGTTAGAGCATCATAGCGAACGTTCGAATACATTTAATGAAATTTGGACGATTTTCATCACTAGATTCTTTATTATTTATTCCAGTTGTAATGGTTCAGACATACAACGGATCGTGAGAGATTACAACATGGTAATCAATATTTTAAAATGAACAACAGCCAATAAATGATCAGGATTCTAATTTAAGTACTGGAATAGAAACTTCTTAGCTGACAATGCATTCATATTGAAAAAAATGAGAAGGAAGAGAATTCCAATTATTCACAACTCTATTTGTGAAGAATTTCTTGTATCGGTTTGTGCGGCACAATGGCAACAAAAGCTTCCAATGATGTCCTCTAGTCCTAGTACAGTGAGACATTGGTAAGAAATCTGGGCAAGTGATATCTAATCTTTTAAACACTATTCTATGCAAAGTGAACACATCGTTAATAAGTCTGCGTCTTTGAAGACTTTCACAGCCAAGCCAATTCAGTCTTCCTTCGTAAGATAAACTAATTCCTGCTCTATTAAAAAAACGCTTAGTTAATCTTCTTTGGACAGACTCTACTTTCTTACTTAGCGTTAAGTCAATAGTATTCCAGACTTCACTGGAGTACTCCAGGATAGGTCTAACGTAAGTTCAAAATAGCTTCATGAGAATTGCAACATTTTTTGTCCGAAAAGATCTCAGAATGAGATAAGAAATAGAAAAAGCCTTATTACAGATATGATTCACATGTTCCTTAAAATAGAGATCGTTGGAGATAGCTACTCCTAAATCACGAAATGATGAAGTGAACGAAATCGGTGAGGAATTGAGATTAAAGTTGACATTGGGATGATCACTTCCTATTTGCATAGCAATTGTCTTACTGCTCGATATAGTAGATTGCGGGACGGGACTCCTTCAACAGCAAAGACCCAGAAGATTCTCCATGTAATAGAAATGAAGATGTTGAGATGGAGCCTCGGAGTCACCCGGAAAGACATGATGCACAACGAAACGATAAGAGCTCGTTTAGGATTTGCCCCAATACCCGAAAAACTCAGAGAGTCTAGACTTAGGTGGTACGGACACATGCTGAGATCTAATCCAGACTCCGTTCCCAAGTCTGCTTGGAACATAGAAATCCAGGGTAGAAGACCAAGAGGTAGACCGAAGCTTAGATTGAGAGACACCATAGAACAAGACATGGCGACTATCGGGCTGTTAGCCGAAGACGCCTCGAATCGTATGATGTCCGAGGCAAACATAGCTGCTAATGGTATTGAAGCTGCAGTTCGAAAAAGACTTTTGAAAATATTAGTTTTTTTGTGTTGTAATGTCATTTTCTGAACTTCTTATCACATAAATTGAAAAGAATTTCAAGAAATCACTAAACTTGGGAAGAGTTGCAGCGAATAATTGAAAAAAAGACAGAGAATCGCTGTCGATAACCTGATATACATAGGCAACAAATTTATAATCAGTGGAAAAAGGATAAAATGATCATTATTACCGGGAATATGCTGAATACATGGAATGTACGGAGCTCTAATGACATTTGTTTTTGCTAACTGACTGTGAGCACATTGTTTGCTTATTTCTGCTTGTTTGCTTAATTAGCGTTATTCGTTGCAGTTTACACATAACTTTTTAATTTACAATTTAAACATATTTCTCTCGACCTTGTGAGAAAGAAACAGTTTACACATAACAACTTTTCTTTTTAGAACAAAAATCAAAGAAGCTAAATTTAGGCTTGGAAAAAACTTCGAAAAAAGTCTTTGTATTGCGCTCATAATTATCCACAAAAAAAACCTGCTCTTATACATATAATTTGGGCATACTAGACGCCAGACAGTACAGAGTGGAATTTTTTTTTTATTATACCCAAACTTAACCCATTGCGATAAAGTATATATATATATATATATATATGTATATATATATATATACGGTCTCGTTAGCCTTAGCCGTACGGTCTCGTTAGCGTAAAATTTTACAAAGCCTAAGCGTTTTTAATGAGAAAATAATTTTTTGATGTAAAACTTTTTTTCACGAACCGGAGTCTCTGATGCTCAAAATGAAAATTTTCGAAACCGTTCCAATGTCTGTAAGACAAGACGCAGGGTATGCCAATGAGGGAATAAGAGCCAGAAAAACTAATCAAGAGCTACCCTTAAAAAGTTTTAGCTCCAACTAATAATCTCTCTCTTTCACTCCGTCCGTTTTGGAAGAATGCTAATTGGACAGCCATTAACGAAGCGATCAACTCCGTAGACTGGACCATAACGTTCTCTTCCCTTACAATTGACCAGTGTGTTGAACATATAACCATCTTTTTGAAGAATCTTATCTCTCTCTCTCCATATTCCGCATTCAACGCAAAAACCCCATCTCTTCTATCCTTAAAAAAATCCGCAAGATATACAGCTTTTTACAAAGAAACATTAAACGCTCTTCTAACTCCATAACGACCATCAAAGCCTGTAAAATGCTTCACCGATAAATTTTCAAGTTTGAATGCAAACGCGAAGACACACTTGTTTTTCCTGAAAACTTCAAGTCATTTTACCGGATCATCGAGAATCGAACCAAACCTAAAATTACTCCCGCTTCTCTGATAGTTGGCAATACTCCCATAACTTGCCGTATGCAATGCGCCAACGTCTTCGCCTCTCTTTTCTCCTCAAATGTGTCTGACCCTGTCATTGGCCCTCTACCCAGACCTACACCCCTAGTCACTATGTACCCTAGCCACAACGTCTCGCTTTTTGAAGTTCACCGAATAATATCTAAAATTTGCCCAAAAGCTAACTCCTCTCCCGACTTAATACCAAACGCACTTATCAAAAACTGCATAAATTCTCTGAACCATCCTCTCTCAATCATATTTTCTAATTCATTCACGCTTGGATACTATTCTAGTGCTTGGAGAACTGGAATTATCAAACCCATCTTCAAAAAAAGGTAAAAGATCAGAGCCCAATAAGTATCGTCCCATAACCCTCGTATCTTCCTTCTCGAAAGTCTTTGAAAAACATATTTTCAGCCTTATTTACAATCATCTCGAAAGCAACAATGTCCTCAACCCAAATCAGTCTGGTTTTCGCTCCAAACATTCCACTGTTTCTTCCCTTGTACACGCTCACTCAGTCTATCTGTCACTTTTATTCAAAAAACATGCCTTCGACATATGTCTCATTGACTTCACTAAGGCTTTCGACACTGTATATCATAGGGCACTACTCTACAAACTTAGTTCTTGTGGTATAGACTCCTCCCTTCTCCTGCTGATCAAGTCTCTTTTAAGGTCTTTCCTTGTCTCTGTTGATGGCTTAGAACTACAGAGAAAGCAGTGACCACTGGGGTTCAACAGGGTAGTTGCCTCGGGCCTCTCCTTTTCTCTATTTTCATTAATGACATAGTTGAGCTTCTACCCTCCAATGTTTTTTGCTTTCTGTACGCAAATGATCTCAAAATCTTCTCCCAGTCTTCGTCCTCCCTTCAAAATGCTCTTTACATAATCGCTGAATACGCTCGACCTTGGTCACTCACAATCTCATTCCCTAAATGCTATATTGTTCATTGCGGACCTAACAACCCTCACTTACCCTACACCTTAGACAACCCCACACTGCCCTCACAATCAATCGTTAAAGACCTTGGAATTCATTTCGAATCTTCTCTCTCATTCAACCATCATATTACTACCATGATTAAAAAAAAGCCAGAACAGCTAGTAAAAGTCTTCTAAGGTCATTAAAAACCTCCTCCATCCCGGTCTTACTTCGCTCATACAAAACCTACGTTCTACCGATTCTGGAATTTGGATGCGAACTCTGGTCACCTGTCTCTGTTGCTCTCTATTAATGACATAGAGCGGGTCCAAAGAAACTTTACCAGACGCATTCTCGCCAGAGCTGGCCAAGTTTCTCAAAAATATTCTGCCCGGCTAAAATTATTAGCACTAACACCTTGGAGTATAGGCGCACCATACTTGACCTAACTTTCATTCATAAAGCCATCCACAATAACGTTGTGCTGGGAACCACACATCTTTTTGTGATCAGGCCCCTACAGCCATAGAATCTCCTACACTCTTAGACTTAGACCCTTTAAAATGCACGAAGGCACGTGTGTTTTGCGCCGCATTGACATTTGGAATTCTCTGCCCTTGCTTCAATGCCATTCTGGTCACAATTCAAAAATGCTCTTCTTAGTTTACCAATTGATAAGACACACTTAAGACACTTGGGTTAAACTCGGCTGATATAGGTTGCTTTGATCATTTAAAGTATTGATAAACATGTGATAAATCATTTTGTAATCATGGGACGTGCACGAAGTCTTTCACTCCAGGAAAAAGCTCATATTGATGCCATGCGGAATCTCAACACCAGCATCAAGAAAATCGCGAGCAGTCTGGGCCGTTCGCGTACTGTCATTACCAACTACCTCGCCGACCCTCTTTGATATGGATCGAAAACCTCTGGAGGACGTCCACGCAAGCTCACGGAACGAGAAGAGCGGCAAATCGCCAGAAAAGCTTCGAACTCGACCGCCTCCGTAATGGACATTAAGGCAGAGCTCAACTTGAATGTCTCTCACAGAACGGTTCAACGCGCTATTCGCCGTAATCCTCACATCACACGTCAGAAAATGACGAAGATTCCGAATCTCACCACTGTTCCTCTTTAGCGACGCACGGAATTCGCGAAAAACAACAAGTCTCTACCTATGAAAACTCCTAAGTCTCGTATAGGTGAATCTGCGATCTTGAACGGAATTCTCTTTGGGCATTATTTCTCACGAAATATGGTGGACAAGGATTTAACTTACCAAGGTGTAATACATTAGATGGATGGTTCTCCTGCAGTCTTGCACTTGCCTAATATTGTTCCGTTTACATTTCGTTGTGCTTCTTGACTGGAACCTCTTTGATTCAAATGCTAGTTGTTGGGTGCCGGATATTGATAAGTTTACTGTTGCCGTCCGGATGGCTCTGTTCTTGCAAGCCTGCAGTCTTTTCCAGGGGGATTCCGCTTGCTGGGGAGAATATATGGGAGCTGCATAACTCATTATATTCTCGTCAGTTATAGCTTTAGCATACATTGTTCATTGCTAAAGTTCAATCAATGGCTTCACACATATTTCATTAACTTCAGCTCTACATATGGCTTTATCAGAAGTTTAACTGCTGTTTTTATATGCTTCAATTAAACTATTTTGGAATGTATACTTTGAGCTGTTATCAACTTCCACATGATACATCTTCATACAAAACAAGAACATTCGATTCATTTCGTAAATCATACATGTAAAATAACACCTTACATACCCGGTTTATCATAAGTAAAACGGAAATTAGGGTTTTCTACTGAAGCCCTAATTTTTTAGTCAACAATAGGATAAACGAGTTTGTGACATTAGTTTTGAAAAAAAACTGGGCAGAAAATGAGGTCACAAGTCTGATGAATGCTTAGCAAAAAATGTAATGAGATCTATAATTGCGAAAAACTATACTAGTCTGATATTTTTTCACTGGCAATCGATCATGGTATTGTAAAATTAGAAAAAGAAGATTTCTCGTCCACTTGAAAACACTATTTTTCTATAAATTATTTCTGCAAATTTTTTTTCTGTTTCTCAAAGTCATCATAGTTGATGGTGGAGAGAGAAGAACTCTGCAGTCTTCTTTTCCTCGACTCCTCTCAAGCTGAAATATTTCATTTGAATTTTCTCTCAAAGTTGAAAATAAAGTTTGCATGCAATAGTAAAAAAAAACCCGAAACCCGGGGGGGAAGTAGATCAATCAGAAGTGAGCCAGAGGTAAATGGAAAGAGTATCGGCGTCATAAGAGATCCAGACTCCCAGACCTCGCCCGCTTTTAATCAATGGCCCCAGGTTTTAATAAGCGGCTAATTTCTACAATAAACAAGTATAGATGATTTGAAGTGAATAGGATACTTAACTTACCAAATTCAAACGAATCTGCCTCTTTTCTCACTCAGCTAACCAAATCTTTACTCATTTTGCTTCAATCAATCTACTATTGAATCAATAAAGCGAGCGAGAAGCGAAGAAAAAGAGACTGAGCAATGTAGGAATCACTCTCTCATTGAATCAATTAACAGTTTTATATGTTAGGTATATCGAAACGCGGAGTCGGCGAGCCACAATTTATGATTGGGTCCTTGGCTACAGTATTCTCGGGGAAAAGTACTAATTGGTAATACAATCACAACATATAACTATGAAAATTCGAAATAAGTGGTGACAACATGTGAAGCAGCAGTATTTGTTACCAGGTTTTGAAAGAAGTGTGTTTCCTTAAACTTAAAGAAGCAGCGTTCATTCCGCTGCTCAGAGAATTTTTCTCATCCCGTTTAATTACCATTTACCTCTTAGTTCATTCCCGGAAGAGAAAAAAATAGGGTGAACCTCTGTGATTGGTCCCTGCTTAACGATTGATTGCCTCGCTGTTTCCACTTCCTCATTATCATATTCACGCTTAATGAGATCGAATTATGGGTAACATATTAAACAGAGGAAAATGAGTTGCGAATACGCGTCAAAGTCCAGTAATAAAATTGAGGCGAGAGATAGGATTAAGTGTAGAGCGAGGCTAACCAGATTAATCAACAAAAAAATTGAAGTACCGATCAAGGCCACTCAGTTTTCGTTTTCTCTTTTTATGATTTTCCAGACTTGTCTACTTGATTCACTTTTTTAGTGTTGTTTCTAAAAAAGCTACTCACATCAGAAAAAAAACCCTTGCAATTATAAGAAGCTGCTGTGTCAAAAGACATTGATCAAACAGCTCGCCCAGTAATACTTGGTTCTTCCTGCGAATCCTACTGACTATGAGAGATGTTTTAGCGCAGCCCAGAGTATACTCACTGACCACCGGAAAAGTCTTTCTCACTCAAATTCTGCCCAGCTGTTGTTTCTAAATCAAACTATCGCCCTTATTGGCCCAGGTAAATGGAACGATGAAAGTAATGAGATGTTCCATTCGAGCGTTTGTGCTCAGAACCAGGAGTTCAGTGGTCATTTTAGACCCTCTGTCGACGGTTCTCTGTTTTTTTCAAATCATAAGGGGGAACCCTTACGTGAAATGAAAAAAAAAATTCGCGGGTGTCTGTTTTTTGAAAAATATAGGGGGACCCGAGAAATGAACCTGCAACAACAAAAGTCAGGTTAAATTTGCAAAACTCCTTTTTCCAACCGCGGATCTCGACTCTAAAAAAACAAGTTTCGACTTATTGTTCGACCAACCCTGTTACCGATTGGGTTGCTGGATCGACTTCCACGCTGTCTTGCAGCATAAGTTGACACTGTGTGGCCCCACTCCTTTCGGTGTTTCCTCCTTCCACGACTGTTCTCTCAGCTGCCTCACTGTCTTCCTGTTGGAGAACCAATCTCTCAGCTGCCTCACTGTCTTCCTGTTGGAGAACCAATCTCTCAGCTGCCTCACTGTCTTCCTGTTGGAGAACCAATCTCTCAGCTGCCTCACTGTCTTCCTGTTGGAGAACCAATCTCTCAGCTGCCTCACTGTCTTCCTGTTGGAGAACCAATCTCTCAGCTGCCTCACTGTCTTCCTGTTGGAGAACCAAAACGTATTTAAACTTTCAAAAAAGAAAATTAACACACTGCCCCTGTATTCCCTTAGTTTTCTTCGTATCAAATGTAAAAATCCATGTTGAAGTCCTCTTATGCTTAAACTCCACTGAAACTGATGTTCATGAAGAATTTCTGACAATGAGTCAAACTTTCTTTGTCAGCCTGATTCATGAAATCTCATGTGGCACTCACCCACTCCTTTACCTCTCAATTTGTCCTAAAGACGTCTGGGTTTTCCACAGCCTATCTATGTACCCCAAAAGACTCCCCTTGACGGGACGCCTTGGTGAACAACAATAACCTATCCATGTATGCGACCTGAGATAAAAATTAATTTCAGAAGTCATATTTCGAAGTTCCTTAGAGCTGCATTCACTCTAGATGTGGTCGTCGACCACTGGTCAGACTAACCTTCAGACTCACTCCTTCCACGCATAAAACAATCTCGAAGTTAAACTCATGAATAGGATTTGTAGGAGCGGCAGGAAACTAGGCAAAAAAAGAAGGCCGAGTAAAGAGTGGAGCGTATATATCACGACAAATGCTTTCACCCGAGTTTTGGTTATATGCGCAGCAGTCGAGCAGAAATTCACAACTTTTAATCAAAACATAGATATCGTAAGAGAGTTTGAAATTAATTAATTCCAGACTGTTCGCAAAATAAACCAGCAATGGTTACCAAGGAGTATTCCTCTCCCAACAACTCCATCATGTGGTCGAAGCCGGGAATCCTGAGCACTTCTTGCGTGTCTGTCACCGGAGCACGTTTCTTTAAAAAGAACCTTGACAGTGGAATGTGAATGTTTTCAGGGTCAGAAAAAAGATTGATTTGACAAACTTGAGATTCAGACAAAATATTCATTCAGAAAACTTCAGGGTCAGACAAACGGTTGTTTCGCCAGATCCAGGGGTCGGAGAAAAGGATGATACAATAAACTCCAGCGTTAGGCAGAATGTCTGTTCGACAAGCTCGAGATTTAAACAAAACTGATACGACCAAAGCAAGAGTCAGACAAATTATGGGTTCGCCAAGCTAAAGGGTGAAATACAAGGTTGATTCGTCACATTCAAGCGTCAGAAAAAAGTTCGGTTTCACAAACTCAAGAGGATTTCTACTAACCGGAAGTTGAGATTCCACCACGGTTTCTTCGAAAAGGTCAAGGCATGCTGAGATTCCTTGCTTAACACGAGGAAACAATTGAATCACAATCACTCTAACATTCAAATTCTTAGTTTGACGGAAATAATACATTAACCCCTGATGAAATATTTAAAACCAAAATTTTTTCTAAAAATTTACACTGCTCAGTAAAGCCTAACTCACAGTGCTCACTACTAAAACAGAACAAAAATTTTTGCCTTTGGCAAGCCTCTGCACCTTTTTACTGCACACTAAAAAAAACCCTGACCCCTACCATTCAACTCAATCCTCACACCCCATGCTTTCCTTTTTCGTTTTAACGGGAGAAGAACTAAATGTCGAGGATAATGTGGCTTCCAAACATGTACCGATTGGGCTATTGCTCGAACTTCTTGCGTCTCTTGTAGCATAGAAAGACACTGCGCTACTCGTCGTCTTTTCTTCTTATCTTTCTTTCTTTCTTCAATCCCTTCCTCAGCTGTCTCTTGGTCTTCCTGGAAGAGTCACAGTTTAGCTCATCAATATTGACTTCTAACGATCGCATAAAACCTACAGTTTTTGTTTTTCAAGCCGACTTCATTCGAAGTCAGAAAGCAGCGACTTTTTGTAACTGCGATTCTTGTTGAATATGTATTCAATTAATTGTTTAGATTACACGTTCAACAACTTCATCGAGGTTTTCGTTCGGAAAATTACGCAAAAAAAAACAATGACTTGTGTAAAGAGACATAGTCTTTTCCAAACATCCAAACGCAAAAAAACAATAAGATTTTAATGTCTTTTTTTATCCTTTTTGCTAAGACCCAAAAAGTACCAATTAAACTGTCGGCTCTACCGGTTCTTGGCTAATTTGCAGCATTCATTTATGAACCACAGTAGATCTTCATAAAATTTATAAACCCTGGATAAAATTAGTCTCGGGAAGAGTTACACAACCCCGAGTACAATGCCCCTTAATCCTTTTTTATTCACCCCAAGAGTACAGTACCCATCGATAAGAGTGATTCCCCTCTATAATACAGTATTCCTTGATAAAAATAATCAACCTGAGTCGCTGGCACCACATATTCGAGATCTCTTTTCGAAGCGATTTCATCTGACGCTTCTGCTGCTTTCTGCATTTCAGCAGCATCTCCTCTTTCTTCTTTTTTGGCTTCTGATTCAGCGAGTTCCTCAAACCCGACGATATTCTACAAATGTCCATCTCCTAACTGATAACTGCTTGACTTTGACGTTCAGAATCCTCCGCTGGGTGATATATCATATTGGGTAGAAAGATGTACGTTCTGATAATATAATAGTTCTGACAATAAAGGTAACCCAATTCTGAAGACAAAAAAATCTGAAATATTTCTGCGCTGAATTCCGAATCAGAGAACCGCCGGCAGATGATTGGCCCCTACGAGGGGATTAGAAAAATGGTCATGAGATCCTATATCAGCGGGCCTCTGTTTTTGAATTCATAAGAATTCATAAGACCCTTTGATCAAACGGAGGAAAATTTTTTTCGCGGGTCTTTGTTAATTTCATCATACTTTCATCGACCCTTATGAATTAATTTTCTCTAATAATTTACACTGCTTAAGAAAGCCGAACTCACAGTTCTCACTACTAAAACGGACTATTAAAAAATTCGCCTTCGGTGGGCCCCTGTACCTTTTTCTTGCACACTAAAAACCACTGGCCACAACCATTCAACACCATCTTCCAACTCTATGCTTTCCGTTTTAATTGTCGGGATAATGTGGCTTCCAAACATGTACCGATTGGGCTATTGCTCGAACTTCTTGCGTCTCTTGTAGCATAGAAAGACTCTGCGCTACTCGTCGGCTTTTCTCCTTATCCTTCTCTTTTTCCTCTTCAATCCCTTCCTCAGCTGTCTCCTGGTCTTCCTGGAAAAGTCACAGTTTAGCTTATCAATATTCACTTTTAACGATCGCATAAAACCTATCGTTTCTTTGTTTCAAGTAGGTTGTTTCTCTGACCGCACTGTGGGTGAAAAAAATCTATGCGCTCTCCAAAAACATTGTTGTTGTTGTTGTTGCCGGATGTAGCCGGCTTCGAAGAACGTCGGTGTTCTCCTTCGTTTCTTGTTCTTCTATATTTTTTCTTTTCTTATATCTTCAAGAACGCTGAGACTTCTAGCGGCTTGGTCCATAAGTCGATTGGAGACAGCGCGGTCGGGTGGCATGGGCAGTCGAAGAGATGCGCAACGTCGTGAGGTCCGGAAGAGCAATCAGGACACACGTCGGGGATGGATTCGTCAATGCGGTGGAGGTAGTTGTTGATGAATCTGCTGAATCACGAGCGGAGCTGGCTGAGCGTGCATCTAGTCTTGCGGGGTAACTCCTTCTCTTCTTCCTGGATTAGGGACGGAGGTCTGCCTCACAGGATGACGGCACCCTTCATCGATTGGAGTTCGTCCGAGACCATCACCGAGTGTGTGTTTCCGACTGATTTCCCATTCTTCGGATCCTTTGACATCTGTTCCGCGGCTTCGACAGTCTTCTTGCAGCTCAACACGAGGTTGTTCTTCATTGCACGAGGGGGCGCCGGGCAGTCGAGGAGGCCGTGGTGGATGTGTTCTGGGTCCAATGATCTCGCGAGGTACTGCGCGGCGAGCATGTTCAGATGGGATTTGGTGCGCATGATCTTTGATTCGCGATGAATATGGTCAGTGTCGGCCATTTGATGATTCCCTGTCACGACGCGGAATCCGGGGTTCTGAGAACGTTGGATTTTGGCGTGAGGGGAGTCCGAGAGGGAGGTGGACCAGGCGGGAGCGGCGTAGTTGCAGATCGCTAGCGAGATGGCTTTGAACGTGAGGCGGAGGGTTTCTTTTTGGTTGCCCCAGGTGCTTCCGGCAAGGGCTTTCAGTACGTTATTGCGCTGCGACATTCGGCATGATGTGAACATCGAGGTCTGGAACTTGATAGCGAGTCGCGGAAGCTTGTGCGTCCTGTTCTTCCTCTAAGGTAAGAGGCGAGCCATTTTTTAATGTAGTTCTGTGCGTTTGTTGTCTCAAGGAGGTCGATTAGCTTGACGATGTCGATACTTTCGAATGCCTTGGACATATCGATTGCCATGAGAACTGTTCGACTTGCGATACGTTTCTGGTTAAAACCGTCTGCGATGCTCTTCGAGAGAGTTACGAAGGCCGAGGTTGTAGAGCGTCTTGCCGTGAAGCCATGTTGGTGGTCTGCCGGGGGAATGCGCATCTGTAGGGAGCCGAGTATTAGCCGTTCAATCACTTTGGCGACGGGCGAGAGTAGAGATATCGGACGGTAGCTGGAGCGCTACCGTCCGATATCCAAAAACATTGAAATCTGTGCGCTAGGAAAACTATTTTTTATCGGCTTTTTTGTAGGGAAATTCCAAATCATTGGAAAAATTGAATGTTTAACTCTGACATTTCAAAAAACCTATGCGCTGGAAAAAAGTTGTGCGGGTGCTAAAAAAACCCGGTTTCAAGCCGATTCCGTTCGAAGTCAGAAAGCAGCGACTTTTTGTAACTGCGATTCTTGTTGAATATGTATTCAATTAATTGTTTAGATTACACGTTCAACAACTTCATCGAGGTTTTCGTTCGGAAAATTACGCAAAAAAAAACAATAAGATTTTAATGTCTTTTTAATTCTTTTTGTCAAGACCCAAAAAGTACCGATTAAACTGTCGGCTCTACCGGTTCTTGGCTAATTTGCAGCATTCATTTATGGACCACAGTAGACCTTCATAAAATTTATAAATCCTGGATAAAATTAGTCTCGGGAAGGGTTACACAACCCCGAGTACAATGCCCCTTAATCCTTTTTTATTCACCCCAAGAGTACAGTACCCATCGATAAGAGTGATTCCCCTCTATAATACAGTATCCCTTGATAAAAATAATCAACCTGAGTCGCTGGCACCACATATTCGAGATCTCTTCTCGAAGCGATTTCATCTGACGCTTCTGCTGCTTTCTGCATTTCAGCAGCATCTCCTCTTTCTTCTTTTCTGGCTTCTGATTCAGCGAGTTCCTCAAACCCGACGATATTCTACAAATGTCCGTCTCCTAACTGACAACTGCTTGACTTTGACGTTCAGAATCCTCCGCTAGGTGATATATCATATTGGGTAGAAAGATGTACGTAGGAGTGAGAAGCCTAACATTAAGAAAAACTGTATGATAAGGGACGTTGAAGAAAGTGAGCGAAAATTTAAGATACCAGAGACAGGCTCGGATGAAACAATTTCTTCTCAGTATACTCTTATTTCTTCTTGAACAATTTCTTGTTACGATCTAACGCGGAATTATTCACTTGCCCCTCCCACTCCAGTATGACCCGCTTAGGTGAAGATTTGAAAAGCTAAAAATACTTATAAAATACAGATTCAAAAAGGTCTGACTACTGCTAGAAACTAAATCATATACTTCATCACATAAATCAAAGAAGTACAGAGGGCAACCGAAATTCGACCACTCAACGTTGTGGGCATGTTGTTGTTGTTGCCGGCAAGCATCCCGCAATGTTGTTGTGGTTGTCTTGCCCATAGGTCCTGTCGAGGGGAGTCCTTTTGGGATAGGTTGGTGGTGAGGATCCTTTTGAGTCCGGAGAGAGTTTCTCCGTCTACACTCGCACCGCAGTCGGCGATCCTCTTGGCGAGACCCATTCGTTAACCGGAGAAGGGCAAGAGGTTATTTTACTGGCGCCTCGACTCGCCATTGAAAAGTATAGCGGAGTATCGGCTGATGTTTTGTCCGGTGGCATGCCCAGGCCGGTCCGGCATCGCCCTCCTTTGACGAGCTATACTACCCAGTTTTGGTCCGCGGCGGGATTTCTCCCGCTATTCCGCGGATTCCAAGCATCCCGCATCGAAGACTTTGTGAACACTCTCTTTAATGAGAGAGGTTCTCGTGTTCTTCGGACAAGATGCGTCTGGAGAAGGGTTTTGATGTCCTTTGCAGTCCTGAGACTGTCATGCTGCACCTTGTGAAGGCGGACATCGTTGTAGCAACCTGTTCATGCTATAGGCCTTGTGAGTGGGTGGTCAAGCCGGCCTAGCATCGTTTTGGGTGGGAGTAGAGACGTCTTGCCTGTCGTTGACCGGAGATAGGCAAGAGGCTATTTGACTGGCGCCTCGACTCGCCATTGAAAAGTACAGCGGAGTATCGGCTGATGTTTTGTCCGGTGGCATGCCCAGGCCGGTCCGGCATCCTTTGACGAGCTATACTACCCAGTTTTGGTCCGCGGCGGGATTTCTCCCGCTACCTCCCAGCACGAATTCTTCGTAGGGAGGCATCCCTCTATCCGCCACCTGAGGTCGCGCTCGATTCTGGACTGGATGATCCCGCTCCATTCGTGACAGGCTCTTAAGGCTGTAGAGTCACGAATGGCCACTGTTGCCAGTGTGTTTCGAGACGTTGTGGGCATAAAAGCCGTTGTGGGCATAAAAGCCGATCCCTATAGACTGCGCAAATGTTCGAGATAAAGCGATACAGAACCAAATTTCCATGACATCGGGATAGCGTCCGTATTGCATCGTACATATATCATTTTTGCTCTTCACTTCGTCCATAAATAAACCCTGCCGTAATGTTTTCCTTCTTCGTCCTATGGCCGCTTTGTAACGACTCTCAACAGACCTCAGTTTAAGGAAAAACCTTCTTATATTGTCGCCTGAAGCCTCTGCAACCCTCACTCCTCATAAGATTTCATCTTCTCAAAAACCCTATCATGCTCTATCAAACATTGTGTGATAAAACAATTCAATACGTACAAGATATATTCATTCTTACATCAACGCGAAATTTAGACTACTGTAAGCTCAAAAAACGCATACCAGAAGCTGAGGAATCGGGGAGCAGCTCACATCACGGGTGTTCTTTTTCTGAACCGGTTCGTTTGAAGCCAAGTCCTTCAAATGCTCTTTACTTGGGAAAAAGAGCACTACGTAAACTTTTTGCTGAAATTTTAAGGTAACCTAGCTATTTGCTTTTCTACTTGCAGAATAGCAGAAACCTTGTTGAAGTTGATACAAAAATCATTAAAAATATATGAATAAAATTAAATATAGAAAAACCTTTGACCTTGAATCTCTTGCGTTTTTCTAATCATTTTACGTTTTCGTTCATCCACTGGAAGCGGAGCTCCGTTTTTGTGGAAAATTTCAGATTACCTTTGTTGAACTCTTAGATCCTTTATTGGAAAAATCGGAAACCAGGGACTTCGTGAAAATGGATAAGGCAAACATAACTGAACTATGAAAAAGCTATCGCATCGACACAATCAAACCTACGAGGCGGGATCGAACCTGTTTTTAACCCAGAGCGAACTCGTTACCTTTAAACTGCCGACCACAAATTAATTCTCCGTAGGATAGTTATAATATGAGCTAAATGAAGATTATTGTTATGTCCACTAACCCAAAGCTCGCGGATTGGAGAACAGCAAGCATCGCAGCACTCCTTTCCAGGGGCTACCTTTATCGCTGATCTCTTGAAATTTTGTATGATTTAATATCTAAAATGATTTTCAAAAAAATCAATATCATGCAGAAATTAATTTCTTGCAGTTGGAAGGGAATTGAAAAGCAACTAAAGCTATTTAAAAGAGAAGAGAAGCAAGCAAACCAGGGCTTTACCATCTACCATCGACAGCTGCATGTCAAATGTCATACCCTCTACTATCGACAGCCGCGTGTCAAATGTCATACCCTCTACTATCGACAGCCGCATGTCAAATGTCATACCCTCTACTATCGACAGCTGCATGTCAAATGTCATACCCTCTACTATCGACAGCTGCATGTCAAATGTCATACCCTCTAGTATCGACAGCTGCATTTCAAATGTCATACTCTCTACTATCGACAGCTGCATGTAAAATGTCATACCCTCTACTATCGACAGCTCCATGTCAAATCTCATGGAATCGGACTAATAAAACTGCTAGAAATCGAAATGTTTCATACATATCGCCTAATTAGCGTGTAGATTAAACAACTTATCCTAAAGGAACGGGATATTTCAGAGAATGCGATGAGATTGAAATAATTCTACTTTTTTTGTTCAATTTTTTTTAGAGAGCACATAGACTTTAGTAAATTTGCAAGTTGGAAGAACACTCTGCTTCTAATTGAGTACAAAAGGGAAAGTTTTTTTGAGAAACCACTTTCTTCGAATAAATCACAATCACAGGTTTAATGGTCATGTAAGACCCTATATCGGCGGGCTTCTGTTTTTAAATTCATAAGAAGGGACCCTTTGACAGAACGGAGGAAAAAAATTTTCGCGGGTCTCCGTTAATTTTGATCATAAGGGTAGAGACCGCAATGAAAATATTTTGGTACGCCATTTTTTCTGCCACACTAATATTCCGTAATTCCGAACTGTTTGATAAATCGAATAACGTGGAACTTTCAACGAATTTTTTTCTCTTTCTTGATGTTATTCTGAGCGATTCAGTCATTGTATTATGCCTCAATTCGTTTTAAAACTCGCAAAATGTCTCATTTCAGTTCGAGCCTCTTCATCGGTTTTCTGAGACGGGATTTATGAGTTCTTCTGAGGCCGTATGCATGGAAATCAGATTATAACAATCTGGATTGTTCAAATCCAAGGATTACAAAATCCAAAAAAGTAAAAAACTTAGGATTATGAAAATCGGTATGCATGGATGTCAGATTTCTTAAACTTGGAATATTGTCAAAAAGGACGCGGCGCAAGAACTAAAATGCATAAAATGCACTCTAAAAACTATAATTGTCGAAAACTAAATGCACTCTAAACACTATAATTGTCGAATATTAGTATTGTTATGTAATTACAACATTTTTTTCAATTAAATTCGTTGTTTTTGTTGTTGTTAAAGCCGAGTTGAATGTTAAATGTAAAATTTGATGGAATTGGTATATAAAATATTAATATGAACATTTTCGACCTGTTTTAAATCAATCTGTTAGATAAAAAGGTGATTTTTAGTAATCGTTGTACTCTATGTGGGACTTCTGCACTTTAGCCCCCTCTCCCCTCCCCTCCCAGAGGTTCCATGGGTCAGTTGAATTGGGTCATGTTCTTGATACGGCCTCGTTAGCGTAAACTTTTACTAAGCCTAAGCGCTTTCTGATGTAAAAATAACTTTTTTTTAATGTAAAAATAACTTTTGAAAATGTAAATGAGTCAGTAGTATGACCCATGGAACCTGTGGGTACGTAAAACGAAATGGTACGTACATACGGATTTTAGAAATTTTCTAGGAAAACGCTATTTACTTAAACATTTTCCACCAAAAATGGTACGTGCATACGGCCACATAGCAAATTAGAAAAAAAATTCCGTTCCGTATTACTTTCACTACACACTTCAAAAAGAGCAACATGAACGGAATGGGTCAAATTAAGCCGAGAATCCTTTCGGATTACTCACTAACCCACCTCAGAGGCCGTATGCATGGAAAACAGATTATAAAAATCTAGATTAGTCAAATCCAAGGATTGAAAAATCCAAAAAAGTTAAAAAAAAATTAGGATGTAATGTATTTGGATAACTTCTAATCCAAGCTCATAATCCTTTTGAATTGCTCCATGCATACGGCCTATGGAGTCTCGGAGCTCAGGTTACCAAATAATTTGTTTCCTTATTTCTGACATAAAAACGAACTTTCGATTGCTAAAATCAAAGATATTATTTCATTTTATTAATGATAAAACTCAAATTGACATAATGGTAGAGAAAATTTCAATTTATATCGTAGCCAAAAAAAATATGGCCTTTCGAAGTTGAGCCACGCGCTAGAGTAAGTTAGGTGCTCTCACTGCTTTATGTAAAGGCGAACTTTCGATTGCTAAAATCAAAGATATTATTTCATTTTATTAATGATAAAACTCAAATTGACATAATGGTAGAGAAAATTTCAATTTATATCGTAGCCAAAAAAAATATGGCCTTTCGAAGTTGAGCCACGCGCTAGAGTAAGTTAGGTGCTCTCACTGCTTTATGTAAAGGCGAACTTTCGATTGCTAAAATCAAAGATATTATTTCATTTTATTAATGATAAAACTCAAATTGACATAATGGTAGAGAAAATTTCAATTTATATCGTAGCCAAAAAAAATATGGCCTTTCGAAGTTGAGCCACGCGCTAGAGTAAGTTAGGTGCTCTCACTGCTTTATGTAAAGGCGAACTTTCGATTGCTAAAATCAAAGATATTATTTCATTTTATTAATGATAAAACTCAAATTTACATAATGGTAGAGAAAATTTCAATTTATATCGTAGCCAAAAAAAATATGGCCTTTCGAAGTTGAGCCACGCGCTAGAGTAAGTTAGGTGCTCTCACTGCTTTATGTAAAGGCGAACTTTCGATTGCTAAAATCAAAGATATTATTTCATTTTATTAATGATAAAACTCAAATTTACATAATGGTAGAGAAAATTTCAATTTATATCGTAGCCAAAAAAAATATGGCCTTTCGAAGTTGAGCCACGCGCTAGAGTAAGTTAGGTGCTCTCACTGCTTTATGTAAAGGCGAACTTTCGATTGCTAAAATCAAAGATATTATTTCATTTTATTAATGATAAAACTCAAATTTACATAATGGTAGAGAAAATTTCAATTTATATCGTAGCCAAAAAAAATATGGCCTTTCGAAGTTGAGCCACGCGCTAGAGTAAGTTAGGTGCTCTCACTGCTTTATGTAAAGGCGAACTTTCGATTGCTAAAATCAAAGATATTATTTCATTTTATTAATGATAAAACTCAAATTGACATAATGGTAGAGAAAATTTCAATTTATATCGTAGCCAAAAAAAATATGGCCTTTCGAAGTTGAGCCACGCGCTAGAGTAAGTTAGGTGCTCTCACTGCTTTATGTAAAGGCGAACTTTCGATTGCTAAAATCAAAGATATTATTTCATTTTATTAATGATAAAACTCAAATTTACATAATGGTAGAGAAAATTTCAATTTATATCGTAGCCAAAAAAAATATGGCCTTTCGAAGTTGAGCCACGCGCTAGAGTAAGTTAGGTGCTCTCACTGCTTTATGTAAAGGCGAACTTTCGATTGCTAAAATCAAAGATATTATTTCATTTTATTAATGATAAAACTCAAATTGACATAATGGTAGAGAAAATTTCAATTTATATCGTAGCCAAAAAAAATATGGCCTTTCGAAGTTGAGCCACGCGCTAGAGTAAGTTAGGTGCTCTCACTGCTTTATGTAAAGGCGAACTTTCGATTGCTAAAATCAAAGATATTATTTCATTTTATTAATGATAAAACTCAAGTTGACATAATGGTAGAGAAAATTTCAATTTATATCGTAGCCAAAAAAAATATGGCCTTTCGAAGTTGAGCCACGCGCTAGAGTAAGTTAGGTGCTCTCACTGCTTTATGTAAAGGCGAACTTTCGATTGCTAAAATCAAAGATATTATTTCATTTTATTAATGATAAAACTCAAATTTACATAATGGTAGAGAAAATTTCAATTTTTATCGTAGCCAAAAAAAAAGGCCTTTCGAAGTTGAGCCACGCGCTAGAGTAAGTTAGGTGCTCTCACTGCTTTATGTAAAGGCGAACTTTCGATTGCTAAAATCAAAGATATTATTTCATTTTATTAATGATAAAACTCAAATTGACATAATGGTAGAGAACATTTCAATTTATATCGTAGCCAAAAAAAATATGGCCTTTCGAAGTTGAGCCACGCGCTAGAGTAAGTTAGGTGCTCTCACTGCTTTATGTAAAGGCGAACTTTCGATTGCTAAAATCAAAGATATTATTTCATTTTATTAATGATAAAACTCAAATTTACATAATGGTAGAGAAAATTTCAATTTTTATCGTAGCCAAAAAAAAAGGCCTTTCGAAGTTGAGCCACGCGCTAGAGTAAGTTAGGTGCTCTGATGATTGTTGCCCGTGTGGTTCCTTTGACGTTGAAAGGGAGGTCCACGAGCTCTCGGTGAAAGCTCAAGCACACAGTCACACTCACTCACTTCTCTCTTTCTCTCTCTCATTCACTTTTTTTTTTTGCCTCTTTTTTTATTAATGATGCTCTCACTGCTTTATGTAAAGGCGAACTTTCGATTGCTAAAATCAAAGATAATATTTCATTTTATTAATGATAAAACACAAATTGACATAATGGTAGAGAAAATTTCAATTTTATCGTAGCCAAAAAAAAGGCCTTTCGAAGTTAAGCCACGCGAAAACAGCGTTGGAAGAAAAGGGATAAAATTTTGAAAAGGACTACATTTCGATAACTTTCAAATTACACCGAAAAGTCTATTAAAAAATTGGCGAATTTTAATCCATAAAAACAATTTTTTAATGAGAAAATCAAAAACTTTTTCACTAAAAAATGATGAAGATTACCAGTGCGAAGTTAAGGCCGCGTTCTAGTACAAACATGACCCACTTGACCTTCCGCGCTCTAGCGTACCAAGATTTGTTCTAGGCAGAATTTTCGAAGCTAATCTAATCTCTTTTTTCTGCTTTAAAGTAATTGTTTTTGATTTTTTCATGTTTTCTTGAAATAATTAAGTGATTAAGAACACATAAAAATAACATTTTACTACCTACTGTAGCTGCGCTACCTCCTTTTAGTGTGTTTTGGGGTGATGTTTAGTGAGGGTGTCGACTTTTGGTGCGTTTGGGGTAAGGTTTAGTCATGTCGACTTTCGACGTTTACTAGTTCTAGAAGTTTCTGTTTTGTTTTAATATATTTTGGGCCTAAATTAGCAGTTAGTCTGAGTTTTGGCTTGTGGGCTCGCATCGTCGCACCGCTTCTCCCACGCTCGTGCACTATACCATAGTCGCCGCGCTGCTCTGCATCAAGGACACGTTTGTTGTTAATTGGTTGTGTTAATTAGCATTTAGTAAGGTATTTAGTAAATTGTTAGTAGTTTGTTGAAGGTTAATAAATTTCTTGTAGTTAGCCTTAGTTAGTGTAGATTATTCTCGTGTGAGTTTTGGGTTGTGTTTCGATAAATAATTAATTGAACCGCGTGGCAGGCTATCCTTAATTCCTTATCAAACCGATTGATCGGTTAGTTACTGATACACAAAGGTTACAAGAAAGAGCATTTATCATTGACATGGTGCATCGGCCGGGAATGACGAGTCTCGGAGCACCGCGCCTGGATGCGAACCTTCTGAAGGCGTTAATGAAGGCTTGAGCTGAAAGACTCCCCGTCACTTCGATGTGCACAGACCTTGTTGAAAGGCATGTTATCAGAAGTGAAAGGCATGTTATCAGAAGTGTATATGCCTTGACGAGCTCCTTGTCATTGCGGATGGTGAAATCGAGTGGATAATCAACACACGGCCAATCACACAACTATCCGATGACCCCAAAGATATCTGGAGAATCCTGAGACCGATCGATATTCTCTCACCGGGAACAAACCATGAACTTCCGAGAGTCACAGACGATGATACCGACGATCCAAATTACCATCTACGGTTCAACGGCACAAAGGAAGCCATAACTAACATGATCAGAGATCACCAAAGAAGAGTAGACAAATTTTGGGAAATCTTCGAGGAATCCTACCTCAAATCTCTGCAGGGCATAACTCAAGCTTCTCACGCAAAGGACAAAAGAAGTAACGGTAGGAAGCCCAAAGTCGGAGAGATTGTGCTTCTGAAGGATGAAAGTCATTCAAGAAGTTCTTGGGCAATGGCCAGAATTGAAGAAATATCAGAACGGCACGCCACTGTGAAGCTTTCAAGGGGGAATTTAGTTGAAAGGCCGCTCGACCGACTCATACCTTTGGAATTAACTTACGATGTAGATCATGAAGTTACGAAACAACAAGACAATGGGATTGTAGAATCTCCTAATTCACGCCCTCAAAGGAAATGTCTATCACTAGCAAGGGATCCGAAATTCTGGGAGCTAATGCGGGTGTAATATTGCGGCGCCCCCAGCCTCACTCCGTGACCCACTTTGATTTAATTCTTTTTATTCTACTTCTCTTCATTAATATTCATATGTACAATAAATCGTCACACAAGTCAGCGATAGACGTCTTGTTTCTCCAATCAATCATGTTGCAAAATAAACCAGGACAACATCCAGATGGACGTGCGCCCCGAACGATTTGGCCAGGAATTCCGGGAAATCCAGGAAATCTAGGAAGCGAGACCACCAGCTTCAGATGAGAACGATACAGTCTCAATGGAGGACGACATCAAGGAATTTATCTTGGATATTCCAGCCGGTCCTCGTCATTCATGCCGTCCACCCAAGTGTCTTCTCTGTGGCCGCCTTCACCACTACATCGTCTGTGACAAGCGGATAGCCTAGAAGTCGACTACGTTGATTGTTTTTGTGATGTATGTTCGAGATTATTGTTATAGCCTTATTTATTTGCTAGATCTCAAGTTAGGTTCTTCATGACTATTTGAGTTATCTTGTGTTGCCTTTCAGTAGCAACGTTTAGAACAGTTATGTTTAATTAACTTATTCTGTGTTGGGTTCTTTCCTCGGATTCATGTTGCTTGACTCGGTGGCGAGTTGGTGCGGGCAGACATCTTTGGTTTGTCGCTCAGGGCAGCTCCGTCCCTGGCCAATTGCAAGGCAGATCGACCTTGGCATGAGGACTGGTTTGCCACTGGGATAAGTGACTTGTTTTCCGATGCCCTTCCCCCCTCACCAGTCGCCGCGCCCCCAATGTAGCTGCGCTACCTCTTTTTAGTGTGTTTTGGGGTGATGTTTAGTGAGGGTGTCGACTTTTGGTGCGTTTGGGGTAAGGTTTAGTCATGTCGACTTTCGACGTTTACTAGTTCTAGAAGTTTCTGTTTTGTTTTAATATATTTTGGGCCTAAATTAGCAGTTAGTCTGAGTTTTGGCTTGTGGGCTCGCATCGTCGCACCGCTTCTCCCACGCTCGTGCACTATACCATAGTCGCCGCGCTGCTCTGCATCAAGGACACGTTTGTTGTTAATTGGTTGTGTTAATTAGCATTTAGTAAGGTATTTAGTAAATTGTTAGTAGTTTGTTGAAGGTTAATAAATTTCTTGTAGTTAGCCTTAGTTAGTGTAGATTATTCTCGTGTGAGTTTTGGGTTGTGTTTCGATAAATAATTAATTGAACCGCGTGGCAGGCTATCCTTAATTCCTTATCAAACCGATTGATCGGTTAGTTACTGATACACAAAGGTTACAAGAAAGAGCATTTATCATTGACACCTACTCTTATTTTGATTTTAGCCATTGCGGTCTCTACATAAGGGGTACCCTTATGAAATTTTTCTCTAATAATTTACACTGCTTAAGAAAGCCGAACTCACAGTTCTCACTACTAAAACGGACTATTAAAAAATTCGCCTTCGGTGGGCCCCTGTACCTTTTTCTTGCACACTAAAAACCACTGGCCACAACCATTCAACACCATCTTCCAACTCTATGCTTTCCGTTTTAATTGTCGGGATAATGTGGCTTCCAAACATGTACCGATTGGGCTATTGCTCGAACTTCTTGCGTCTCTTGTAGCATAGAAAGACACTGCGCTACTCGTCGCCTTTTCTTCTTATATTTCTTTTTTCCTTCAATCCCTTCCTCAGCTGTCTCTTGGTCTTCCTGGAAGAGTCACAGTTTAGCTTATCAATATTGATCAATTTTTTGATGTTTGTTAATCGTTTAAAGCAAAGATGGGCTGAGATCATAATGAATGAAATCCATCGCAAGGGCAAGTGTCAGTTTTTTGCCCGTGCGAAGGATTTATCAATATTGACTTTTAACGATCGGATAAAACCTATCTTTTCTTTGTTTTAAGCAGGGTGTTTCTCTGACCCGCGCTGTGGGTAAGAAAATCTATGCGCTCTCCAAAAACATTGAAATCTGTGCCCTAGGAAAACTAGTTTTTTATAGGGAAATTCCAAATCATTGGAAAAATTGAATGTTCAACTCTGAAATTTTAAAAACCTATGCGCTGGAAAAAAGTTGTGCGGGTGCTAAAAAAACCCTGGTTTCAAGCCGATTTCGTTCGAAGTCAGAAAGCAGCGACTTTTTGTAACTGCGATTCTTGTTGAATATTTATTCAATTTATTGTTTAGATTACACATTCAACAACTTCATCGAGGTTTTCGTTCGGAAAATTACGCAAAAAAAACAATAAGATTTTAATGTATTTTTTATTCCTTTTGCCAAGACCCAAAAAGTACCGATTAAACTGTCGGCTTTACCGGTTCTTGGCTAATTTGCAGCATTCATTTATGGACCACAGTAGACCTTCATAAAATTTATAAACCCTGGATTAAATTAGTCTCGGGAAGGGTTACACAACCCCGAGTACAGTGCCCCTTAATCATTTTTTATTCACCCCAAGAGTACAGTACTCATCGATAAGAGTGATTCCCCTCTATAATACAGTACCCCTTGATAAAAAATAATCAACCTGAGTCGCTGGCATCACATATTCGAGATCTTTTCTCGAAGCGATTTCATCTGACGCTTCTGCTGCTTTCTGCATTTCAGCAGCATCTCCTCTTTCTTCTTTTCTGGCTTCTGATTCAGCGAGTTCCTCAAACCCGACGATATTCTACAAATGTCCATCTCCTAACTGATGACTGCTTGACTTTGACGTTCAGAATCCTCCGCTGGGTGATATATCATATTGGGTAGAAAGATGTACGTAGGAGAGAGAAGCCTAACATTAAGAAAAACTGTATGATAAGGGACGTTGAACAAAGTGAGCGAAAATTTAAGATACCAGAGACAGGCTCGGATGAAACAATTTCTTCTCAGTTTACTCTTATTTCTTTACTCTTAATTCTAGTTTACTCTTACAAACTCTTCAGAGACAGAAAAAGAAGAAGCATAAATTCACTTACTCTCGAAACATTCTCCAACACAGTTTCCGGCGGAACCGGCTCGTCTTGAATTCCCTCCTCATCGTTATCAGGAACAGGAAGTTTGTCCGCGACTAGATCAGTCAAGAATATATTTTATCGGATGCGGCTTATTTTAGGTAACAAAATAAGCTCGGTCCGGGCAAGAGATAGCCCCATTTGTCACTAAAGGAATGAAAAGAGCTCGCCGGAACTCGGACAAAAATCGGTCTTTTGGCAGAAACCAAACCGTAACATCGTTTTTGGTTTATGGGCGATGCTCTCACCAACTGATCTACCAAGAAGCACAATTTCGTGAACTTCCAAAGGCCCTTTGACATTTTGATGACATAATTTGCTGTAATAAAAAAAACGCCGTCTTCTTATACATAGTACGTCGTTTAGAACACTTGGCTCGTACAACAGAAAAGACTGTCGATATATTCATTCCATGTTAGTTTACACAAAATAATGCCGCATTTATCCAATCTATTCTTGTTTGAATAAAATAAAGCTTCCAAAAATATCTTAAATTAAACCCTTTGTTATTTGAAAAAATCTTTACAACTAAATGAAATGAAAATCATTCAAGAAATGAAAATCATTCAAGAAAAAATAAATACAACTGAAATGTCAAACCTCTGTCTTTGAAGGAAATAACTGTTTGATCCTTGGAGTAAACTATTTCAATGTCACGGAACGGTGAGTTCTTTGAATTCAAACTGAAAACAATTGTTTTTCTTTGACCATTCAAATTAGCTTTCTACTGAATTATAAGCTCCAAATTCTTCTAAAACTTCTAAAATTCAAACCGATGTCGCATCGTATTTTCCAGTTAAGCTGCGCATTGTTTTGCTCACCAACAAGTTTTTAACCGTAAAAAAGTAAAACTAATTTACTCACATACAGTGAGATACATACAGGTTTTATTTGAATTTTCCTATCAGGAAACTTCCTGATTAGCAATAAAATGACGTATTGAGTGTCCAAACGGAGCAACTGTTGTAATTTGCAAGGTCATTTTATTGCTAGTCAGGAATTTTTCTAACGGTTTTTTCTTTTTTCTAATTTTTCTAAATTTTTGAACAGAATTTTTTTCTAATTCAAACAAAACCTGTATGTATCTGACTGTATGTGAGCAAGTTAGTTTTACTTTTTACGGTTAAAAACGGTTGGTGAGCAAAACAGTGAGCAGCCTTAAGGATTGAACGAAAATTGAGATTTGTTCAATTATTGTACCATCAACCATGTAACATTCAAGCACCATCAACAATGAATATCCTATTCAAAGTATAGCACAACAGTCGGTGCACACTATGTCAAGTTCGGACTAAACGAAAACACTGAAGCTGCACGAAAACAAAACCCATTACCATGGCCTGGCCAGACCCTAAAACCCATTACCATGGCCTGGCCAGACCCTAAAACCCATTACCATGGCCTGGCCAGACCTATTTGCCAGAAACTTATTCAAGCCGTCTTCCCAATACCCCAAAAATGCATTAATAGAACAGAACAGCCAGGACTCTGATGCAGAAAGAGTTTTAAAATTCTTCAAACAGTTGTTTCGCATCAACAAATTCTCAATCATACTTAGGAGCTAAATAGTTACCGGAACAGCTATGTTGGCGCATTCGCGCCGGAAATGATCTACATTCTCTTCTTTTCCCTTCTATTTTATTTTTGCTCTACTTCTCTTTTCAACCTTATTGCCTTTCCCCATGTCTTATTCTGCTCGCTCGGCGTGTACAAACATGCTTTAGACCGGTCTTATTCAACGTCTGGTAACACAATTTTACGTCTGGTAACGCGAAGTAGTGAGAATAGGTCATCATTGGTTACCATAACTGTTAAAACTTTGAAAACGGCCGTAGTTTGAGCGGGAAAGTCTAGAATGATGAAAAGCTCTCGTTTCTCTGCATGATGCTCACTTCTCATAATTCCTCCAGCTCACTTCTCATAATTCCAGAAGACTCCCCTTTTTAACAGCGGTCTTATTGTTTGTTGTAAATTGCAAGTGACCTCTATGAAGCTATGAAGTTCATGACGAAAAATGATTGAACTAGGATGATAAAAAATATTCTAACTTTGGGATCATATCCTCTGTTCCTCGAGAGAAAATACTAAATTATCGTATACATATTGCTAAATCATGCAATATTTTTCCCTTAAATACATTTCACAGTCTTTTTCGACCTTGAGTAGCCCGTGACCATAGGTAAACTGCAAACTGGCGAAAAAATTCTAGGGCGACCGACCTAAGGACCCTCTCCCTCACTCAAAATGAATGTATCATAGTTTTCAAAGCTAGAATTACAAAAAACTTCCTTCCTCTACATGAATAGAACGTTTCATTAGCCATTACTCAGCCTCAACCGGTTTCGTAGAGTTAAAAGTTAAACTTTTAGCCTTCTTTAGCGATCGACCTATTGAAAAATCAAGACATATTTAACCTATGCCCGTGACCAGGGGTTAAATGGAGCCGCCCAATTTGGGTTTACATGTATTAGCCGCTCAAAGTTTGAAGGAAAAAAAAGAAGAGGGAATGAAGGAAAAAGGTAAGAAAAGAGGGAGTTTTTCGTCAATAGTATGTGTACATGTATCCGCCGACGGGAGCGATCCGGTCACTATTTAACCCCCCTGTGACTACTTATGAAAAAAGAACAGTAAGGAAAAAGAAACGACTAACAAAGCGCGTTGGTGTTTGTGAAGAGATACCTCGAGTTGTTGCAGGATGAAAAGAATCTTTTTGGGATGAACAGGCGAAAAGATGACGTCTTCGAATACTTGTTTACGAAAACTGAAATACTTGTGTCCATAGGTCACCAGCACTGTTGAGAATTCCGAAAAACTACCGTTCTCGAAGAGGCGAGTTCAAACCAATGACCGTTCTTGAAGAGGGGAGTACAAACCAATGACCGTTCTTGAAGGGGGAGTACAAACCAATGACCGTTCTTGAAGAGGGGAGTACAAACCAATGACCGCTCTCGAAGAGGGGAGTCCAAACCAATGACCGTTCTGGAAGAGGGGAGTACAAACCAATGATTAGCTCGCTATTCTCTGGCTTTTATCTTTAGCTCGATTCTGATTGTTTTATAATCCATCACTGAAAAAGCGGTCGGTTTTCTAAAAAAAATTTCTCAACAAGTGCAAGTTAGCTTTGTTGAGTTAAGCCGCTTTGTTATAAACCTAGGTATGATCTGTGTCTCTAACATTCGGCAAGAGTCCAAAAACTGAAAACGCGCTCGAATTTTCTTTCATACGGTCTCCTTGCTAAGCCGTAATGTCTCGCTCGCGTAACTTTTGCCTAAGACGAAAAAAATTATGAAAAAGTACCTGAGAAAAGTTTTATCCTTGAGTTTGTAAATTAATTGTTAGGCTGACTTGTACAAGGCTTTGTGAGTGATGGTATCCAGGGGGTAAATGGAGCCGCCCAATTTGGGTTTACATGTATCCGCCGCTCAAAGTTTGGAGGAAAAAAGAAGAGGGGATGAAGGAAAAGGGTAAGAAAAGAGAGGGAGTTTTTTGTCAATAGTGTGTGTACATGTATCCGCCGAAGGGCCCGATCCGGTCACTATTTAACCCCTGATGGTAATAACGAAAATAACAGAACGTGTAATGAGAGCTTAAGGTGATAATTTCTCAAGTACACATCGTTGGCGTCCGGAAAGGACGTGCCCCCCACGTCGGGTATAGGGTGAGTCAACAAAATTTTTGGTTGATTTTTTCGGAGTTAATTAAAATTTTATTTATTTCGCGTAGACGGGCCAGAGTCCACTATTGGATATTTTGCTAACTTACGAAGATTTGATTTCAAAAGAAAACCAATTTCTGTTATATTTTCTTGACCATAAAATTTTTGGAGGAACCGAGCGGGCGACCGGAAGAAATTTTAAAAGTTTGATGAGCTATGAATGGGACCTATTGAGCTATGAATGGGACCTATTGAGCTATGAATGGGACCTATTGAGCTATGAATGGGACCTATTGAGCTATGAATGGGACCTATTGAGCTATGAATGGGACCTATTGAGCTATGAATGGGACCTATTGAGCTATGAATGGGACCTATTGCCAGGGGTTGAAAGTGACAGGAATATTTGATGTTTACACGTATCTGCCGAAAAAACTGAATTAAAAAAACTTTTTTTTGGGACTGAGTATTGCTTTGCTTCTTTGACATTTAAATGACATGTGAATTTAAATGACAAAAATTGCTTCGCTTATTTGACATTTAAATGACATGTGAAATTAAATGACAAAAATTGTTTTGCTTCTTTGACATTTGAATTTAAATGACAGTTTTAAGCCAAATCTGCACATTTTAAGAGTAACAGCTGGAAGTGAATAAGATAATCTCGCGTTACAAAATTTTTTTTTCTATAATGTTTTTTTAAAGAAATAATTTTTTTGCAGTTTTGTTATTCGTTATGTATAGTTGTATCCGCCGCGAAAGCCGATCCGGTCACTATTTAACCCCTCTTCTTGCTGGCTTTTCATTATTATAGGCCTCACACTCGTAAGATTAGTCATTTTTCAATGTTTTAACAACTACTGGGACGAATGAAAAACTATAGAAATTTCCTGGCCATCTCTCTCTACCTCTTTCTTTCTTTCTCTGCCCCTCTCTCTCTTTCTTCCTTTCTCTTTCTTTCTTTCTCTCTCTTTCTTTCTCTCTCTCTTTCTTTCTCTCTCTCTCTCTTTCTTTCTTGCTTTCTTTCTCTCTCCCTCTCTTTCTTTCTTTCTCTCTCTTTCTTTATTTCTCTCTCTCTTTCTTGCTTTCTTTCTTTCTCTCTTTTTTCTTTCTTTCTCTCTCTCTTTCTTTCTCTCTCTTTCTTGCTTTCTTTCTCTCTCTTGCTTTCTTTCTCTCTCTTTCTTTCTTTCTCTCTTTCTTTCTCTCTCTTTCTTTCTCTCTTTCATTCTCTCTTTCTTTCTCTCTCTCTCTCTCTCTCTCTCTCTCTCTCTCTCTCTCTCTCTCTCTCTCTCTCTCTCTCTCTCTCTCTACGAACACAGGTAAATGCAATACTGACTGAGAAGACAAATTCGAGACGTCTCGAGAAGAAAATTTTTCGTGCTGATCTCTGAACTGGGCCCAAATCTTGTTCCCAAAAGGCTTCTTGGCGTTGTCATTGGCGCCTTTCAACTCCCTAAGAAATTACATCAAATTTGAATCAATCATTAAAGAATGAAGTTATGTTAATGAACTACAATTTTTTTCTCGAAATGAACAGTCCGATAACTTCAAAACTGTTCCAAACTGAAGCAGCGATCACTTCACTATCGTCAATAAAGCCTAAACCGGCGTAACTTTACATAAGGGTAAAAGAAGTGTTATAGTAGTGGTAATAAGTTTATAAATTTAGCGATATTCTTGTATTTTTTTATTTGGTTATCTGCTCAAGATTTTTCTTAGACGCTACTGCAGTTTAATTGGTAAGCATTTACGACGAAACTACGCTTTAAAATTTAAAAAAAAATTTTTTTTTCTAAACGCATAATTTGACGGTTCCATGACATCTTGCAGAGCGACACCTTGCACCGCGCACTTTGCAGAGCGACACCTTGCAGAGCGACTTTCTTGGCCTTTAACAAAGTGTCCACCCTACGGCCTGGCTCAATTAATTAGTATTCTTTTTTCTTTCTCTTTTTAATTTTTTTATCTTTCTTTTTTCTTACTTGTTCTCTTTCTTTCTTTTTTCTTTTCCTTTTTAAAAAAATTATCTTTATAAATTTTAGGGAAAGGAAAGGGGGAGGGGGGTTTACCTAAGCAGGAAAGGGAGGGGGGCCTAAAGGGGGAAGGAAGAGGGTCCTACCTAAGCAAAGGGGGGGGGGTAGGGGCCCCTAGGGGAGGAGAGGGAAGGGGGAAGGGGGGCCCTAAGGAGAAAGGGAGTTTTCATGAAAAAATCTCTTCCTGATAAAAAAATCTTTGGACGGCTAAAGTAGATTAAAGCCAATTTTTTACTAAGCCTAAGCGTTTTTTAATGTAAAAATAATTTTCTGATGTAAAAATAAAAAATTATAAAGATAATTTTTAAAAAAAGGAAAAGAAAAGTAAGAGAAAGAAAAAAGAAAGTAAGAGAACAAGTAAGAAAAAAGAAAGAGAAAAAAATGAAAAAAGAGAAAGAAAAAAGAATACTAATTAATTGAGCCAGGCCGTAGGGTGTACACTTTGTTAAAGGCTCTGCAAAGTGTCGCTCTGCAAGGTGTCGCTCTGCAAAGTGTCCGGTGCAAGGTGTCGCACTGCAAGGTGTCGTGTTACCTAATTTGACCTATAAAGCGACGTAGCTTTTCCGTTTTTCTACAGAAAAACTAAGGTTTTGGAAAAAAATGTTTGGTAAAAGTCTTCATAATACTTGAAAAGGCACTTTGTTACTTGGGGGCGCACTTTTAAATGAAATGATAAATGGACTGCTACATACTTTATCAAGCACTACAAGCACCATAATAATACATGAGGAAATAAATCTGCATTGGAAACATAGGTAAACTGCCAAATGGCAAAAAAATTTATAGAGCGACCGACCTACCGACCCTCTCCCTCATTCGAAATGAATATATCAGGAGCCGTATTCAGAGATCTAGGATGAACTCAGGGGTAAATTTTACCCTAGTATGTTGTAGACCTAAGTTCAACTCAGTTCTGTATTCAGAGACAAGACGGGTGAGATCGTCTCAGCTTTCCTACTAAACTTTACTATAAAGTTCACCCTAAAATCTACTCTCTGAATTTCATTTTGGCAAAACTACAACTTAGTATAAAGTTTACCATAAATATTAGTATAAATTTTTTGTATCTGAATACGGCCCCAAAGTTTTCACAGCTAAATTGAGAGAAAAAAAATCTTCATTCCTCTACATAAATAGTACTTTTCATTAGCCATAACTCAGCCTCAACCCAAAGTTGAAAGTGAAACTTTTAACCTACTTTAGCGATCAACCTGTTGAAAAATCAAGACATATTTTACCTATCATCGGATAAAAGCTTTGGACACTTTTTACTCATCTGATCTGAAGAAACGGAACAATGAACGTAGAGGGGAGAGCAAGTATCTCTCATTTTTCTTTCTCATCCCTCTCTCTCTCTTGCAATATTACTGTATCACGATTAGAATCTCTCGCCGCAGAGAAAGAGAGACGCATTCTCTCTGCGGCGAGATATAAGGTGAAAGGTGATTACATATATGTTCATGCGTTTGACTATCTAGGTCAAATCTCTCTTTTTCTCTGCGATGAGGCAAAGTGCACAATTTGACTCTCTCGATGCAGACAAGGAGACAGCTGTCTGTGATCAGCCATTCTTTCGCTTTTTGCGAATGTTTAAATACATACACGTTGATCTATCACTTAGAAAGAGATTTTATTCATGAAAACTCCCTTCCCCCTTTTCTTCTTAGGGCCCTTTGAAAGGGCCCCTTTCCCCCTCAAGTGGCGCCCCCAGGGGTTTTTTAGTGTGAAAGAAAAAGGGACAGACGCCCGCCGAAGGCGAAAAATTTTTTTCACATAAGGTTCCCCCCTTAGGAATGAAATTTTTTTTCTCACTTAAGGGTCCCCCTTACCTTTTTTTCACATAAGGGTCCCCCTAAAGATTTGGAACACAGAGGCCCGCCGACAGAAGATCTGTCATGACTAAATAACCCCTGGGCGCCCCCCTTTAGGCCCCATTTCCCTTCCCCCTTTTCCCTTTAGGGGCCCCCTTCCAAAGTCCTACTTAGGTAAACCCCCCTCTTCCTCCCCTTTCCTTTCCCCAAAGTTTACGAAAATTTCTCATATCATCTCTCTCTCGCCATATCACTGTTTCACGATTAGAATATCTAGCCGCAGAATCTCTAGCCTATTTGGTTGTTTAATTCATGTTATTCAATAACTCACATCATCACTGTGTTTCGCCGTCTCTCGCGTCTTATAATCTTTCGCCGTAGAGAAAAAGAGAAAAAAGCTCTGTTTGTGTGATTGCTTATCTAAGTCAAATCTGTCTTTTTCTCTGGATGACGCAGACTCCGCCCCTTCGCTTTTTTTGTCTCCAGACCAGATAAGTAAAAAAAGTACCAAGCTCTGAACATGAGAAAAAGAATTTCCTTCTGGGCGGGGGGGGGGGAGTTTTTTTGTACCCCGTGGTAACCTATGTTCTCGTGCTGTCCGAGTAGTTTTGAAACCAAAAAAATTCAGTGAAAATTTTTTTATAATTTTTCCCGAACTTTTTCTGAATTATTGGAGAAAAAACTGAAAGTATAAATTTCATACTTAGGTCACACAGTCTTCAAAAAACACAGTAAAAGAAGTTTGAAGCGTAGTTTAGCCCTAAATGCCTACCAACTAAACTACAGTAGCGCAGATTATTCTCAGTTCACGCAAAGGAGGCCTGAAGGCTTAGAAAATATTATCGTATGAACTACCCAGTCACATTATTAATTTTCTGGCAAAGGAAACCATGCATACAAGAAGAAATTGTCCTGACTCCGGTTATAGGTAAACAGCGGGTTGTTTTTTACCCCCCACCACCCGCCCGTGGACGTCAGGATGAGTTTTTAAAAAAAAATTTTTTTCTCTCAATTAGGTGAAGTTTATGCAGACGAGACCATAAGGCTTAGGAACGAGACCGTATTCTGAGTCATGTGATTGCTCATAAAGTAAAAAAAATATATCTCATCGCTGACGTTCACAAGCTTTTTGGAAGCACGCTTTTCGGCAATCGCCGTAGATTAGATATACTTATTAGAAATACCATGAGCGAATCACCCATTTAGAAGAGAGATCGAGAACGTGTGTAAAAGATAGAGAATGTATACAAGCATAAATTTTGCGCCTAGATCATTTAATATCAATAACGAGTATTTTGTATTTTGAGAGTAAGAAAAACTTTTGAACAGTTGTATTTTGAGAGTAAGAAAAACTTTTGAACATTAAAACATCAAATTCGGCTTTGAAAAAAAGCCACAAAATTTTGAAAAATTTTCTAACTCGAATAGGAAGTTTATCATCTCGACGTCATCCGTTTCGGTGAACAACTGCCGGGGCATCGCTGCAACCAAAAGAGAACTGAACTACTTTTACCTTTGGATGCCGATCGTTACTGAAAAACCTTGCTCTCTGCTTAGCACCTTCAGCTGGGCACTTTCAATATATATGCGCAATGACACTGTTTGCGTTCAACCAACCCCCCCCCCCATACCAGAGCTTCAGTGGGTCAGATGAGTTCAATGGCTCACCAGAGGTTCAATGGGTCAGATGGCGCGCTGTGCCTGCTCCTACTCCCTTGCATATATATAGAGACCGCAGTGAGATTTTAGTGTGCCCTAGAAAACCTGTCAACGGAGCTTAAGTTACAACGCACCAAAAACACGGGCTTCAGTTTTCGAAATTCATTTTTCCATTTTTAGAGTGTGAGTGTCAACGTACTGCGAGAAGAAATTATCATTCAATAACCTCCCCCCCCCCCCCTCTCCATACATGGACCCTTCTTTCTCCCCCCCCTCCCCCTCTCCATACATGAACCCTTCTTTCTCCCCTCCTTCCCCCCTCCCTCTCTCCATACATGAACCCTTCTTTCTCCCCTCCTTCCCCCCTCCCCCTCTCCATACATGGACCCTTCTTTCTCACCTCCTTTGTTTTCGGATTGCAGCTCTTTGTAAAAACAGTTTGAGTCGAAACAGACTGAAATTATCGAAATAGATTTATTTTGAAGAAATTTAAGCTTGCCAAATAAACTGTAGAAATGCCGTCAAAAATTGATAACTCAATTTTTCCTCTCACTTCCCGAATATTTTCATTTTATTTTATATTTTTTGACCCCCTCAAAAAGAAGAGGATGGGTTAATTTTAACTCTAGCCCCCTCAGCTCTTTTAGTCACCTCAGCCCCCAAAACTACGGAATTTTTTGTGGTGGAATGAAAGTAAATATATGAATGAGAAATGGGGGAAGAAAGTAACATGTCAACATTTTACGGATCCATGATACTTTGTTACACGATAGTTTGTTACACGACACTTTGTTACAGAGGTTTTTGTTTTCAGTGTTTTAACTACTGTATTTTTTTTACAACATTTTCTCTATTTTTTGACAAATTTAGTCATTGAATTGACAAAAAATTAGTAATACGAGAAATTTTCTTATGCGGTCTCGTTAGCCTAAGCCGTACGGCCTCGTTAGCGTAACCTTTGACTAAGCCTAAGCGAGAAAAAAAGTGAATAATAGCTGAAAACAGATAAGCCCCAATTAGCTCAATTAGACTGAACAAAACATAAATATTGTGGCTAAATGTTCTATAAGGCCTCATATCTAAGCCGTATGGCCTCGTTAGCACAGATTTTAACTGAGCCTAAGCGAAAAAATCTGTGAAGGGCGTGTAACAAACTGTCGTGTAACAGAGTGTCGAGTAACAAAATGGTTGTTTTAATTTCCCGCCAAAAAGGGAAGCTACGCAGTTACGCAATTACGGCGGGAGTAATTGGCGGGAACTGCGTAGGTGTAAGAGTTGCCATTATAGGCAATATTGCTGACGGGAGGAGGTGTTTGTTTGTCCTATATGTGGTTTTGTCTTAAGATTTGTCTTATATGTAGAGACCGCAGCGCGAAGGGGGAATTTTACAAGAAAATATTCGAAAGGAAACTTTTCCTATGTAATTTATACTCATCAAGAAGAAAAAACATTATAAAAATGTAAAAACATGAATGAATGAAATAACTCAGGAAAACAAAATTTAAGTGCCCTGTCTGAGTGAAGATATCGGTACGGTAGAGCATGTTATTGGGTCAGATTGCGATGAAAATGGGTCAATAGCAATTTCATTCAATTTTTTCAGGTTTATTGTTTTTCAAAAATTAATAATATATACACATCATTAAATGAAATGTTGAAACGAAGCAAAAAATAGGAAACATCAAACATTATACAACCACCAGAGCGCTATAGTATGCTATAGTCTAACGTATTTTACTTGATTCGGGTTAGCTAACTTTTTCTAATTTTTTAACCTGATAATTCTGAAGAGTTTCTCTAAATAAGACCGGAAACCCAACATGTCTATTCTAAAAGTAAAAAAGTTGGGACGGTTTTCATTAAAAGGGAAAAATTCGCTATAGTATGCTATAGTCTAACGCATTTTACTTGATTCAGGTCAGAATGGACTCCGTCGGTTACAATAGACGCGGATGCGTCAGCAGAGGCATTAGGCGCAGTTCTTAGGTTAGAGAACAGCTCTGTAACAGGTTCGAGGGTCCTGAGTCCAAAAGAGCGTAGTTTCTCCAGTACACATAGAGAGTTGGCTATCCGGTTTGCTTTGTTTTCATTCCAAGAGACCGTGAAAAACTCCCAGGTCCTAGTTCGCTCCGATAGCCAAGCGGCGGTTCAGATTTTGAAACAAGGCTCAGCTAAACCACAACTCCATGAAATTTCAATGGAGTTAGAGGACTGGGCTAACATTTTTTCTGTTCAACCTCGGTTTGTTTGGATTCCCAGAAAGGAGAATAAGGACGCAGTGTAAGCAATATCACAAATCATTGTGCAATTCAAAGCCTGTACTAATCATTATGATTCCAGAGCCGGAGGCGGAGCTTGCTAAGAAGGAGGAGCCAAGAGCCAGAAGATAAAAGAGGCCACAGAGAGCGATCGAGGAGAGAGAGGGGGACGAACCCCAAGCCCCGACCACATGACCCCTTTGATACCTTACGTCCCTGATAAATGTATATCTAATACCCAACGTGTTTTGTTGTTGGGGACACAATACAGGGGCAGGGGAGGGAGAGAACACTCGCGGGCAATGCCCACCATTACTGGTAGCAGCGAGTGGTTCTTTCCTATGGGCCCCCCCCTTCCCCTTTGTTGCGCAAGTCGCACCTCTCTCTCCACTGCACCTTTTTAAAAAAAAAATTTTTTTTTCGTTGCACTGTGTTAGTTTTGGTAGTTCATGCATGGGGGGCTGTTGCCCCGAAACAAAAGAAGGCTGTCGACAGCATTCATGGTTCTTTTCAAGAACATGAGGTTTCAGTGTTCCCGGAAGATGGGCTAGAGGTAAGACCCATAGTATTTCAGTGTATCCCCGGAAGATGGGCTAGAAGTAAGACCCATAGTATTTCAGTGTATCCCCGGAAGATGGGCTAGAGGTAAGACCCATAGAGTTTCAGCGTTCCCGGAAGATGGGAAAAAGGTTAAACCCATAGTGTTTTGGAGAGTCCCCGGAAGATGGGCAGGAAGTAAGACCCATGGAGTTCACGCGAGAGTCGGAGCGAAGCAGCTGACAGAGGTTAGTTTTTATTTTTTGTGCCAGTAAAATTTTCCTGTAATTTTCCTTTTTTCTACCTTAAAGTTTTCATATCAGTTATATTAAGCACTTTATCATCACGCAATTTTTCCGTCAATTGAATTAGAATTTTTAACAATTTTTTTTTCTTTGCAATTCAACTTCTCAGCTTAACAGGCAAAATGTAGAGAAAATGAGAGAGCTTTAGCACTTAAGTCTGATTATGTACTTTTTGGAAGAAACAGAGATTTCAAATGTTATGGTCTGTCTATATTTCCGTGTATGTGTGCGAAGGGCTGTAGCCCCGAAAGAACAACCAAAAAATAAACCAATTTGTTTACGCTTTGAAAAGGTTAGGCGATATGAGTGACCGGAGCGAGGAAGCCACATTCAAAAGGCGTTGGAGGGAAGCTGCCTTTCTGTCCTAGACAGATTAGCCAACCTTTGTTTATATCTCAGTGTTAAGAAAGACATGTGAATCAGCAGCAGTACAGAGACGTAGAGAAAAGAAAATGGAGAGAAAAGAGGGAAGAGATTCAAAATATGGTGAGAGGGAAAGAAACAGTTTTGAGTAAAATAATAGAAAATGAAAGAGGAAGAAGGATGTAGAAGAAAAACCAACAGAAGCACTTTTAATACAGAAAGGGAGAGAGAAAATAAGCAAGTTTCTACGCGTCAGTCAGAATAACCTTTCTTTCTTTCTGTGTCCGACCTTCATTCGATGCTAAAAAGTTCTATTCGAGTTTTATATCAATTTTGTTACAGGTCCGATTGTATCTTCATCACCCGCAGGGCCAATCAAAATGACTCCAGGAGCAGAAAATGGTAAGTAAAGATCTTTTAACATTTTCGTGTTTATTTTTACAATACTGTTGTTACTTACCATTCAAAAGTATTTGAATTTATATTGAAATAATTACCCAAGTTTGAGATTTCTGAGCTCCTATACAGCTCGAGCATATTCGATTTTCATCCAGAACAGGAGTTGTCGTAAAAAACATCTCTCAATGATGCAATTTTTCATTATTCCATATCGACCAGTTGGTAACAACAATCAGGAGCAATAGCATTCCGAAAGGCCGAGACCGAGATGGGGGACATTATTGTCCTTATAGATGACAAACTGTGGGTCACCTTCAAGAAGAAGACGACACTATGAGCCAATAAGCACTACCTTCTTGGCTTCGGCAGTTCTCTCGACAGCCTACGCAAGAATGACGCTATATGAAATTATCTCGAGAGTGATGAGCTCCAGGCTGCTCTATTGTGGTAGCCCACTACCCTCTACCTCCCCCGCTCAATCTCTCTCTATCGCTTCTCGGCTGTGTTGGCCGAATCAAGGACTATTTACACGGACTCGGTATACTACCTTTACAAAGAGAGTGAAGAGGACCCTTTGGAAGAGCTGAAGATGAACTTTCTCGGGAATCTGACGGACGTAATTCCTGGAAAAGGAACAGATTTCGTGTCACAAGGGCCAAAGACGTATGCTTACAAATACGTCACGGACGAAGGCCTGGAAAAGACTGTTGTAAAGTGCAAAGGGTTCCTCGCGGGCAATGCCCACCAGTAATGGTGGGCATTGCCCGCGAGTGTTCTCTCCCTCCCCTGCCCCTGTATTGTGTCCCCAACAACAAAACACGTGGGTATTAGATATACATTTATCAGGGACGTAAGGTATCAAAGGGGTCATGTGGTCGGGGCTTGGGGTTCGTCCCCCTCTCTCTCCTCGCTCGCTCTCCGTGGCGTCTTTTATCTTCTTGCTCTTGGCTCCTCCTTCTTAGCAAGCTCCGCCTCCGGCTCTGGAATCATAATGATTAATGCAGGCTTTGAATTGCACAATGATTTATGATATTGCTTACACCTTCCACCTTACCATCAAAGACTGTCCTCAGTCTTTATAAAAAATAGCTAAAATTTAATTACTATGATCTATTAAATATTAAAACTACCCTATTATTGACCTCGTGTTAAAGTGAAAGGTAAAAAGACCCAAAAGATGAAAAACCTGAAGGGCAAAACGCCCAAAGGCATACGTTTTGCATGAAGATTTAAAATTATGAAGAGGATGGAAAGAAAAGCAAGGTTAACGATGGGATCAAAATTTGCTAAATAAATTGATGATTCATGAATAATTGAAATGAGGGCTTTTATGTGAGATAACGATAGACATGACGGTTAAGGTCCTTGTGATATCGCGATAGTACATCAATAATGTAAAAAAAAAGGGGGACCACTGGCTCTCATACGCTTTCACAATGATTCCCTCCTCTTACGCGATCGCAAATTATATTTATGCGTCGCCTCTTTCTCGGGTTTCGTTCTCTCCGTTGAAGGTGGTGGGGATTTTGGCCTACCCATAATGGGTCTAGGCTCGAAGTTGATATTAATAAATTGTTGTTCCTCTTCCTGCGTTGGCCATGGCGTTGTCAGTGCTGGGCCTGTCTGGCTTGTGTGTATGGGCCCGGTCAGGTCTGTGTAGATTTTCTCGAATGGGGCGTGTGCGAAAACCGGTGTTAATTTCTCTCGATTGGCGTCGTTTGGTCTTTTACGCTGGCAAACCTCGCAAGCTCTGCAATTCTTATAAATTTCTGAACGCATTGCTGGCCAAAAGTACTTTCGTTTAATTTTAGCTAAAGTCTTCTTCCAGTTAAAATGTCCTCCTGCTGTAGGTGATACGTGATATGCTGTAAAAATTGGAACTCTCAAGACTTCAGGGGTTAGTAAAACCGTTTTTCGTGAACTTGGATTTTTTGGTGATCGCTCATTTTTATAAACGCATCCGTTTTTTCTTATGAAACAATCCTGAGCTAAATCTAATATCTCTTTTTCTGTATTTTCTTCGTCGGTGATTGTTAACGTCTCTCCGCTTAATATCTTTCTAATCAATCTGCATAGTTTGTCTTTAAGCTGTTCTTTTAAGACATCGTATGGCTTGATTTTCTTATAGTGAATAGTTTCGTGGCAACTGCCAGTTTCAATTGCTACACAAACGGGGAATTCTATTATGTCTTCACTCTCCTCCTCGTGAATGATTATATTGGCGTTTTCTATTCGAGATAAGAAATCTGCTACTACATTCGCTTTTCCTTTAATGTATTCGATTTTAATGTCGTATGTTTGTAACTCAACTATCCATCTAGCTAGGTTATCGTGGAGATTGACATGATCCAATACATAAGTCAGTGGTTTATGATCTGACTGAACTATTGTTTGATTACCGTAAATAGTTTATTTGAAAAATCTCAAGGCTATTACTATCGCGTATATTTCTATGCGCGTTGCTGGCCATTTTCTTTGTGACTCTGTTAGTGACTTGCTAAAGTAACCTACTGCTGCGAGTTCTTTGCTATCCTCTACTTTCTGTAATAACGCTGCTCCAATTGCCAACGTGCTTCCGTCTGTGTGCAAGATGAATTCATCATCTCGAGGGAATGCTAAACATGGTCTGTCGATTAAGATATTTTTTATTTTTTCAAATGCTTCTTCGTGCTCTTTGTTCCATTCAAAGCCGCCTTTTGTTTTGGTCAGTTGATATAATGGGGATGCTACTGTAGCGAATCCTTTTACGAAATTCCGGAAAAAATTAGCCATTCCTATGAACCTTTTCACTTCCTTAGCGTTTTTGGGCCTAGGACAATTTTTTATGGCTGTTATATTTTTCTCGGCTGGACTATAGACTCTAGATGAAAGTTCGTGACCTAGAAAGCATATCTTCCTTCTAGCTATCTCTTTTAATTTCTTTCCTGACGCCTTTATATTGAATTGCCTGAACCTTTGTAGAATCGATTTTAGTGTTTTCAAGTGAGAATCAAAATCTTTATTAAAGACTACAATGTCATCTAAATATGCTAAGCAATTATCTTCTAAACCACTTAGAATTTTCGCCATTGCTCTCGAGAAATGAGCTCCTGCGTTTTTAAGTCCGAATGGTAAGTATACAAACTCATATACTCCTTGATGAGTTAACCAGCCGCACTTTGCTTGACTTTCTTCGTCCATTAGTAGTTGCATATATCCGCTGGCTAGGTCTATAGAAGTGTAAAAGTTATTGCCTGCTACTTTTTCCAGAATAGTTTCTATGCGCGGTAAAGGATAATGGTCTGGAATGGTTACCTCGTTCAAAGGCCTGAAGTCTAAGCACACGCGAAGTGATCCGTCACTTTTCTTTACTAGTACTGTATTATGGACCCATGGTGTATCACTTTCTCGAATTCTGCCGGATTTGAGCAAACTGTCTATTTGCTCATTCAATTCTTTCTGGAACTTGATTGGTATTTTCTGAGGTCTGGGCTTGCTATTTGGAATTTCAGTAGAAGTTTTAATGTGTACCAAAGATGAGTCGTATGATCCTAAGTCATAACTCGAACTTGATATTCGATCTTCGAATTCTTCGAACAGTGATCTTAGCTGGCTGCGTTGTTCTTCTGTGACGTCTGACAGCTCTAAATTTTTATTTATTTCATGTAACATTTTTTGTTCGTTTCGCGGCAACTGCCGATTTTGTTCGCATCCTCCTCTAGTGGACTCGGAGTTTGCAGTTTGTAGATGTAAGACGGATTAGGATAATTTTCCTGGGGCTTCGCTTGCTTTGTCTTGTAGTGTTTCTAATTCAGTTATTTCTAAAGGGGTCGCGTTTGTTATATGCTGATTTTTGAATAATATTATTTCATGCTCATTAGGGTTTGTTATCAGGAGAAAAACTTTAGATCCTTGGATTACGGCGGGTGGAGTATACATTTCGGGGTGTTGCTTGATTCTGGTTATGCCTTCAGTTTGCAGTATGTCGCTGACTGTGGGGTCGCTGCGACATGTTATCATTGTTTCTGTGTTAGGTCGACATATTGTTGTCTCCGCTAGCCTTACTTTTGTTATTTTTAGCGCTTCCGTTTCGTCATTGACGATGGGGATTTCGCAATTCTCAAATACGATGCGGTTTTCGTCGTACTGTACTTGCCAGCTTGGTAGCCTGCGTAATACATCATTGCCTAGAATGACGTTATATGTAAGCAATATCACAAATCATTGTGCAATTCAAAGCCTGTACTAATCATTATGATTCCAGAGCCGGAGGCGGAGCTTGCTAAGAAGGAGGAGCCAAGAGCCAGAAGATAAAAGAGGCCACAGAGAGCGATCGAGGAGAGAGAGGGGGACGAACCCCAAGCCCCGACCACATGACCCCTTTGATACCTTACGTCCCTGATAAATGTATATCTAATACCCAACGTGTTTTGTTGTTGGGGACACAATACAGGGGCAGGGGAGGGAGAGAACACTCGCGGGCAATGCCCACCATTACTGCAGACGAGGCTAGCAGATGGTTAGATAAGGATGATTGGGGGATTCAGCAGCAAACATTTGATATGTGCGCGAGGCGTTGGGGTGCTTTCTCTTATGACATGTTCGCAGATGAGAGAAATGCTAAATAGTTTTTTATTTTTTTTCTCCAGAGGTTCGTGCCCCCGTTCAGCAGGGATCGACGCGTTCGAGCAAGAAGAACGATGGCAGTGCCGGGATAATTTTCTCTGGTTGGTGCCGCCCCCCTGCTTACTGGGACGCACAATTAGCTTTGCTAAAAAGTTCAAAGCTCGAGCTGTGTTAGGGGTTCCATTTTGGCCTAGTCACCCAGCCTTTCCCTCTCTGTGGAATGGAAAACAATGGGCAAAATGTGTCGTAGATTCCATCACTTATGGAAAGGGTGCTAACATTCTCGTACCCAACACAGAGAGGGAAGGGGCTTTTGGTGGACAACGGGTTGCTTCAGATTTATTATTCCTAATGTGCGATTTCGCAGAGTGATGAAGAAAAATATAACTAGTAACGCCTTTATGCATCTATTGTTTTCCCTCACATCGGTCAGTAATAAAGGCCTTCCCTCCATGTTCGGGAAATTCAAACAGTTGTTATGTGGTAGCCGAAGGGAACTTGTGACCGTAGGCGGAAACATAAATGTTTGTTTGAATTTCCCGCCAAAAAGGGAAGCTACGCAGTTACGCAATTACGGCGGGAGTAATTGGCGGGAACTGCGTAGGTGTAAGAGTTGCCATTCTAGGCAATGTTGCTGACGGGAGGAGGTGTTTGTTTGTCCACCCCCCCCCCAGCCACCTTCATCAAGGTCTGTTACAGGAAGAAAGCGTGCGGCGGTAGACGAAGTGGAGAAGGTTCTCAGGGACGCGGCAAGAGAGGATCTGCTACCGTACCTCCAGCAGTCGATGGTGGGCGGTCTGGCCCACCGCTCCCTACAAGCGTACAAGATGTCGTCATCCCAGCGGAGAGACTTCGCGGAAGTCTTCTCCCTTAACTTGGGGGCCCCCTCTCACTGTGTATGTTCTTATTGCATAAGATAGCCAAGGGTAGTTCGTTTAGTAGTTTGTCCCTGGCCACGTCAAGTTTCGCTTTCTAAACTGGTACAAGAGTGGAAGAAACGGAGTTAGGGGACGTGGTGGTGGCGTTGAAGAAAGCCACGGGGAAAGCCAAGCCACCCGTTGCACATGCAAAGGCGAGAGAAGACGATATCAAAAAGCTGTGCGAATGGGACGCACGAGAAGATGCGACATTGGAGGATGTCCGCATCGCCTTGGTCGGTTCTCTGTCCTTCTCGGCACTACTCAGAGTGAGCGATACGGCAGCGCTGACCTGGGGTGATTTGGAGGAAGAAGAGACAAAGGAAGGCACCTTTCTCAAGGTTCACGTGAGAAGGGCTAAGAACGACCTTTATGCATCTAGTGTTTTCCCTCACATCGGTCAGTAATAAAGGCCTTCCCTCCGTGTTCGGGAAATTCAAACAGTTGTTATGTGGTAGCCGAAGGGAACTTGTGACCGTAGGCGGAAACATAACTGTCGTGTAACAGAGTGTCGTGTAACAAACTGTCTTGTAACAAACTGTCTTCTAACAAACTGTCGAGATACCAGGTTTTACAATAGCCCTACACCACAGAAAAGGGGTAACTAAAGTCCACAACCGGCAATCTTTTACATTTGCCCCGGACTGAGCACGATTTCCAAAGAAAAAAGTTTGAATGCTACAAATTCTAGAAACTACGAAAGCTCCCCGCAGAATTCTATTCTAAGCCCCCCCCCCCCTTTTTAGAGATCAAATTATTATTTTTTGCCTAAGCTTAAGCAATCATCTCATAGGAAAGTCAGCTTTCGGAAAAAAAATACAATTCAATCATAAACTAAGAAAAAAGTGCTACATGGAAGCATAAAACAACCGAGTACATGATATTGACCAGGTTAAGAAGTTGGGTGCTTAAGTATAACAGAACTTTCGCCGCGCATTTTGTCCCGCGGGGGGGGGCTAAAGTAAAATTTGATCAAAAAAGTTGTCTTCGTTGTTTTTTGCCATATTTTTGACCGAGGAATCTGGATTATGAAAGACTCCGAAACTTATGCCTGATAAAAAAAAACTTTCTCAAAATTTTTGATTTTTCTATGGGTTTTTGGTAATTTTTCGCAATGAATCTCAAATTCAGTTGTTCAAAAAGAAGACAAACGAATAAAAAAACACTCAAGTAAAAACAAGCTGTAATAATAAGTTGTCTTTTTTACAAGTCTGACTAAGCTATTAACTCCAAAAGAAGCCAGCTTATCAATGCGTTTTCTGTAACAGTTTTTTGCTGTAAATTTCTACCTGTAAATATTAAAATTGACGAAGAACTTCTTTTTAGAAACCGTTCTTGGAATTATCTTCACTGTAAAAATAGAAAAAATATTAAATTTTCTAACGTAAAAGCTATCTGGCTCCAAACCATTCTAATAATTCTAATTTCGAACTGTACTACTGTCTAAAAAAACTTCTATTAAACTCTACCCGCTGACATTTTAATGCCATCGTCATGCTCGATGTTGAAGAAGGCCATTCGGGCACTTTCCCAGGATATAATTCTTCCCAATTATAAGTTACATCTTGTTCAACTTCTCCTTTCGTGTATTTCTATACATGTTTTTATATATATTTATATAATTCAAATCACATCCAAGGAACCATCCATTGTACTTGAAAGATGTACATATATGCAAAAATAAAGAAAGAATAAATATACACAGCTATTAAAAAAACACACAAGTAATACTATTTTAATAATAATATCGAAATATTGTACTATCTGAAGAATTTTTCGAGCACAATGCCGTTTCAAAGCTCTCAATCTCGTCAAAAATGTTGAAAACTCGGTTTTCCTTTCTCAAATCAAATTTTTGCTCTTTTTTTGGAACTCCGTTCCTTGCTGATTTTTTCTGATCTACGTTTTTCGTTACTTCTTCGCGAGCTTCGGTCCTTGCTACTCTTATCTGAGCTCTTGTTCTCGCTACTTCTTTGCGAGCTACGTTCCTTGCTACTTTTTTCCGAGCTCTTGTTCTCGCTACTTCTTGGCGAGCTACGTTCCTTGCTACTCTTTTCCGAGCTCTTGTTCTCGCTACTTCTTGGCGAGCTACGTTCCTTGCTACTCTTTTCCGAGCTCTTGTTCTCGCTACTTCTTGGCGAGCTACGTTCCTTGCTACTCTTTTCCGAGCTCTTGTTCTCGCTACTCCTTTGCGAGCTGTCATCTTCACTACTCTTTTTCGAGGTCGAGTCTTCATCTTCGCTCTCATCGTTATCGCTTTTGCTTCCGTAATCTTTTTCTTCAATCGTAGATGTTTGCATGCTCAACGCGTTGCTGACAGTGGTCGTCTGAGGCTCCGTCGAACTGCTCTCGTCCGAAAAACCGGTATTATTAGGCTCCGTCAAGTTGCCACCTTCTGGAAGACTGGTATATTGAGGCTTCGTAGAGCTGCCACCTTCCGGAAAACCGGTAGTTAGAGGCTCAGTCGAGCTGCCACCTTCCGGAAAACCGGTAGTTAGAGGCTCAGTCGAGCTGCCACCTTTCGGAAAACCGGTAGTTAGAGGCTCAGTCGAGCTGCCACCTTCCGGAAAACCGATAGTTAGAGGCTCAGTCGAGCTGCCACCTTCCGGAAAACCGGTAGTTAGAGGCTCAGTCGAGCTGCCACCTTCCGGAAAACCGGTAGTTAGAGGCTCAGTCGAGCTGCCACTCTCCGGAAAACCGGTAGTTAGAGGCTCAGTCGAGCTGCCACCTTCCGGAAAACCGGTAGTTAGAGGCTCAGTCGAGCTACCACCTTCCGGAAAACCGGTAGTTAGAGGCTCAGTCGAGCTTTCACCTCCAGGAAGACCGGTATTTCGAGTAATCATTGAGTTTCCACCTTCCGGAAAACCGGTGGACTGAGGCTCTGTCGAGCTGCCACTTTCCGGAAAACCGGTAACTTCCGGCTCCACCGAAGTCCTGTCATTATCAGTCAAGAAAATTATTTTAGGGAATTCGGTCGTCGGCTCATCCAATGCCTCTGATTCTGAAGTTGTCATATTGATCTGCTCAGTTCCGAAAAAGCTTGTGGTTGAAAGCGGAGATGTAGCTGGTGGGATGACAGTGCTCATTGGATTCGTTATTTCCACTGTTTTGAGAGAGAAAGATTCGTTATTTCCACTGTCACTGCTTGAGAAAGAAAGCATAGATATAGTTGATGGAGAAAGTGTTCTTATTAGTGTTGTACTTTCCTCCGTCTTAGAAGAGCTTGTTTGACGTATTGGTTGAAAGCTCCGTCGTAATTTCTTTGGACGCTTCAGTGGTTGATTTACGAGTTGCCAGGGTTGCCGGACGTTTTGATGTCATTTCTTCTTCGCCACTTTGACTATCACGAGAGTTTGAGTCAGAACTGCTCTTGTCCCCTCCACTTTCACGAGAGTGTGAGGCAGAGCTGCTCTTTTCATCTTCCTTCTCGTGAGAGTCTGATGTAGAATTGCTCTTATCATTTTTTTCCTCTCGAGATTCTGACGCAGTACTGCTCTTATCACCTTTTTTCTCACGAGAATCTGACGCTGAATTACTCTTTGAACCTTTCTTTCTACTAGATTCGGAGTCTTCGCCACTTTTGTTCTCCTGAGACTCTGCATCCTCTTCGCTTCCTTTCTGCTCACGCGATTTAGATTTCTCATCACGTCCTTTCTTCTCACGAGATTTGAAGTCCTCATCACCGTTCTTCTTTCGAGAGTTTGAGCCCTTATAGCCTTTCTTTTCAGGTGAACTGCCATCCAAATCCTTTTTATCGCCGTCTTTCTGAAAAAAAACCTATTTTTGCAGAGTGCAGCACAGTTTTTAAAAGGATTTTAAACAATTACATGATAAGATTTTGAGTAACAATCGCAATTTCTTATCAAATACGGACTGGACACTTGTTTTCGATGATTATATTTCTGTAGATGACCTAGTTGATCGATTGAATGTTATTGGGAAGTCTTTAATTGAGAAATTTTCTCCTAGAAAACGTAGGAAAGCTGCTTTTGAAACTTATCCTGAGCACCTCTGTAACCTCTTCAAGCATAAGTTAACCCTTTTCTCTAAAATTCATGTCCCTACTGTTCTAGAATTATTCAAACGCACTTCTCAAAAACTTGACAAGGAAATCAAGAAGTTAAATCGACAGAAGGCTTTCTTCTCCGATCCTAGAAAGTTCTAACAATACGTAGGAAATCGTCTAAAATCCCATTCTTCGATTCGATCAATCACAGATTAAGTTGGTTCCTTTGTTAACACGGATGAAGCTAAAGCTAGTGCTCAATCCGATTTCTTCTGTTCCGCTTTCTCAATCGATGATGGTTTGATTCCGAATGGTGATAGATTGATCATTCCCTTACTGATACAGCTTATTCTTCCCGGAGACGTCAAGTAATATTTTTTTAAAGCTCTCCTCTTACGCAGTCATCTGACTCTATTCCTCAGAATTTTTTTGAAGAATGCGCTTCGTCGCTTGCAGAACCACTAAGCTATATTTTCAATTTCTCACTTAAACATGGCCATTTTCCTTCTTTTTGATAAATATCTTACAACACTTCCATTCCAAAGAAATCTCCATCCTTGAATGTAGAAAAGTTTCGACCTATCGCAATCACGCCCACACCTAAAGTTTTCGAACGCATAGTTCGTGATAGGATAACAAAGTGGATGGACATGCATTCTACATATATTCTCTGAAGAGCAACAATGTTTCGTTCCTAGAAGATCAGTTTAATCTCAGCTTCTCTCGGTAACTAATAGTTAAACGAGAGCCCTCAGACCAAAGTAAATCTGTCGATTGTCTCTATTAACACTTGACTAAGGCTTTTGATGTTGTCTCGCAGTGTAAAACTATAAAGTTTAGGCGTTCGTGGAAATCTTTTGAGATGGACTAGAAATTTTTTAACAAGAAGTTTTTTCAGTGTTAAGGTCAACCGAAAATTTAGTGACACTAGAGAAATATTATCTGGAGTCCCGCAGGGATCGGTCTCAGGCCCGCTATTCTTCTTGATCTATATCAACGATTTGTGTTGAATTTTTTCCAACTTACACTCAGTTACATAGTATTAAGCTGTTCGCTGATGACATTAAGTTGTATATTTCTTATGAAGACTAGGTGCTCAAATCGCTAAATCCCAACTCTGTTTAGCAATAATACGTATTGCGATACATGACAGTTGGTAATAGCTGAAAAGAAATGCGATGTTCTATATTTAGGTAATAAAAACCCATGCTCAACCTATTATGTAAGTCCAAATACTCTTTTCACGAAATCAACCTTTGTTAGAGATTTAGGTATTTTACTACTAGATGATTTCCTGTCTTTCAAATCACAATATGAGATTTTGTGTCGGAAGGCATTACAAACAGTTTATGCCTTATTCAGAATTATTTCATGTATCACACCAGCTATGTATATACAGGGTGGCCCATATATTCGCAAACCAATCTTTAGGCGTTTATAATTTAATTTGTAGTGCATGCTGAGCTCCAATTTTTACACATGTTCTTCTCATATGTTTTTTTATTACATGGTTCAAATTTCATATCAATTGATCAATTCTCAAAAGAACGGTGGTCTCTAATAGAGCACGCTCTATCATTGTGGACTTGCACAAACTTGGTCGATCAAATACGCGCATCAATAAAGATCTCAACGCCTCGCAATCTTGTCTGAAAAGCAATTAAACGGTTTGAACAGATCGGTACACTTGCTGACTTGCCCCGAAGAGGTGATTTTCGAAAAGTGCGCACCCCTAAAAAGATTGTGGCCATGAGGAAGCGAGTCGGTCGAAATGCTAGGCGTAGCTTGAAAACAATGGCCTCCGAGATGAACTTATCACGCAACACTCTTCAAAGAATCGTTGAAAAGGACTTGAGTCTTCCCCATATCGTACTAAAAGGCTGCCTTCCTAACTCTAAAGAACAAGGAGAAAAGACTCAAAAGGTGCCGCGCCCTAATCCTCTGGACGCGCGACAGTGCTCACCTCAGGACAGTCTTCTCGGATGAGAAGCTGTTCACTGTGGAAGAGGCCTACAACCCTCAAAATGTGCGAGTGCTTGCTCGGGACTCACAGGCAGCTAATCATACCGGTGGATTCCTGCATAGAGCTTCCCATCCTGCAAAAGTCATGGTTTGGGACGGAGTGTCCGCCACCGGCAAAACTCCCCTTATTTTGTTCGAACCAGGAGCCAAAATTAATCAGGAATACTACCGCCAGAAGATTCTTCGAAAATTATTGCTTCCTTGGTCTGCTTCCCACTACCGTAATACACCTTGGGTCTTACAGCAAGATTCTGCGCCTGCTCACAAGGCTATCGGAACACAGGCATGTTGCAACGCTCATTTTTCCGACTTCATCTCCAGCGCAGAATGGCCCTCCTCATCGCCCGACCTCAATCCGCTGGACTATTCCGTGTGGTCCTACCTTGAGAGCAAAGTCTATGCTCATCCTCACTCGAATCTGGAGTCTCTAAAAAAATCCCTGCAGGAGGAGTGGTCGAAGATCGACGAAAAGTACCTTCGTCCAGTGATCGAAGCGTTCCCAAAGCGACTCCGGGCTGTCGTTCGTGCCAAAGGGGACCGAATTGAATGATTTTTTGACCCAATGTTTTTATCAATGTGTGCTGACAAATGTACAAATTTGAACACTCTTGCTCACTTATGCACTGAGATACACGTTTGTAAACGCGTTTGCGAATATATGGGCCACCCTGTATGTAAGATGTTACAAATCCTATGTTCTACCTATTCGTAAATTTTCTTCATCGGTGTGGTCTCCTCATTAAAAAAAAAATGATATTAGGAAAATAGAAAAGGTCCAGCATATATTTACTAAACTTTTCTATTTCAGATTTCATTTGAACTGCTCTCCTAACATTAATTATGAGAATCGTTTGAATCCTTAAATTTGACCTCTCTCTATTGTAGGAAAATCATTAATGATCTCACTTACGCTTTCAAAATAATCCGAGGTGAAGTTTATCTTAAACTTAGTAACTTTCATCTGTTCAAACTGTGTAATGGTAGAACATCCGCCTTTAATTTCCGCATACCTTTCACGAACAAGAGGTTAACTTAACGAACGAACAAACAAACAAAAAACTTTCAAATGTTTTGGAGTAAGAACATCTAGGTGAATGACTAGTTTACCTGCTCCAGTTATGACTACTCCTAAGTAACAACGTCTAGGTGGATGACTAGTTTACCTGCTCCAGTTATGACTACTCCTAACTTTAAAGTGTTCAAAAAAAGGCTCAAGATGCTAAATGTTCTAGAAATTCTCGATCTGCACTTACCTAATCTCTGAATTGTTTCCTTGTTTAAATACTCTCTCCTTTCTTATTATAGAAATTCATTGTTCAGATGTTATTGTCAAGAACATCGCTCACTATTGTATGGGTTATCTTATGTTTTGTCACATCACTTTGATGCCACAATTGCGACACACAAGATGGCGAAAATCAACGTAATTGTAGAAAGGCGAACCATCGTGTTAGGAAACTGCATTTAGTTTCATTGTAATGTAAGGAAATAGCAAGTTAATTTATTCTAATTAAGCTACAAACTACAAACGATCAAATATCGATGTTGAATAGTAAAAGCATGTATGTACATATAGTCTCAAATCAGTCTTTTATACTTAAATTATAAAATTCTTCCCTAGTCTGATGTTGATTTAATTGAAATTCAGATATGCTCAGAGTAATTACAAATCTTTACTCCAGATATTAATGTAAATCAAAATGGTTTGAACAATAATGGCTTCAAGGATTTTAGGAATCTTTTAAAAGAAGGAACGGGTTTCCGATTTGACAATGAAAAACGATTGCTCACATGGCAGATTGCTTACAATTAGATACATCGAGAATAGGAATGTGAGTACAAAAATTTAATAGTTTCAGTCAATAATTTCATAGTTCCGAACACAATTCAATGGGATAAAAGGTGGTTACACTTCTTCCAATGCCATCACTTCTTCTTCTCCTTCGCTTTATAATGTTTTCAAAAGCTTGAACTTCGATATAGCTATCTTTAGATTTTTTTGTTTTTTTGATCTTTTCCTCCACCCAACAACTCAATATTTCGGAATTCGTCACTTTGAAATTATCCTTTTGAAAAATTTCCCGTGCAATTTGAAGAGAGTAGAGAGTAGAACGTTTGGATTTTTGCCGTGGACTGCGTGGCAAGAGCCTCTCATCAACCTTGTATGCTCAACTGCCTTCTCAACTCGGTTTAACAGAGCGGACTCAAAACTGCAAATGACGCGAGTCCTTCATTTGCTTCTCGAAGCAATGCATCTTTTTCATCTGATGTTCCAGTAACCAAATATTATCAACGCGTTCATCCTCTGTATGATGAGACCATCGCAGATAGGATGTTATGTTGGATGCTCTGATATCATCGCAAAGTGACTGAAAAATCAAATCATAAAATCTCCCATATTATTCCAACAATCGCGAAATGCTACGAAAGGTTGGTGCGGGATCCAATCATTTTATTTATCTTTGTTTCTTGTAGTTCTTTTAAGTGCGCATGCGATTGAGCATTACTCATTCACTTGTTTGAAGTAGGTAACGATAGGACAATGGAAATGAGCCTTCACCGTACTAATTGTCTAAAAAAAACCCATAACCAAAACATCTACAAATCTAAATTAAACAATCCTTTATATTTCAATAAGGATGATAGAAAACATTATTTCAAACCACCCAACTATACACAGCATATAGGTGTCAATTGCAATGATAACCGTTGCAACATATGCAAACTTACTAATTACAAAAATCATGTTACCAATTATACAACCGGAAAATTTTTCCTTACAAATAAACCTTCACAACTAACATGCAATACTAAGAACATCAATTATCTTATCACATGTAGGAAATGTAAACTTCAATATATAGGAGAAACTACCCAAACCCTCAAAAAACGTATATCTCAACACAGATACCATCTAGGAAAAAACATCTTGAATACATGCCTTTGCCAACACTATAAAGAACCCAATCTTTCTCCAAATGACATCCTTATAGACATTCTAGACCATGCAACAAATAAAGCGGAATTAAGAAGAAAAGAATCATACTGGATTAGATTAATGCTAACGGCTTTCCCCTATGGTCTCAATGATCAAATACAAAACTATGGATTAATCTCAGACAATTTAAATCCAATGGTCAAAGTTAGAAACCCATATCATAATAATCCATTGAATATACCAGTTAAAACTTCTGATTGTAAATTACATTTATCACCTCTTTTACCATTTTTCTATAAAAATATGCGGAATAAAGCTCAAAATGACCTTCATTCTTACTGTTTTCCTCTTTTCTTCTATAAATAGAATAAACTTCTACCTATTTCGGACAAAATAAACTTCTATCTATTTCGGATAAAATAAACTTCTATCTATGCGGATAAAATAAACTTCTATCTATTTCGGACAAAATAAACTTCTATCTATTTCGGATAAATTAAACTTCTATATATTTTGAACAAAATAAACTTATATCTATTTCGGAAAAATTAAACTTCTTTCTATTTCGGACAAAATAAACTTCTATCTATTTCGGACAAAATAAACTTCTATCTATTTCGTATAAAATAAACATCTATCTATTTCAGTGAAACGTCTACCTGATAAAAAAGTTTACCTAATTTGAAACATCTACCTTATTTGAAATTTTTTACCTAAATCAGAAACACGTCAACCTATCCCAGTGAAACGTCACCTATTTTAAGGAACTTCTTTTTATTTAAGCGTCTACCTAGAAAGTTCTAACTTTTAAAAAAAGTCTATCTAATTTAATGAATTTTCTACCAACAAAAAAATGGAACGTTAACTCATTTTTTGTGAAAGGTCTGCCTAATTTGATAAACACTTACAACGTGAACAAAAAAATCAAAAAAATCCATGTTTTACTGAGAAATAGGGTTCTTCGGTGCGATTTTTCGATTTCATCTACACTGGAGAAGTTGCTTCAATTTTTTTATGGTTGTGAGCGCTTAGGAACGAGAAAAGTATTACTTATCTCTTTAGTTTTCTCTGTTTTTTAAAAATCTTTCCTCGTCTCTTCTTAGGGCCCCTAACCCCCTCCTGTTGGACTTTTTTCTTCATTGAGGACCCCCTTCCCCCGTAGCCCATATTTCCTTTGCTTAGGTAGGCCCCCCTTCCCCTCCCTTCTCATGTAAACCCTTCTTCCTCCGTTTTGCTTATTGATTTGAAATTATTAGGTGGAAACGTATTCAACAAAACCGTAGCTTGATTTGAGTTATTTTTGCCCTATTTCGATCATTCAGCACAGGGAAAGCCCTCACCCTTCCATTGCCCTATTTCGATCATTCAGCACAGGGAAAGCCCTCACTCCGGACATCATTCGCAAGGAACTCGCTCGTGTTTGTGTGGCGGTCGGAATTCGCAAGCTGACTCCTCACGAGCTCAGAGGGGGAGGAGCTACAACGTCAATCAAGAAAGGAGCGTCGCAGGAGCAGGTGCTCAAGAGGGGAAGATGGAAGAGTGCTGGAGGAATGGCACCAAATTTGGAGGACTCCCTGGAAGGCCAGGGTGGAGCTATTTCGCTCTAATTAGTAGCTAAGCTAACCATTCTGGAACTTATTTCTCCTTTAATTGTATCACGTATCACAGCGTTCACCTAAATTCTGGTTCGGTAACTCAATATTTTTTTCCAAAATTTCTCGGTGTTCTTATTGATTCGGTTATGTGTATTTTGTTACTTCCTCGTTGTTTTCTCCAGTTATCAGGGTCGGCAAATAAGCCGCGGTTTCCTCAATTATAGGTTGTTATTTTGTCCTCAGTTATTTTGTCCCTTGCTCACCACATTTCACATGCAATTCGGTGTCATATGAATGTACGTGTTGTGTCTCGTGGCTCTTCATGGCACGGACGTTTGTTGTGTATGTATGTTTTCCCTCACGTCGGTCAGTAATAAAGGCCTTCCCTCCGTGTTCGGGAAATTCAAACAGTTGTTATGTGGTAGCCGAAGGGAACTTGTGACCGTAGGCGGAAACATAACTGTCGTGTAACAGAGTGTCGTGTAACAAACTGTCTTGTAACAAACTGTCTTCCAACAAACTGTCGAGATACCAGGTTTTACAATAGCCCTACACCACAGAAAAGGGGTAACTAAAGTCCACAGCCGGCAATCTTTTACATTTGCCCCGGACTGAGCACGATTTCCAAAGAAAAAAGTTTGAATGCTACAAATTCTAGAAACTACAAAAGCTCCCCGCAGAATTCTATTCTAAGCCCCCCCTTTTTAGAGATCAAATTATTATTTTTTGCCTAATCATTTTAGAGATCAAATTATTATTTTTTGCCAATCATCTCATAGGAAAGTCAGCTTTCGGAAAAAAAATACAATTCAATCATAAACTAAGAAAAAAGTGCTACATGGAAGCATAAAACAACCGAGTACATGATATTAACCAGGTTAAGAAGTTGGGTGCTTAAGTATAATAGAACTTTCGCAGCGCATTTTGTCCCGCGGGGGGGGGGGGGGGGCGGCTAAAGTAAAATTTGATCAAAAAAGTTTTCTTCGTTGTTTTTTGCCATATTTTTGACCGAGGAATCTGGATTATGAAAGACTCCGAAACTTATGCCTGATAAAAAAAAACTTTCTCAAAATTTTTGATTTTTCTATGGGTTTTTAGTAATTTTTCGCAATGAATCTCAAATTCAGTTGTTCAAAAAGAAGACAAACGAATAACAAAACACTCAAGTAAAAACAAGCTGTAATAATAAGTTGTCTTTTTTACAAGTCTGACTAAGCTATTAACTCCAAAAGAAGCCAGCTTATCGATGCGTTTTCTGTAACAGTTTTTTGCTGTAAATTTATACTTGTAAATATTAAAATTGACGAAGAACTTCTTTTTAGAAACCGTTCTTGGAATTATCTTCACTGTAAAAATAGAAAAAATATTAAATTTTCTAACGTAAAAGCTATCTGGCTCCAAACCATTCTAATAATTCTAATTTCGAACTGTACTACTGTCTAAAAAAACTTCTATTAAACTCTACCCGCTGACATTTTAATGCCATCGTCATGCTCGATGTTGAAGAAGGCCATTCGGGCACTTTCCCAGGATATAATTCTTCCCAATTATAAGTTACATCTTGTTCAACTTCTCCTTTCGTGTATTTCTATACATGTTTTTATATATATTTATATAATTCAAATCACATCCAAGGAACCATCCATTGTACTTGAAAGATGTACATATATGCAAAAATAAAGAAAGAATAAATATACACAGCTATTAAGAAAACACACAAGTAATACTATTTTAATAATAATATCGAAATATTGTACTATCTGAAGAATTTTTCGAGCACAATGCCGTTTCAAAGCTCTCAATCTCGTCAAAAATGTTGAAAACTCGGTTTTCCTTTCTCAAATCAAATTTTTGCTCTTTTTTTGGAACTCCGTTCCTTGCTGATTTTTTCTGATCTACGTTTTTCGCTACTTCTTCGCGAGCTTCGGTCCTTGCTACTCTTATCTGAGCTCTTGTTCTCGCTACTTCTTTGCGAGCTACGTTCCTTGCTACTTTTTTCCGAGCTCTTGTTCTCGCTACTTCTTGGCGAGCTACGTTCCTTGCTACTCTTTTCCGAGCTCTTGTTCTCGCTACTTCTTGGCGAGCTACGTTCCTTGCTACTCTTTTCCGAGCTCTTGTTCTCGCTACTTCTTGGCGAGCTACGTTCCTTGCTACTCTTTTCCGAGCTCTTGTTCTCGCTACTCCTTTGCGAGCTGTCATCTTCACTACTCTTTTCCGAGGTCGAGTCTTCATCTTCGCTCTCATCGTTATCGCTTTTGCTTCCGTAATCTTTTTCTTCAATCGTAGATGTTTGCATGCTCAACGCGTTGCTGACAGTGGTCGTCTGAGGCTCCGTCGAACTGCTCTCGTCCGAAAAACCGGTATTATTAGGCTCCGTCAAGTTGCCACCTTCTGGAAGACTGGTATATTGAGGCTTCGTAGAGCTGCCACCTTCCGGAAAACCGGTAGTTAGAGGCTCAGTCGAGCTGCCACCTTCCGGAAAACCGGTAGTTAGAGGCTCAGTCGAGCTGCCACCTTTCGGAAAACCGGTAGTTAGAGGCTCAGTCGAGCTGCCACCTTCCGGAAAACCGATAGTTAGAGGCTCAGTCGAGCTGCCACCTTCCGGAAAACCGGTAGTTAGAGGCTCAGTCGAGCTGCCACCTTCCGGAAAACCGGTAGTTAGAGGCTCAGTCGAGCTGCCACTCTCCGGAAAACCGGTAGTTAGAGGCTCAGTCGAGCTGCCACCTTCCGGAAAACCGGTAGTTAGAGGCTCAGTCGAGCTACCACCTTCCGGAAAACCGGTAGTTAGAGGCTCAGTCGAGCTTTCACCTCCAGGAAGACCGGTATTTCGAGTAATCATTGAGTTTCCACCTTCCGGAAAACCGGTGGACTGAGGCTCTGTCGAGCTGCCACTTTCCGGAAAACCGGTAACTTCCGGCTCCACCGAAGTCCTGTCATTATCAGTCAAGAAAATTATTTTAGGGAATTCGGTCGTCGGCTCATCCAATGCCTCTGATTCTGAAGTTGTCATATTGATCTGCTCAGTTCCGAAAAAGCTTGTGGTTGAAAGCGGAGATGTAGCTGGTGGGATGACAGTGCTCATTGGATTCGTTATTTCCACTGTTTTGAGAGAGAAAGATTCGTTATTTCCACTGTCACTGCTTGAGAAAGAAAGCATAGATATAGTTGATGGAGAAAGTGTTCTTATTAGTGTTGTACTTTCCTCCGTCTTAGAAGAGCTTGTTTGACTCAGTGTCGAGTTCGATAAAGTGATGAATGTATTGGTTGAAAGCTCCGTCGTAATTTCTTTGGACGCTTCAGTGGTTGATTTACGAGTTGCCAGGGTTGCCGGACGTTTTGATGTCATTTCTTCTTCGCCACTTTGACTATCACGAGAGTTTGAGTCAGAACTGCTCTTGTCCCCTCCACTTTCACGAGAGTGTGAGGCAGAGCTGCTCTTTTCATCTTCCTTCTCGTGAGAGTCTGATGTAGAATTGCTCTTATCATTTTTTTCCTCTCGAGATTCTGACGCAGTACTGCTCTTATCACCTTTTTTCTCACGAGAATCTGACGCTGAATTACTCTTTGAACCTTTCTTTCTACTAGATTCGGAGTCTTCGCCACTTTTGTTCTCCTGAGACTCTGCATCCTCTTCGCTTCCTTTCTGCTCACGCGATTTAGATTTCTCATCACGTCCTTTCTTCTCACGAGATTTGAAGTCCTCATCACCGTTCTTCTTTCGAGAGTTTGAGCCCTTATAGCCTTTCTTTTCAGGTGAACTGCCATCCAAATCCTTTTTATCGCCGTCTTTCTGAAAAAAAAACCTATTTTTGCAGAGTGCAGCACAGTTTTTAAAAGGATTTTAAACAATTACATGATAAGATTTTGAGTAACAATCGCAATTTCTTATCAAATACGGACTGGACACTTGTTTTCGATGATTATATTTCTGTAGATGACCTAGTTGATCGATTGAATGTTATTGGGAAGTCTTTAATTGAGAAATTTTCTCCTAGAAAACGTAGGAAAGCTGCTTTTGAAACTTATCCTGAGCACCTCTGTAACCTCTTCAAGCATAAGTTAACCCTTTTCTCTAAAATTCATGTCCCTACTGTTCTAGAATTATTCAAACGCACTTCTCAAAAACTTGACAAGGAAATCAAGAAGTTAAATCGACAGAAGGCTTTCTTCTCCGATCCTAGAAAGTTCTATCAATACGTAGGAAATCGTCTAAAATCCCATTCTTCGATTCGATCAATCACAGATTAAGTTGGTTCCTTTGTTAACACGGATGAAGCTAAAGCTAGTGCTCAATCCGATTTCTTCTGTTCCGCTTTCTCAATCGATGATGGTTTGATTCCGAATGGTGATAGATTGATCATTCCCTTACTGATACAGCTTATTCTTCCCGGAGACGTCAAGTAATATTTTTTTAAAGCTCTCCTCTTACGCAGTCATCTGACTCTATTCCTCAGAATTTTTTTGAAGAATGCGCTTCGTCGCTTGCAGAACCACTAAGCTATATTTTCAATTTCTCACTTAAACATGGCCATTTTCCTTCTTTTTGATAAATATCTTACAACACTTCAATTCCAAAGAAATCTCCATCCTTGAATGTAGAAAAGTTTCGACCTATCGCAATCACGCCCACACCTAAAGTTTTCGAACGCATAGTTCGTGATAGGATAACAAAGTGGATGGACATGTATTCTACATATATTCTCTGAAGAGCAACAATGTTTCGTTCCTAGAAGATCAGTTTAATCTCAGCTTCTCTCGGTAACTAATAGTTGAACGAGAGCCCTCAGACCAAAGTAAATCTGTCGATTGTCTCTATTAACACTTGACTAAGGCTTTTGATGTTGTCTCGCAGTGTAAAACTATAAAGTTTAGGCGTTCGTGGAAATCTTTTGAGATGGACTAGAAATTTTTTAACAAGAAGTTTTTTCAGTGTTAAGGTCAACCGAAAATTTAGTGACACTAGAGAAATATTATCTGGAGTCCCGCAAGGATCGGTCTCAGGCCCGCTATTCTTCTTGATCTATATCAACGATTTGTGTTGAATTTTTTCCAACTTACACTCAGTTACATAGTATTAAGCTGTTCGCTGATGACATTAAGTTGTATATTTCTTATGAAGACTAGGTGCTCAAATCGCTAAATCCCAACTCTGTTTAGCAATAATACGTATTGCGATACATGACAGTTGGTAATAGCTGAAAAGAAATGCGATGTTCTATATTTAGGTAATAAAAACCCATGCTCAACCTATTATGTAAGTCCAAATACTCTTTTCACGAAATCAACCTTTGTTAGAGATTTAGGTATTTTACTACTAGATGATTTCCTGTCTTTCAAATCACAATATGAGATTTTGTGTCGGAAGGCATTACAAACAGTTTATGCCTTATTCAGAATTATTTCATGTATCACACCAGCTATGTATATACAGGGTGGCCCATATATTCGCAAACCAATCTTTAGGCGTTTATAATTTAATTTGTAGTGCATGCTGAGCTCCAATTTTTACACATGTTCTTCTCATATGTTTTTTTATTACATGGTTCAAATTTCATATCAATTGATCAATTCTCAAAAGAACGGTGGTCTCTAATAGAGCACGCTCTATCATTGTGGACTTGCACAAACTTGGTCGATCAAATACGCGCATCAATAAAGATCTCAACGCCTCGCAATCTTGTCTGAAAAGCAATTAAACGGTTTGAACAGATCGGTACACTTGCTGACTTGCCCCGAAGAGGTGATTTTCGAAAAGTGCGCACCCCTAAAAAGATTGTGGCCATGAGGAAGCGAGTCGGTCGAAATGCTAGGCGTAGCTTGAAAACAATGGCCTCCGAGATGAACTTATCACGCAACACTCTTCAAAGAATCGTTGAAAAGGACTTGAGTCTTCCCCATATCGTACTAAAAGGCTGCCTTCCTAACTCTAAAGAACAAGGAGAAAAGACTCAAAAGGTGCCGCGCCCTAATCCTCTGGACGCGCGACAGTGCTCACCTCAGGACAGTCTTCTCGGATGAGAAGCTGTTCACTGTGGAAGAGGCCTACAACCCTCAAAATGTGCGAGTGCTTGCTCGGGACTCACAGGCAGCTAATCATACCGGTGGATTCCTGCATAGAGCTTCCCATCCTGCAAAAGTCATGGTTTGGGACGGAGTGTCCGCCACCGGCAAAACTCCCCTTATTTTGTTCGAACCAGGAGCCAAAATTAATCAGGAATACTACCGCCAGAAGATTCTTCGAAAATTATTGCTTCCTTGGTCTGCTTCCCACTACCGTAATACACCTTGGGTCTTACAGCAAGATTCTGCGCCTGCTCACAAGGCTATCGGAACACAGGCATGTTGCAACGCTCATTTTTCCGACTTCATCTCCAGCGCAGAATGGCCCTCCTCATCGCCCGACCTCAATCCGCTGGACTATTCCGTGTGGTCCTACCTTGAGAGCAAAGTCTATGCTCATCCTCACTCGAATCTGGAGTCTCTAAAAAAAATCCCTGCAGGAGGAGTGGTCGAAGATCGACGAAAAGTACCTTCGTCCAGTGATCGAAGCGTTCCCAAAGCGACTCCGGGCTGTCGTTCGTGCCAAAGGGGACCGAATTGAATGATTTTTTGACCCAATGTTTTTATCAATGTGTGCTGACAAATGTACAAATTTGAACACTCTTGCTCACTTATGCACTGAGATACACGTTTGTAAACGCGTTTGCGAATATATGGGCCACCCTGTATGTAAGATGTTACAAATCCTATGTTCTACCTATTCGTAAATTTTCTTCATCGGTGTGGTCTCCTCATTAAAAAAAATGATATTAGGAAAATAGAAAAGGTCCAGCATATATTTACTAAACTTTTCTATTTCAGATGTCATTTGAACTGCTCTCCTAACATTAATTATGAGAATCGTTTGAATCCTTAAATTTGACCTCTCTCTATTGTAGGAAAATCATTAATGATCTCACTTACGCTTTCAAAATAATCCGAGGTGAAGTTTATCTTAAACTTAGTAACTTTCATCTGTTCAAACTGTGTAATGGTAGAACATCCGCCTTTAATTTCCGCATACCTTTCACGAACAAGAGGTTAACTTAACGAACGAACAAACAAACAAAAAACTTTCAAATGTTTTGGAGTAAGAACATCTAGGTGAATGACTAGTTTACCTGCTCCAGTTATGACTACTCCTAAGTAACAACGTCTAGGTGGATGACTAGTTTACCTGCTCCAGTTATGACTACTCCTAACTTTAAAGTGTTCAAAAAAAGGCTCAAGATGCTAAATGTTCTAGAAATTCTCGATCTGCACTTACCTAATCTCTGAATTGTTTCCTTGTTTAAATACTCTCTCCTTTCTTATTATAGAAATTCATTGTTCAGATGTTATTGTCAAGAACATCGCTCACTATTGTATGGGTTATCTTATGTTTTGTCACATCACTTTGATGCCACAATTGCGACACACAAGATGGCGAAAATCAACGTAATTGTAGAAAGGCGAACCATCGTGTTAGGAAACTGCATTTAGTTTCATTGTAATGTAAGGAAATAGCAAGTTAATTTATTCTAATTAAGCTACAAACTACAAACGATCAAATATCGATGTTGAATAGTAAAAGCATGTATGTACATATAGTCTCAAATCAGTCTTTTATACTTAAATTATAAAATTCTTCCCTAGTCTGATGTTGATTTAATTGAAATTCAGATATGCTCAGAGTAATTACAAATCTTTACTCCAGATATTAATGTAAATCAAAATGGTTTGAACAATAATGGCTTCAAGGATTTTAGGAATCTTTTAAAAGAAGGAACGGGTTTCCGATTTGACAATGAAAAACGATTGCTCACATGGCAGATTGCTTACAATTAGATACATCGAGAATAGGAATGTGAGTACAAAAATTTAATAGTTTCAGTCAATAATTTCATAGTTCCGAACACAATTCAATGGGATAAAAGGTGGTTACACTTCTTCCAATGCCATCACTTCTTCTTCTCCTTCGCTTTATAATGTTTTCAAAAGCTTGAACTTCGATATAGCTATCTTTAGATTTTTTTTGTTTTTTTGATCTTTTCCTCCACCCAACAACTCAATATTTCGGAATTCGTCACTTTGAAATTATCCTTTTGAAAAATTTCCCGTGCAATTTGAAGAGAGTAGAGAGTAGAACGTTTGGATTTTTGCCGTGGACTGCGTGGCAAGAGCCTCTCATCAACCTTGTATGCTCAACTGCCTTCTCAACTCGGTTTAACAGAGCGGACTCAAAACTGCAAATGACGCGAGTCCTTCATTTGCTTCTCGAAGCAATGCATCTTTTTCATCTGATGTTCCAGTAACCAAATATTATCAACGCGTTCATCCTCTGTATGATGAGACCATCGCAGATAGGATGTTATGTTGGATGCTCTGATATCATCGCAAAGTGACTGAAAAATCAAATCATAAAATCTCCCATATTATTCCAACAATTGCGAAATGCTACGAAAGGTTGGTGCGGGATCCAATCATTTTATTTATCTTTGTTTCTTGTAGTTCTTTTAAGTGCGCATGCGATTGAGCATTACTCATTCACTTGTTTGAAGTAGGTAACGATAGGACAATGGAAATGAGCCTTCACCGTACTAATTGTCTAAAAAAAACCCATAACCAAAACATCTACAAATCTAAATTAAACAATCCTTTATATTTCAATAAGGATGATAGAAAACATTATTTCAAACCACCCAACTATACACAGCATATAGGTGTCAATTGCAATGATAACCGTTGCAACATATGCAAACTTACTAATTACAAAAATCATGTTACCAATTATACAACCGGAAAATTTTTCCTTACAAATAAACCTTCACAACTAACATGCAATACTAAGAACATCAATTATCTTATCACATGTAGGAAATGTAAACTTCAATATATAGGAGAAACTACCCAAACCCTCAAAAAACGTATATCTCAACACAGATACCATCTAGGAAAAAACATCTTGAATACATGCCTTTGCCAACACTATAAAGAACCCAATCTTTCTCCAAATGACATCCTTATAGACATTCTAGACCATGCAACAAATAAAGCGGAATTAAGAAGAAAAGAATCATACTGGATTAGATTAATGCTAACGGCTTTCCCCTATGGTCTCAATGATCAAATACAAAACTATGGATTAATCTCAGACAATTTAAATCCAATGGTCAAAGTTAGAAACCCAAATCATAATAATCCATTGAATATACCAGTTAAAACTTCTGATTGTAAATTACATTTATCACCTCTTTTACCATTTTTCTATAAAAATATGCGGAATAAAGCTCAAAATGACCTTCATTCTTACTGTTTTCCTCTTTTCTTCTATAAATAGAATAAACTTCTACCTATTTCGGACAAAATAAACTTCTATCTATTTCGGATAAAATAAACTTCTATCTATGCGGATAAAATAAACTTCTATCTATTTCGGACAAAATAAACTTCTATCTATTTCGGATAAATTAAACTTCTATATATTTTGAACAAAATAAACTTATATCTATTTCGGAAAAATTAAACTTCTTTCTATTTCGGACAAAATAAACTTCTATCTATTTCGGACAAAATAAACTTCTATCTATTTCGTATAAAATAAACATCTATCTATTTCAGTGAAACGTCTACCTGATAAAAAAGTTTACCTAATTTGAAACATCTACCTTATTTGAAATTTTTTTACCTAAATCAGAAACACGTCAACCTATCCCAGTGAAACGTCACCTATTTTAAGGAACTTCTTTTTATTCAAATGAAGCGTCTACCTAGAAAGTTCTAACTTTTAAAAAAAGTCTATCTAATTTAATGAATTTTCTACCAACAAAAAAATGGAACGTTAACTCATTTTTTGTGAAAGGTCTGCCTAATTTGATAAACACTTACAACGTGAACAAAAAAATCAAAAAAATCCATGTTTTACTGAGAAATAGGGTTCTTCGGTGCGATTTTTCGATTTCATCTACACTGGAGAAGTTGCTTCAATTTTTTTATGGTTGTGAGCGCTTAGGAACGAGAAAAGTATTACTTATCTCTTTAGTTTTCTCTGTTTTTTAAAAATCTTTCCTCGTCTCTTCTTAGGGCCCCTAACCCCCTCCTGTTGGACTTTTTTCTTCATTGAGGACCCCCTTCCCCCGTAGCCCATATTTCCTTTGCTTAGGTAGGCCCCCCTTCCCCTCCCTTCTCATGTAAACCCTTCTTCCTCCGTTTTGCTTATTGATTTGAAATTATTAGGTGGAAACGTATTCAACAAAACCGTAGCTTGATTTGAGTTATTTTTGCCCTATTTCGATCATTCAGCACAGGGAAAGCCCTCACCCTTCCATTGCCCTATTTCGATCATTCAGCACAGGGAAAGCCCTCACTCCGGACATCATTCGCAAGGAACTCGCTCGTGTTTGTGTGGCGGTCGGAATTCGCAAGCTGACTCCTCACGAGCTCAGAGGGGGAGGAGCTACAACGTCAATCAAGAAAGGAGCGTCGCAGGAGCAGGTGCTCAAGAGGGGAAGATGGAAGAGTGCTGGAGGAATGGCACCAAATTTGGAGGACTCCCTGGAAGGCCAGGGTGGAGCTATTTCGCTCTAATTAGTAGCTAAGCTAACCATTCTGGAACTTATTTCTCCTTTAATTGTATCACGTATCACAGCGTTCACCTAAATTCTGGTTCGGTAACTCAATATTTTTTTCCAAAATTTCTCGGTGTTCTTATTGATTCGGTTATGTGTATTTTGTTACTTCCTCGTTGTTTTCTCCAGTTATCAGGGTCGGCAAATAAGCCGCGGTTTCCTCAATTATAGGTTGTTATTTTGTCCTCAGTTATTTTGTCCCTTGCTCACCACATTTCACATGCAATTCGGTGTCATATGAATATACGTGTTGTGTCTCGTGGCTCTTCATGGCACGGACGTTTGTTGTGTATGTATGTTTTCCCTCACGTCGGTCAGTAATAAAGGCCTTCCCTCCGTGTTCGGGAAATTCAAACAGTTGTTATGTGGTAGCCGAAGGGAACTTGTGACCGTAGGCGGAAACATAACTGTCGTGTAACAGAGTGTCGTGTAACAAACTGTCTTGTAACAAACTGTCTTCCAACAAACTGTCGAGATACCAGGTTTTACAATAGCCCTACACCACAGAAAAGGGGTAACTAAAGTCCACAGCCGGCAATCTTTTACATTTGCCCCGGACTGAGCACGATTTCCAAAGAAAAAAGTTTGAATGCTACAAATTCTAGAAACTACAAAAGCTCCCCGCAGAATTATATTCTAAGCCCCCCCTTTTTAGAGATCAAATTATTATTTTTTGCCTAATCATTTTAGAGATCAAATTATTATTTTTTGCCAATCATCTCATAGGAAAGTCAGCTTTCGGAAAAAAAATACAATTCAATCATAAACTAAGAAAAAAGTGCTACATGGAAGCATAAAACAACCGAGTACATGATATTAACCAGGTTAAGAAGTTGGGTGCTTAAGTATAATAGAACTTTCGCAGCGCATTTTGTCCCGCGGGGGGGGGGGGGGGGGCGGCTAAAGTAAAATTTGATCAAAAAAGTTTTCTTCGTTGTTTTTTGCCATATTTTTGACCGAGGAATCTGGATTATGAAAGACTCCGAAACTTATGCCTGATAAAAAAAACTTTCTCAAAATTTTTGATTTTTCTATGGGTTTTTAGTAATTTTTCGCAATGAATCTCAAATTCAGTTGTTCAAAAAGAAGACAAACGAATAACAAAACACTCAAGTAAAAACAAGCTGTAATAATAAGTTGTCTTTTTTACAAGTCTGACTAAGCTATTAACTCCAAAAGAAGCCAGCTTATCGATGCGTTTTCTGTAACAGTTTTTTGCTGTAAATTTATACTTGTAAATATTAAAATTGACGAAGAACTTCTTTTTAGAAACCGTTCTTGGAATTATCTTCACTGTAAAAATAGAAAAAATATTAAATTTTCTAACGTAAAAGCTATCTGGCTCCAAACCATTCTAATAATTCTAATTTCGAACTGTACTACTGTCTAAAAAAACTTCTATTAAACTCTACCCGCTGACATTTTAATGCCATCGTCATGCTCGATGTTGAAGAAGGCCATTCGGGCACTTTCCCAGGATATAATTCTTCCCAATTATAAGTTACATCTTGTTCAACTTCTCCTTTCGTGTATTTCTATACATGTTTTTATATATATTTATATAATTCAAATCACATCCAAGGAACCATCCATTGTACTTGAAAGATGTACATATATGCAAAAATAAAGAAAGAATAAATATACACAGCTATTAAGAAAACACACAAGTAATACTATTTTAATAATAATATCGAAATATTGTACTATCTGAAGAATTTTTCGAGCACATTTTTCGAGCACAATTTTTCGAGCACAATGCCGTTTCAAAGCTCTCAATCTCGTCAAAAATGTTGAAAACTCGGTTTTCCTTTCTCAAATCAAATTTTTGCTCTTTTTTTGGAACTCCGTTCCTTGCTGATTTTTTCTGATCTACGTTTTTCGCTACTTCTTCGCGAGCTTCGGTCCTTGCTACTCTTATCTGAGCTCTTGTTCTCGCTACTTCTTTGCGAGCTACGTTCCTTGCTACTTTTTTCCGAGCTCTTGTTCTCGCTACTTCTTGGCGAGCTACGTTCCTTGCTACTCTTTTCCGAGCTCTTGTTCTCGCTACTTCTTGGCGAGCTACGTTCCTTGCTACTCTTTTCCGAGCTCTTGTTCTCGCTACTTCTTGGCGAGCTACGTTCCTTGCTACTCTTTTCCGAGCTCTTGTTCTCGCTACTCCTTTGCGAGCTGTCATCTTCACTACTCTTTTCCGAGGTCGAGTCTTCATCTTCGCTCTCATCGTTATCGCTTTTGCTTCCGTAATCTTTTTCTTCAATCGTAGATGTTTGCATGCTCAACGCGTAGCTGACAGTGGTCGTCTGAGGCTCCGTCGAACTGCTCTCGTCCGAAAAACCGGTATTATTAGGCTCCGTCAAGTTGCCACCTTCTGGAAGACTGGTATATTGAGGCTTCGTAGAGCTGCCACCTTCCGGAAAACCGGTAGTTAGAGGCTCAGTCGAGCTGCCACCTTCCGGAAAACCGGTAGTTAGAGGCTCAGTCGAGCTGCCACCTTTCGGAAAACCGGTAGTTAGAGGCTCAGTCGAGCTGCCACCTTCCGGAAAACCGATAGTTAGAGGCTCAGTCGAGCTGCCACCTTCCGGAAAACCGGTAGTTAGAGGCTCAGTCGAGCTGCCACCTTCCGGAAAACCGGTAGTTAGAGGCTCAGTCGAGCTGCCACTCTCCGGAAAACCGGTAGTTAGAGGCTCAGTCGAGCTGCCACCTTCCGGAAAACCGGTAGTTAGAGGCTCAGTCGAGCTACCACCTTCCGGAAAACCGGTAGTTAGAGGCTCAGTCGAGCTTTCACCTCCAGGAAGACCGGTATTTCGAGTAATCATTGAGTTTCCACCTTCCGGAAAACCGGTGGACTGAGGCTCTGTCGAGCTGCCACTTTCCGGAAAACCGGTAACTTCCGGCTCCACCGAAGTCCTGTCATTATCAGTCAAGAAAATTATTTTAGGGAATTCGGTCGTCGGCTCATCCAATGCCTCTGATTCTGAAGTTGTCATATTGATCTGCTCAGTTCCGAAAAAGCTTGTGGTTGAAAGCGGAGATGTAGCTGGTGGGATGACAGTGCTCATTGGATTCGTTATTTCCACTGTTTTGAGAGAGAAAGATTCGTTATTTCCACTGTCACTGCTTGAGAAAGAAAGCATAGATATAGTTGATGGAGAAAGTGTTCTTATTAGTGTTGTACTTTCCTCCGTCTTAGAAGAGCTTGTTTGACTCAGTGTCGAGTTCGATAAAGTGATGAATGTATTGGTTGAAAGCTCCGTCGTAATTTCTTTGGACGCTTCAGTGGTTGATTTACGAGTTGCCAGGGTTGCCGGACGTTTTGATGTCATTTCTTCTTCGCCACTTTGACTATCACGAGAGTTTGAGTCAGAACTGCTCTTGTCCCCTCCACTTTCACGAGAGTGTGAGGCAGAGCTGCTCTTTTCATCTTCCTTCTCGTGAGAGTCTGATGTAGAATTGCTCTTATCATTTTTTTCCTCTCGAGATTCTGACGCAGTACTGCTCTTATCACCTTTTTTCTCACGAGAATCTGACGCTGAATTACTCTTTGAACCTTTCTTTCTACTAGATTCGGAGTCTTCGCCACTTTTGTTCTCCTGAGACTCTGCATCCTCTTCGCTTCCTTTCTGCTCACGCGATTTAGATTTCTCATCACGTCCTTTCTTCTCACGAGATTTGAAGTCCTCATCACCGTTCTTCTTTCGAGAGTTTGAGCCCTTATAGCCTTTCTTTTCAGGTGAACTGCCATCCAAATCCTTTTTATCGCCGTCTTTCTGAAAAAAAACCTATTTTTGCAGAGTGCAGCACAGTTTTTAAAAGGATTTTAAACAATTACATGATAAGATTTTGAGTAACAATCGCAATTTCTTATCAAATACGGACTGGACACTTGTTTTCGATGATTATATTTCTGTAGATGACCTAGTTGATCGATTGAATGTTATTGGGAAGTCTTTAATTGAGAAATTTTCTCCTAGAAAACGTAGGAAAGCTGCTTTTGAAACTTATCCTGAGCACCTCTGTAACCTCTTCAAGCATAAGTTAACCCTTTTCTCTAAAATTCATGTCCCTACTGTTCTAGAATTATTCAAACGCACTTCTCAAAAACTTGACAAGGAAATCAAGAAGTTAAATCGACAGAAGGCTTTCTTCTCCGATCCTAGAAAGTTCTATCAATACGTAGGAAATCGTCTAAAATCCCATTCTTCGATTCGATCAATCACAGATTAAGTTGGTTCCTTTGTTAACACGGATGAAGCTAAAGCTAGTGCTCAATCCGATTTCTTCTGTTCCGCTTTCTCAATCGATGATGGTTTGATTCCGAATGGTGATAGATTGATCATTCCCTTACTGATACAGCTTATTCTTCCCGGAGACGTCAAGTAATATTTTTTTAAAGCTCTCCTCTTACGCAGTCATCTGACTCTATTCCTCAGAATTTTTTTGAAGAATGCGCTTCGTCGCTTGCAGAACCACTAAGCTATATTTTCAATTTCTCACTTAAACATGGCCATTTTCCTTCTTTTTGATAAATATCTTACAACACTTCAATTCCAAAGAAATCTCCATCCTTGAATGTAGAAAAGTTTCGACCTATCGCAATCACGCCCACACCTAAAGTTTTCGAACGCATAGTTCGTGATAGGATAACAAAGTGGATGGACATGCATTCTACATATATTCTCTGAAGAGCAACAATGTTTCGTTCCTAGAAGATCAGTTTAATCTCAGCTTCTCTCGGTAACTAATAGTTGAACGAGAGCCCTCAGACCAAAGTAAATCTGTCGATTGTCTCTATTAACACTTGACTAAGGCTTTTGATGTTGTCTCGCAGTGTAAAACTATAAAGTTTAGGCGTTCGTGGAAATCTTTTGAGATGGACTAGAAATTTTTTAACAAGAAGTTTTTTCAGTGTTAAGGTCAACCGAAAATTTAGTGACACTAGAGAAATATTATCTGGAGTCCCGCAAGGATCGGTCTCAGGCCCGCTATTCTTCTTGATCTATATCAACGATTTGTGTTGAATTTTTTCCAACTTACACTCAGTTACATAGTATTAAGCTGTTCGCTGATGACATTAAGTTGTATATTTCTTATGAAGACTAGGTGCTCAAATCGCTAAATCCCAACTCTGTTTAGCAATAATACGTATTGCGATACATGACAGTTGGTAATAGCTGAAAAGAAATGCGATGTTCTATATTTAGGTAATAAAAACCCATGCTCAACCTATAATGTAAGTCCAAATACTCTTTTCACGAAATCAACCTTTGTTAGAGATTTAGGTATTTTACTACTAGATGATTTCCTGTCTTTCAAATCACAATATGAGATTTTGTGTCGGAAGGCATTACAAACAGTTTATGCCTTATTCAGAATTATTTCATGTATCACACCAGCTATGTATATACAGGGTGGCCCATATATTCGCAAACCAATCTTTCGGCGTTTATAATTTAATTTGTAGTGCACGCTGAGCTCCAATTTTTGCACATGTTCTTCTCATATGTTTTTTTATTACATGGTTCAAATTTCATATCAATTGATCAATTCTCAAAAGAACGGTGGTCTCTAATAGAGCACGCTCTATCATTGTGGACTTGCACAAACTTGGTCGATCAAATACGCGCATCAATAAAGATCTCAACGCCTCACATTCTTGTCTGAAAAGCAATCAAACGGTTTGAACAGATCGGTACACTTGCTGACTTGCCCCGAAGAGGTGATTTTCGAAAAGTGCGCACCCCTAAAAAGATTGTGGCCATGAGGAAGCGAGTCGGTCGAAATGCTAGGCGTAGCTTGAAAACAATGGCCTCCGAGATGAACTTATCACGCAACACTCTTCAAAGAATCGTTGAAGAGGACTTGAGTCTTCCCCATATTGTACTAAAAAGGCTGCCTTCCTAACTCTAAAGAACAAGGAGAAAAGACTCAAAAGGTGCCGCGCCCTAATCCTCTGGACGCGTGACAGTGCTCACCTCAGGACAGTCTTCTCGGATGAGAAGCTGTTCACTGTGGAAGAGGCCTACAACCCTCAAAATGTGCGAGTGCTTGCTCGGGACTCACAGGCAGCTAATCATACCGGTGGATTCCTGCATAGAGCTTCCCATCCTGCAAAAGTCATGGTTTGGGACGGAGTGTCCGCCACCGGCAAAACTCCCCTTGTTTTGTTCGAACCAGGAGCCAAAATTAATCAGGAATACTACCGCCAGAAGATTCTTCGAAAATTATTGCTTCCTTGGTCTGCTTCCCACTACCGTAATACACCTTGGGTCTTACAGCAAGATTCTGCGCCTGCTCACAAGGCTATCGGAACACAGGCATGTTGCAACGCTCATTTTTCCGACTTCATCTCCAGCGCAGAATGGCCCTCCTCATCGCCCGACCTCAATCCGCTGGACTATTCCGTGTGGTCCTACCTTGAGAGCAAAGTCTATGCTCATCCTCACTCGAATCTGGAGTCTCTAAAAAAATCCCTGCAGGAGGAGTGGTCGAAGATCGACGAAAAGTACCTTCGTCCAGTGATCGAAGCGTTCCCAAAGCGACTCCGGGCTGTCGTTCGTGCCAAAGGGGACCGAATTGAATGATTTTTTTGACCCAATGTTTTTATCAATGTGTGCTGACAAATGTACAAATTTGAACACTCTTGCTCACTTATGCACTGAGATACACGTTTGTAAACGCGTTTGCGAATATATGGGCCACCCTGTATGTAAGATGTTAATCCTATGTTCTACCTATTCGTAAATTTTCTTCATCGGTGTGGTCTCCTCATTAAAAAAAATGATATTAGGAAAATAGAAAAGGTCCAGCATATATTTACTAAACTTTTCTATTTCAGATGTCATTTGAACTTCTCTCCTAACATTAATTATGAGAATCGTTTGAATCCTTAAATTTGACCTCTCTCTATTGTAGGAAAATCATTAGTGATCTCACTTACGCTTTCAAAATAATCCGAGGTGAAGTTTATCTTAAACTTGGTAACTTTCATCTGTTCAAACTGTGTAATGGTAGAACATCCGCCTTTAATTTCCGCATACCTTTCGCGAACAAGAGGTTAACTTAACGAACGAACAAACAAACAAAAAACTTTCAAATGTTTTGGAGTAAGAACGTCTAGGTGAATGACTAGTTTACCTGCTCCAGTTATGACTACTCCTAAGTAACAACGTCTAGGTGGATGACTAGTTTACCTGCTCCAGTTATGACTACTCCTAACTTTAAAGTGTTCAAAAAAAGGCTCAAGATGCTAAATGTTCTAGAAATTCTCGATCTGCACTTACCTAATCTCTGAATTGTTTCCTTGTTTAATTACTCTCTCCTTTCTTATTATAGAAATTCATTGTTCAGATGTTTTTGTCAAGAACATCGCTCACTATTGTATGGGTTATCTTATGTTTTGTCACATCAGTATTGATGTATGAATACATGAAATAAAGTCGATCATGGTATGTAAATATATGTATACATACTTTGAATTCGATGAAAATTAATTGTCGACTCAAGCGCTGAAGCTTAGAATAAAAAGGCAGCGAATAAAAAAACAAGGCTAACCTTTTTACTCTTGAAACTCTTTGATGTCACAATTGCGACACACAAGATGGCGAAAATCAACGTAATTGTAGAAAGGCGAACCATCGTGTTAGGAAACTGCATTTAGTTTCATTGTAATGTAAGGAAATAGCAAGTTAATTTATTCTAATTAAGCTACAAACTACAAACGATCAAATATCGATGTTGAATAGTAAAAGCATGTATGTACATATAGTCTCAAATCAGTCTTTTATACTTAATTTATAAAATTCTTCCCTAGTCTGATGTTGATTTAATTGAAATTCAGATATGCTCAGAGTAATTACAAATCTTTACTCCAGATATTAATGTAAATCAAAATGGTTTGAACAATAATGGCTTCAAGGACTTTAGGAATCTTTTAAAAGAAGGAACGGGTTTCCGATTTGACAATGAAAAACGATTGCTCACATGGCAGATTGCTTACAATTAGATACATCGAGAATAGGAATGTGAGTACAAAAATTTACTAGTTTTAGTCAATAATTTCATAGTTCCGAACACATTTCAATGGGATAAAAGGTGGTTACACTTCTTCCAATGCCATCACTTCTTCTTCTCCTTCGCTTTATAATGTTTTCAAAAGCTTGAACTTCGATATATGTAGCTATCTTTAGATTTTTTGTTTTTTTGATCTTTTCCTCCACCCAACAACTCAATATTTCGGAATTCGTCACTTTGAAATTATCCTTTTGAAAAATTTCCCGTGCAATTTGAAGAGAGTAGAGAGTAGAACGTTTGGATTTTTGCCGTGGACTGCGTGGCAAGAGCCTCTCATCAACCTTGTATGCTCAACTGCCTTCTCAACTCGGTTTAACAGAGCGGACTCAAAACTGCAAATGACGCGAGTCCTTCATTTGCTTCTCGAAGCAATGCATCTTTTTCATCTGATGTTCCAGTAACTAAATATTATCAACGCGTTCATCCTCTGTATGATGAGACCATCGCTGATAGGATGTTATGTTGGATGCTCTGATATCATCGCAAAGTGACTGAAAAATCAAATCATAAAATCTCCCATATTATTCCAACAATTGCGAAATGCTACGAAAGGTTGGTGCGGGATCCAATCATTTTATTTATCTTTGTTTCTTGTAGTTCTTTTAAGTGCGCATGCGATTGAGCATTACTCATTCACTTGTTTGAAGTAGGTAACGATAGGACAATGGAAATGAGCCTTCACCGTACTAATTGTCTAAAAAAACCCATAACCAAAACATCTACAAATCTAAATTAAACAATCCTTTATATTTCAATAAGGTTGATAGAAAACATTATTTCAAACCACCCAACTATACACAGCATATAGGTGTCAATTGCAATGATAACCGTTGCAACATATGCAAACTTACTAATTACAAAAATCATGTTACCAATTATACAACCGGAAAATTTTTCCTTACAAATAAACCTTCACAACTAACATGCAATACTAAGAACATCAATTATCTTATCACATGTAGGAAATGTAAACTTCAATATATAGGAGAAACTACCCAAACCCTCAAAAAACGTATATCTCAACACAGATACCATCTAGGAAAAAACATCTTGAATACATGCCTTTGCCAACACTATAAAGAACCCAATCTTTCTCCAAATGACATCCTTATAGACATTCTAGACCATGCAACAAATAAAGCGGAATTAAGAAGAAAAGAATCATACTGGATTAGATTAATGCTAACGGCTTTCCCCTATGGTCTCAATGATCAAATACAAAACTATGGATTAATCTCAGACAATTTAAATCCAATGGTCAAAGTTAGAAACCCATATCATAATAATCCATTGAATATACCAGTTGAAACTTCTGATTGTAAATTACATTTATCACCTCTTTTACCATTTTCTATAATAATATGCGGAATAAAGCTCAAAATGACCTTCATTCTTACTGTTTTCCTCTTTTCTTCTATAAATAGAATAAACTTCTACCTATTTCGGACAAAATAAACTTCTATCTATTTCGGATAAAATAAACTTCTATCTATGCGGATAAAATAAACTTCTATCTATTTCGGACAAAATAAACTTCTATCTATTTCGGATAAATTAAACTTCTATATATTTTGAACAAAATAAACTTATATCTATTTCGGAAAAATTAAACTTCTTTCTATTTCGGACAAAATAAACTTCTATCTATTTCGGACAAAATAAACTTCTATCTATTTCGTATAAAATAAACATCTATCTATTTCAGTGAAACGTCTACCTGATAAAAAAGTTTACCTAATTTGAAACATATACCTTATTTGAAATTTTTTACCTAAATCAGAAACACGTCAACCTATCCCAGTGAAACGTCACTTATTTTAAGGAACTTCTTTTTATTTAAATGAAGCGTCTACCTAGAAAGTTCTAACTTTTAAAAAAAGTCTATCTAATTTAATGAAACTTCTACCAACAAAAAAATGGAACGTTAACTCATTTTTTGTGAAAGGTCTGCCTAATTTGATAAACACTTACAACGTGAACAAAAAAATAGAAAAAAATCCATGTTTTACTGAGAAATAGGGTTCTTCGGTGCGATTTTTCGATTTCATCTACACTGGAGAAGTTGCTTCAATTTTTTTATGGTTGTGAGCGCCTTAGGAACGAGAAAAGTATTACTTATCTCTTTAGTTTTCTCTGTTTTTTTAAAAATCTTTCCTCGTCTCTTCTTAGGGCCCCTAACCCCCTCCTGTTGGACTTTTTTCTTCATTGAGGACCCCCTTCCCCCGTAGCCCATATTTCCTTTGCTTAGGTAGGACCCCCTTCCCCTCCCTTCTCATGTAAACCCTTCTTCCTCCGTTTTGCTTATTGATTTGAAATTATTAGGTGAAAACGTGTTCAACAAAACCGTAGCTTGATTTGAGTTATTGTACTTAAAAAAGAAAAAAAGCAATAAAACTGTTAAAAGCAAATGTTTTTAAAATTAGGTTAACGTATTACAAAAATAAGAGAGAGAAAGATAGAAAGAGAGAGAGAGAGAAAGAGAGCAAAGAGAAAGGTAGAGAAAAAGAGAAAACAGAAATAGAAAGGAGAGAAAGAGCAAACAAGAAAGGAAGAGACATAAAAAAGAAAGAAAGGACGAGAAAAATTATGAGAGGAGAGAGAGACATAGCGGAAAAACGCCTACTTCTTATCAAATTGTTTTCTCTTTGAGTTTCTCTCGCAAATTTACGGCCTTTAGCAAATCGCACTCAATCGCACATCACTCAACTTATCGCACTATAAATCGCACATCACTCACTAAAACACGGCCTCGACTCTGGCCTTTTACAAATCGCACTCAATCGCATATCACTCAACTTGAAAACTGCCTGGCTCAATTTTTTCTTTCTTGTTCTCTTTCTTTCTTTTTTTTCTCTTTCTTTTTTCTTACTCTTTCTTTTCTTTTCCTTTTAAAAAAAAGTATCATTATAAATTTTGGGGAAAGGAAAGGGGAGAGGGGGAGGGGGGTTTACCTAAGCAGGGAAGGGAGGGGGGCCCTAAAGGGGGAAGGGGGGAGGAAGAGGGCCCTACCTAAGCAAAGGGGAAGAGGGGTTGGGCCCTAAAGGGGGGGAGGGGGAAGGGGGGGCCCTAAAGGGGGGAAGGGGGCCCTAAGGAGAAAGGGGGAAGGGAGTTTTAATGAATAAGTTGAGGCCGTGTTTTAGTGAGTGATGTGCGATTTATAGTGAGATAAGTTGAGTGATGTGCGATTGAGTGCGATTTCTTAAAGGCCAAATTTACATGAGGAGGCCGCACTTCTCGCTAGCGAGGCCGCACTTCTCGCTAGCGAGGCCGCACGACTTGATGATGAGACCGCATTAAAGAATTCTTCAAGACATTTTATAAGGGTTTAGTAGAACAAATCTTTCGAGAAGCACATTAGGCTTAGAAATGAAACAGCATAGTAAAAAATTTACGAGATATAAACCAATTTTGCAGGTTTAATTTACTGATTTTTTTAATGAAAAAAAAAACTCCCCCCCTGCCCCTTCCTCCGAGGTGAATTGCAACAGCCATAAGAAAAGAGCTGTCTTCTCATATAATTTTTTGAAAAAAAAAGATAAATACTCACAAAATTCGACTATTCGTCTTCAAATCTCAGGGAAAAAAACTATCGAAGTAAGTAGGTCTAAAATTAGTGCAAAAACACTCTTAGAAAGAATACAAGTAACCTGAATCATCTCTACAGCGGACAAACAACGAAACTAGCGACACACAAAGTTTAAATATGCGTCGTCTATTCTCGAAGAAATGAGACAGGAAGCACCATTGATTCGAGTGACTCCATCTCATTCTCCGTTTCTTTATGTCTCAACGATCAGAACGTAGAATGTAGACTGAAGTGTCGATTATGATTTGGAAGTTACGGCCTCAGGTTCTCAGTTCCTGCTAGAGACCGGAATCCTCCACTTTGTACGATAAAAATGAAGAGAGCGAGAAGTTAGTCGACCGCTCTCAGCCACGACGAATGCAAGGAATTCCATGTTGCAGGAATACATATGTACATAGGTATGTAAAAACTTGGAAAACTCGGTTTAAAGCTTAATTGCTTTGATTGACTTTTGATTGGTTCTAGACGTTTGAATAATTCGGTTCCACTTTGAAAAAAAATTTAACGCCTAACTGCTTCGTAAATTTTACTCCCTACGATTCTAAAAATTTTAAACAGTCTCGTGCAAAATTCTATCAACAAATTTAATTTTTGAACATAACTTCGAAATCGCAAACATATTGTCTCGATATTTAAAATTTTTCGGTTTTTTCCTTAGAAGTCCAAAACTCAAATTTTCAAAATTTTCTAATGTTGCAAGAAAATTCACTTTTTTCGATTTCTTTCCACTGTGTGGCTGGTTATATTTTTCTTTATCCTCCCGCACGGGACAAAATGAACTTGGAAAGTTCTGTGATACTTTAGCCCCCACTCTCTTAAATCCTGACGTTATATGTAGGATGCTGTATCACCATATTATATGTTGTTAAATGTTTCCATGAACCACTTTTTTTCTCAAGTTGTTATTGAATTGTACTTTTCTACGAATGTTAATTTTTCTATTTAATGATTGCTTAGGCTCAGTAAAAAACATTGAAATTGATTGGATTGTAGAGAGTGTGTTGCTGAAGTAAAATTCTGCGGAAGGCTTTTGTAATATGTGTAAGAGGTTAGAATAAAATTCTGCGAGGGGCTTTTACAGTACAAACATTTTCTTCAGAAATTGTGCTGGTGGGGGGGGGGGATGGGAAAGCTAATGTAGAATATTGCTGGGTTTGGCCTTTAGCCACCCATTTTCTGTAGTCGAGAGTTGTAGTAAAATTTTGACATTATACTTTCTCCCCCCCCACTTCTCAAACTTATATATTTTACTTTCGCCCCCACAAAAAATTTTCAGTTCTGTATTGTGTCACGGGGGGACTAAAAGTGCTGCGGGGCCAAAGTGAAATTCTACCGTGGGGATTCATTAGAACTTTTCACTTTGAATTACTCATTTAACTGAGAATAAAAATATGCTTCAAATATATGTAGCTAAGATCGAATGTAATTTTTTTTGTCAAAAGTTGGTTAACTGTTATACAATTGTTTTGTGATTGCAGTTCACTTTTTGTTACTTCTATTTTTGTGATTAAAGTTTCCTTTTTTTGATCCTCTGTGTGATAAATGGTTAAAATTTCGGCCCAATGTTACTTAGGGGTGTCCGCACTTTACTCGGTGCGGTTTTTTAAAATTTTTTGACAAGTTTGGTTATAGAATTGACAAAAATTGAAAATATGAAAATTTTTCGCATGCGTTCTCGTTAGCCTAAGCCAAACGGCGTCGTTAGCGTAACATTTACCTAAGCCTAAGCGAGAAGAAAAAACAGTGACTAATAGCCGAAAATACGTAAGCCAAATTAATCAATTTGACTGAATAAAATTGAAATCTTTTCGCTAATTATTCTATACGGCCTAAAGAGTAAGACAGACAGACAGACAGACAGACAGACAGACAGACAGACAGACAGAGACAGACAGAGACAGACAGACAGAGAGAGAGGGAGAGAGAGAGAGAGAGAGAGAGAGAGAGAGAGAGAGAGAGAGAGAGAGTCGGAGAGAACAGGAAAGTGCAGAACAAAAAGAAGAAAAGAGTGAGGTTCAAGAGAGAAAAGGGTTTCGCCACCAGCATTTAGGAGTAATAGGGTCAGAAAAGGCCCACCCTTCTCAGCTGGATTAATATTCACCTTTATGGTTGTTGTTACTTACCCAACTGCCTTCTTTATATTTTTATGACTGGCCCACTCAATGTTCAGTGGACAATTCTAGATCAATCTTACCAAGTTTTCAGTTGAATTGGACGAAAAGGGAACTGTCGAGTGCATGTAACATAAAAATTGAGTGAGCAAGTTTCAGAGCAGAGAGGTAATCTTGTCGAAAAGCATCCAAAAAGAGTAAAGAGTGGGCGTATTGGTGGCGGAGGTCGCCCGGGAAGTTAAGAAGCCGGTTTGATATCCAGTTCCTGATTTTCGCACGACAGCTTGGTACGGTCCTCTGCCGAAGGGGAGGCTCTAGTCTAGGCTCGATTTAATTTTGTGAGTGGTGAGGCAAGTAGTTTTTTCAACTTACCATCGTAAAACGAGCTTCTCATACATTCATTCAAACATTGACCCAACTTTGGAGTACAACTATCAATTGTAACAAAGGTAATTTTTCTACGTTCAGAAGTTTTTCGAGTCTCAAACATGTATATAAATTCATCTATATGTATGTATATCAATAGTCTGTTCATTTCTTCGAATTATTAGTGTTATGAGAGTATATTTGTTCAAGTTTAAGGTTCAAGTCTCTTCTAATAATGAGATTATTTGGTTTGGTTAACTTTTTAATGTAATTTCAGTATAGCAACGTTTAGGAAGTTTGTTTTTCTTCTCTTTCTTCTTAAATCTTATATTTTACTTACTTACAATTTAGTTACTTCATATTTGTTGTTAATAATATTTAGTTTACTTATCAATGTTTTATGAATTAGAATTCATTATTTTTATTATAGCCAATTTGCTAGAATTTTTCTATAATTTTATATACATACATATATTCCTACTTACATTTGAGTGGACATAGCTATTTAGGTGAGTTATACATACATATATTCCTACTTACATTTGAGTGGACATAGCTATTTAGGTGAGTTATACATACATATATTCCTACTTACATTTGAGTGGACATAGCTATTTAGGTGAGTTGTATCTTTTCTCCTTTACTTTAGTTAGTTGATTTTTTCAAAGTATATAATTCATTACTCTTTTAAAAATTAACGTAAAGTAGTTTCTGGGAACTCACTGATGAGCCCCACCCAGAGAGGAAAAAGGTATGTGTGAGCTGGGGTGAAACAGACTTTTGTGATTAGCGTTGAAACATCGAATTTGTATTTTTATGCTGAAAGTCTCGTGTTTTTTCTCTAATTTAAAATAATTTTAAATAAGTATATATATATAAGACGGTGCTGGGAATTTAGTTCGGCAATTCGTGTTGTTTCGGTGTCTGTGGCGAGTTTTGAAACATGGCGGTAAAAAAACTCGTTTATCCGTAAATTGCACAGAGGATTTGAAAAAGAAACACTTGTTATATTTAATATACAGATTTTTGCTTTAGCAAGATAAATAAGAAACAAAAGCACTGAGTGTCAAAGACATAAAAGTTGGCGAATTTAGAACTGTTCGAATATCGTCACCGGTTGATGATCATCACAAGGCAAATTTATAACGGTTCGAATATCGTCACCGGTTGATGATCATTACAAGGCAAATTTAGAACGGTTCGAATATCTTCGCCTTTTTAAAAATTTAGAATGGTTCGAATATCGTCACCGGTTGATGATCATTACAAGTCAAATTTAGAACGGTTCGAATATCGTCAACGGTTGATGATCATTACAAGGCAAATTTAGAACGGTTCCAATTTCGTCATCGGTTGATGATCAGTACAAGGCTATTCAGCAGAATAAGAGCAGACTTATATAGTATGAAAAAAACGAGCAATTTATACAGACCGGGTTTGCACGAACGCTATACTATTTTCTTTTTATGTGTCGCGAAAAGAGAAAAGTATAGCATTCGGGCAAACCCGGTCTGTATAGGTTGATCGTTTTGTTCGTACTCTATAAATCTGCTGAATAGCCGGGAGAGTGCGAAATTGCGAGACTGCGGGGAGAGTGTGAGATTTAGAAAGCGAGCATCGTAACATGACGAAATTCGAACAGTTCGAAATTCGTCAAGTGCTGAGCATCGTTACGTGACGAAATTCGAACCATTCGAATTTCGCCATGTGATGAGTACTGTAGCATGACAAAATCCGAACCATTCGAAATCCGTCAAGTGATGAGCAATAATACATGACGAAATTCGAACAGTTCGAAATTCGTCAAGTGCTGAGCATCGTAACGTGGCGAAATTCGAACCATTCGAATTTAGCCATGTGATGAGTATTGTAGCATGACGAAATCCGAACCATTCGAAGTCCGTCAAGTGATGAGCAACAATACATGACGAAATTCGAACAGTTCGAGTTCCGTCAGGCAAGATTCGCTATCTGCTTACTCTTGTGTTTCATATTTGATTGTTTATTATGCCAGAAGTGATGAAATAAAATAAAATTTTGATTCCACGAATTCACAAAGAAATGGCGAGAAATTCCGATGAATTTTACGATAAACTTGCCAAAGACACCGAAACAACACGAATTGCCAAACTAAATTCCCAGCACCGTCATATATCATGTCTAAAAATTCTATTAATCACTCTTGCAGAACTCCTTTTTTTCGTGCGTGTGGTCTCTTTTTTCCTTCTCACTCATACGTCTGTTGTATTTATAATTTCGCGTATAGTCTAATTTCTCGCATTCAACACTGTGAGTGACCTGCACTTCTTCAAATGACCTCTCAAATTTTTCCTCACCTCAATAGCGTCTCTTCGCTTCGCGTCCCTTCCGCGTCAACCTCTATCTCACGCGCACTATGAGCCTCATCACTTTTTCTTTTTTCTATCTGGTGAGTGTCCGCCTAGAAACTCTGGACCTACCCAGACATTTTTTGTTTCTGTTACTATCACGGTTTTGAAAACTTTTTTTCACCAACTTCATTGCGCGAATTCATTTTTTGTGTGTACCATCTCACCACTACTGAGCCGGTGTAGATAATGATGTTCTCTAGCCAGTGCAAATCAAGAAGAAGTTACTGTTTTAGCTGATATCTACAAGGAAAATGTGATATGGTCCATGTATTGCGTAATTTAATATTGAAAAGAACAAACACACAAGACTCTTTTTCATGTGAGGCATCGCTCTTCATCATTAGGTTTGAATTACAAGGTGCCAATTAACAAAATCCGTCTGTGAATACATATATCAAGTTCGTTTGGAAGGCGTGGCGGCATCAAATCAAATTCAGGGTTTGGTTTTATGGCAGTGTGCAATGACTGGATCCAGCCGAATGTTTCATGTTTGAAGGACTAATCTACCTAGACAGAGTATTAAGAAATAATGGTAGTACTTTTGTAAGTCTGACTCTTCTAACTGCTGTTATACAAATAAGACATAATACAGGTATCTTCCTCTGGTTCAACCTCATATCAAGGTAAAGTAGACCTTGCCCTGATGCCGGGGAAAGGTCCAGAACTTCTCGAAAAATGGCATCACAGGGAAGTGAATTATACAAAACGAATTCATTTGTCACTCTGTCGACCTCATTTTTTCTTGCGTTTGGTCTCTTTTTTCTTATCCGTTTTTTTTTGTTTTTACTCTCACGTCTGTTCTAATTCTACTTTCGCGTGTGGCTTCCTCGCTGTCTAACACTGTTAGCGACCTGAACTTATTTGAATGACCTCTCTAGTATTCAAGTTTATCCCTACCGCAAGCCGCAGCGCCCCGTCGCGTGCCTTCCGCGTCGATCTCTGTCTCACGCGATTATCTTACACACGTAAGCTAATGCATCAATTACCATATTTACAACCCCTAAGTAGTCGTATACTGTATCTGTCTCTCTCTCTCTCTCTCTCTCTCTCTCTCTCTCTCTCTCTCTCTCGCTATCTCTCACTCTTTCGCAGTCTCTCACTCTCTCTTTCTATCTCATCTTTCTCTCTCTCTCTCTCTCTCTCTCTCTCTCTCTGTTTGTAGTTATTTCTATTATTTTCCCCTGCAAACGGCTTCGAGAAGATTATCATTATGGACGCATCATCTCATTGTTGTACCGAGGAACATGATGATCGTGAACCTTCTAATTTATATGTTCGTGTCTCATTCTCTTACTTCGTGTCTCGTTTCATCTTGTTCTATCTATTCTTCCTCGATTATCTAATTCTCATCTTTGATTCTTTTTGAAAGATTCCGTCTTTCCGAATAGTCTCTCTTTTCCTCTTTCTCTCTTCAGTTGGCGGGTCGCCTCGTTTCTCAATTTTAGTTTTATCTTCCTTTTTTTCTTTTCTATACTCTCTTTTTTTAACAAAAAGATACTAAAGGAGAATCTCTCTCTCTCTCTCTCTCTCTCTCTCTCTCTCTCTCTCTCTCTCTCTCTCTCTCTCTCTCTCTCTCTGTTTCTCTTTCTCTATCCAAATCTTACTCGTTTTCTCTCTTTCTCTTTCCCTTATGGAGTGTTAGAATTCAACTTTTCACTTTGCTAAGTGATTTTCTGCTCGGAATTTTTTTTGAACGCTCCAATGTCTCACCACGAATTACCTTGAGAAGAAAAATAGACTACGGTATTACTTTTATAATAACCTTAACTGTTGGACGTAATCCAAGAATTTTCCTGCAGGATGTTGCTCCTGTTCTTTCTTATTTTCCTCTCTTTCTAATCCCTCTCCATTATTTTTACATTAAAATACGCTTAGGCTTAGTAATAGTTTACGCTAACAAGACCGTATTAAAAAATTAGTCATAAATCCGTGACTCCGCCCCCCGAAGGAGAAAAGTAGTGGAGTATACGTCGATCTGGACAAGTACCAAATTGTCTATATATAAATATATAAACGCTACGGTTTCGAGAAATTTTTTCTTAGCTGATCATTTTGAGCATTCTTGAAAAAAAATTTTTTGTTGTAAAATTAGTAAAATATTATTTTTACGTTAAAAAAATATTTTTACATCAAAAAACTACGAGTTAAGTTTGTGTAGTTTGTAATTACGAGTCAAGTTTGTAATTCAAAAACTTATCATCCCTATATAACCCTTCGCGAGCGACGTTAAACCTTCGAAAGCAAGAGAAATGACAGATAGAAAAACGAAAATATGCATTCTAAGATAAAGCGACGATTTTTCTGTTAAATTCTTGGATTACGTCCAACAGTTAAGGTTATTATAAAAGTAATACCGTAGTCCATTTTTCTACTCAAGGTAATTCGTGGTGAGACATAGGAGCGTTCAAAAAAAATGCCGAGCAGAAAATCACTTAGCAAAGTGAAAAGTTGAATTCTAACACTCCATTACTCTTTAAGTCTATACTTATCCTTTATTTCTCTCTTTCGCTTTCTAAATTTTTTTGTTATTCATTCCGATTTTCTCTCGCTTCTCCTCATTTTCCCAAATTATATGCTTTTTTCTTCCCTTTTTCGTTCAAAATGTCAAAAATTGAGTTCTTATGATAATTAATTGCGTGTTGGATAAACACGGTCTTATCTGCTGTCATCAAGATTCCGATTTTAGATTTTAATGTCGAGGTTACTTTCAGATTAAGCTAAGCGAGATCAAGCTTGTCTGGAAGTAACCTCGATATTTAAATCTGAACTAGAATCCAGATAATAGCAGACCAGACTGTGTTATTGCAACACTTCAATGCAATATGACATTCGGTAGACTAGCTAGTCTCTAACGGTTGTTATTGCTTGTTAAAGTTACTTAGATTACTTCCTCACATAGTGGAGACATTTAATTATCCTGATAATATGTAGCTGTTTCTTTCGCTGTTTCTTTCTTTCTTTCGCTCTTACTTTGTTTCACTCTTTCTTTGTTTCACTCCTTTTCTTACTCAATCTTTTCTTCTATAATTGCTTTTCATAGTCTGAGTCTTATCATCATGCACAAAGTTACTGAAATCATAATATTGAGACTTGCTTTGTTCTGTTTCATAAAATATGTGTAAACCAATCTATAGAATGGCAGAAAATGCGGAGGTGCAACATTCTTTGTAAACATGCTGTTATATCTTATCCTTGAATTGAGTTTTCTTGCTGAAATAATTGTCGTTTGCTTCATGAAAAACTGGATAGTACCAGTGGTACCAGTACCTGGACAGTACCAGTACCATTACCAGTCGCGTAGTAATGCATTCTAATCGTTTCCAACTTCCTGTAAACTCAGTAAAATGAAAAATTTTCAGTGATCAACAATGTTCTACGACGGTCTTACTTGCTCCCCACAATTCCAAAGAGTCAGACCTTTTTTCAAGCTCCTAAGAAATCAGACAGATGCTTTTTGCCTAGAGCTAAACTTTTAGAAAACTGGAGTACAAAAATGTTTCTTATAAATCGCCACAAACTTGCAAATCAAAAACATCAATGGTCAAGAAATTTTCGGGAAAAAGATAAATGGGATGAAAACTTGTGAAAAGTGCTTAGAATCTCTTTTATGTATATATTACGTGGAATATACATCAAAAGACATACATAGAACACGTGAGAAAAATAGAAGAAAACTATAGTTGAAAGCAGTTCTAATCGAAAGAATACAATGGAATGAATGAATAAAATTATTCACAGATAATCTCATTTGAGGTGAACATACTATGTGAGGATTGCGATTGGACATAATAGTTCTACCCTGAACTAATTTAAGGAGTAATTTCAAATCTTTGTATTGTCTAATGGAGAGTAGGGAAGACAGTTCGAGTTGGCGATTTCATTCATTCTTTCATTCATTCTTTATTCCTTGCAAAGATATTTATACATAAATTTACAATGGATGACTGTCGCTGGTGCGAGTTCAGTGGATAAAACAATGAAGCGGAGAAGGTATAATTCAATTGAGGCGTAGTTTGGAGGCGGTTATGATCATAGATACCGGAAGTTTAAATAGAGAGTTTTTGAACGATTTAGGGGAAGCAGATGATACAGTTTGGTAAGGAAGAGAATTCCATATGTTAATAGTTCTGGAGACGCATGTGCTATGAGAATGAGGAACATTAAAAGGAAGGACAATCCTCAAATGGTGGGTTAAACGGTGGTTATATGGGGAAGGAAGAATCCTCAATAAACATGTATGCTCGAGTTTAATTTGATTATGAACAGCTTTGTGAACAAAACATAGATCGGTAATGGCTCGTCGATATTCGAGTGTTTGCATTGATAGAAAACTCAAGCGTGACAAGTAATCAAGCTTGGGAACACCGGCTCGAGCAAGAAGTCGCCTGGTGAAAGACCTTTGAACTCGTTCTAAATCATTAGTGAGGCCTATTGAAGTAGGTGACCAGACTTCTGATCCATATTCAAGCAAGGGAAGAACATATGTTTTGTAAGCATGGAGAAGCACAGAGATTGACGAGGTTTTAAGAGAGCGGAAAATTATGTTCATACAGATTTCTCATTCTACTTCTCTGTAATCTTTACCAAAACATCGATGGAACACGCGTCAAGTGAAAAAGTGTTTAACTTTCTCTAATGCGCTGATGTCTTTCTCAAAGTGTGGGGATTAAACTGTTGCGCAATGTAGAATAATAGACTTAACGTAAATATTATAGGCGTCATTACGAGTTTTGAGACGTGATTTCACACTTATCATTTTCCATACAGATACCATTCAAAACACTTGAATAATGGAGGTTTTTTCTGGGAAGATAATCATTTTACATAGGTGAAATCTGTTTTTATTTTTCAATGGATCGATCGCTAAAGTACGCTAAAAAAAATTTCCACTTTTAACGAAACCGGTTGAGGCTGAGCTATAACTGAAGAAACGTTCTATTAATGTAGAGGAATGATTATTTTAAACTTCCAATTTTAGCTGAGAAAACTCTGATACATTCAATTCGAGTGAGCAAGACGGTCGGGTCGGTAGGTCGGTCGCCCTAGAAAATATTTTTGACTTTTTCTTCTCAGCCATTTAGCTCTAGTTTTCTTCTCCTTATTCCAGCGTCGCTTTTCTAATCCTCAACTGGTAACCTATGTTTTCAGGTGGTTCTCCCGCCCGATTATTACGCGGATATGGCGAAGAGCGACGCTCACATGCAAAGAGTTATTTTCACTCTTCGACCAGTTATAATGTTGCAATCCAAAAAGCACTCTAATACAAAAAAAAGAACAAAAAACAGCGGAAGACTGTGGAACAACGCGAGGACTAGACGAAGAGAGAGCAAGCGAGCAATTCTTTGAGAAACGGATAGATTTGCGAAATTTATGGAGTGTTAATATTTGCGAAAACATAATGAAACATAACGACATCCCGTTTTTTTCGACTTGCGTGAACGTCTTGTTCTTATCTCAAAATTGTATAAATAATAGTCTCAAATGGAATAGCGCTTAAAATGCGCACAGTGTACGGTATTTTGAGTCTTTTCTGGGCAAATGCCAAAAAGCGTGAGGATGTCAGCGATGATATTTTTTGGCTTTTTGACTTATTTTTCTTTTTTTTTAAATCGTAGTTTTGAAAGGAGCTACGAGAGGCGGAAATTCCCTTCTCCCCCTCTCTTGTTAGTGCGTTTGTTTGCTGAAAAGCCTGTTTTTTGACTTTGGGGGTGGGGTGACTGAAACTGCAGTTGAGCCCAAAAAATGTTTTGGAATTGTTTTTTTGTTGCAAGAACCGGAGTCCTTGATGCTCAAAATGAACATCTATGAAGAAATTTTTTTAAACCGTAGCGTTTAAAGTGTAAGTAGCGCTGCCACTTAAACTGCAGTAGTGCCGATAAAAACAAGCATCGAATAGGATTGAAACAGTTTTCGAAAAAAGTTTTTCAAACTGCACAATTCAAAGTTTTGAATCAGAAACGATAACATAAATTTGACTGTAAGTTTAAAAAAAAGAAAAACACGTCGAAAATGCAAAAAAATTTCATCGCTGACATCAACAAGCTTTTTGGCAATCGCCCAAAAAAGGCCCAGAATACCGTACACCGTGTGCATTTTAAGCGCTATTCCATTTGAGACCATTATTCATGAAGTTTTAAGATAAAAACAAGACGTTCACGCAATTCGTAAGAAAACGGGATGTCGTTATGTTTCATTATGTTTTCGCAAATATTAACATTCCATTAACTACCTTTTTGTGACCTATGACGTTGAGAAAAGACAAACACGAGAGCTTTGCTATGATAAAAAGTTCTTTCGGCAAAAACTCTGCGTGGAACGAGATCAAAGATCTGCTTTCGTAAGCTTGACTTTTCCTAGTATTATGTTTCTAATGAGCCACCAAAAAGGGTGTAGATCAGAAAGACTAATCTTAAGGGGTTGGAAGACGTAAAAGAAAGACTGAAAGCGTGTGTGAGAAATAAAAAAAACGCTTACGAATGTAAAAATTCTTTTAATAGCTATTTGAGAATAGCGCATAGGTTTGCGAAAACATTTTACTCGCAGTTCGGGATAGAACCCTGCTTCCTAATCAGAGAGAAATGCAAAAAAGGTCTATTTATCGGAGTGTTTATAAGTAGAGAAAGTACATGAGACAACTCCTTTCTTTTGCATAAAATGCTTTATTGGGATAAGCCATGTAGTCTGAAGAAGAATCAGAATCGATTTCTGTGATGAAGGTTCGAAGGAGTCTGCTAGACGTGAAGGAGTCCGAAGAAAGGGCGGAGCACATCAGAAGGATGCGAAACGACAAGGAATACGCAGTCAAAGAGCACAAGGTACGCAGGCAGTCAGATTTGGCTGTGGTCTTGAAAATCATTTCGTCTATCTATCGCTCGAAACATCTGATTAGCGAATCGTATTATTAGAAAAGATGCGAATACTAGTGATTTTACTATATTTATGGAAGGAAAGGTAATAGTTCCTGACATGTATGTATATACTGCTAAGAAGATAGCTAGTAAGAGTCTGTTTCGCCCCCACTCAGACAAACTCCTCTACTCTCTGGGTGGGGCTCTTGAGTGATTGCTTAGAGAGTGGGAACATGTAACATTAAAGTATAACATTTAGAAAATGTGACAAAAATACGACGAAAAGAAAACAAAAACCACATAAAAAACCAAACTTATAATTATCCTAACAACACGAAACAAATAAAATTAAATGTTATCTGTTCCAGTTTAGAAGTATTATAACAAGAATCAAATTTGGCTCATTTACCTCTAATAAGTCTTCTATTTCAACCATAAAATCTTTCTTAACCTGAAAATAACCTTTTAAATAGAATTTTTGAAGATCAGTAGTTGAATTTCGAAAAATCGATTTTCTAAGACATGGAGCAGAATTCTTTCGAAAGTTAAATCTTAAGTTCTTAATAGTTAATTTGAGAACACATTTATTTATTTATTAATTATTAATTTATTATTTGAGAACATGTTTATTTATTTTATTAATTTATGATATAATGAAAGCTTGTGTCTGAACGGTCTACCAAGGAAGCTAACGTAGCTCTCAATAAGCGAACCTGACAAAGAAACAAGATAACCGTTCGCAGACTCAACATTCATCGAAGAAATCATTAGATTCCAATCATGAGAGACTAATGGAGCGTTAGAATTCAACTTTTCAATTACTCAACGTAATCTCTGCTAAGTGTTCTCGTTGAACGCTCCAATGTCTCACCACGAATTTCCGTGAGAAGGAAAATGGACTACGGTATTTTTTATATTATAACTTTCACTGTTGAACCTAATTATAAAAACATCGGGATTTATTTTCATTCTCACGGCAATTCCTGGTGAGACATTGAAGCGTTCAACGAGAACACTTAGCAGAGATTTCAATGAGAAAGTGAAAAGTTGAATTCTAACGCTCCATAATTCACTTTCAATAGCCGGCCAGTTGGCTTTAGCGAACCGTTTGAAGGCTGATTGTACCGAACAATACCGGTTTGATTGTACCAATACCGGTTTGATTGTACCGAACCGGTACCGAAGTCAATACCGGTTTGATTGTACCGAACCGGTATTGACTGTAAATGACACCTCAAAACTAACTACATTGTGGTCACTTCTATGGAAACTACCTATGAATTTATTTTAAAAAGGTTAATTCGAGAACGACAGTTCAAGAGTATTTTCGTTTCGAGTGGGAATGTCTGCGAGTGGGAAAACATACTGCGAAAAGAAATTATCATTGGATAACTCTCCCCCCCCCCTCTCCATAGGGCTCTTATTTCTTCTTGCTGCTCAATATGTCTTGAGCTCTCTGGTACGTGCCTTCAAAGAAGCTTTCACTTCTAATCTAATTTCGTAATCACAGCTGTGCCTGAATGACGGCTATGCCATAAAAAAGGTGATTTGGTTTCTAGGGAGGGCTGGTGGGCTTGATCATGTAGTTGAAGAAAATATATGAGGTAGCGAAACTTATTTGTTTTTTTCAGTTACAGCACCGCGATCAGGAAAAAGAGAAACAGAAGGAATCCAGTCTGGAGTGGAGATTGGAGAAGCTAGCGATTAAGCAGGAAATTCAGTTGCATATGATGATGCGGCGACGGGCGGGAGAAAAAAAGGCGCTTCTGGCCAGAGTTGAGCAGCACGCGACGGAGAAAAAGACGCGTGAAGAGCAATTTACGGTGGAAAAGAAGAAGATTTTGGAGAGCCAGCCACAGGAATCTCTTGAGAAGTTTAAACAACTGAAGAAGGATTCTGAATTTCTTTTTTTTTCTCTCGAGTCTAAAACCACTCAACAAGTGAATGATTTCAAAATGAAGCTCGAGTCGGAGAGGGCTGAGTTCGAGCGCGAGGCAGCAGAGATGCGACAGGAAGTGAATAAGCTTAAGGAAGACGGGAAAGCTTGCGAAGAGTTGTGGAAAGAGAAGGCGAAGCAGCAAGAGGGGAAGATCGAGGCCTTGAAGAAGGAACTGGAGCGTGCGCTCTATGACAGAGGAGTCAATGACTCCGCTCTGAGACGCGAGTTGATGCGAAGAAAGAAGTACCAGAGCCAGGAGCTGGTGGAAACAAGAAGAGAAGTGAAAAAGAAGGAGGAGGAATTAGAGAATAAACAAAAAGAATTGGAAGATACATACTGGCGATTGGAGCTGAAGACGGTGGAATCTGAGGAGAAACAGAAAGAATTGGAGTATAAGTATGCGGAATGTTGGAATATCATGGGAGTGGTGAGAAATATGCAGAAAGAAGGGGAGAATATCAAGATGGAATTGGAAAATATGAAGAAGGAATGCATGAGAAGCGAGGAGGAAAAACTGAAGGCAATCGGCGATTTAGAGGAATCCCATTACGAGTCTTTCGTAATCGAGGAAATGTACAGTCGCGAACTCTCTCACTCAGAAGAAATCAACAGGCGGCTCAAGGTAATCTCATTCATATCAAGTGATTATCTTTGCCCAGTTACATAGAAACATATTTCAAAGGCTTCTTCACATCTAAAACAGTGTGGAGAGAGCGAATTAGCCTTTGATACTTCGAAAAACTCTCAAAAAAGAAGTAATTTGAAACTGAAAAATTATTCAATTTAAAAAAAAATTTAATTTTTACTCATTCACTTTATAGTAAATGTCATAGACATTTTTTATAAAGCGAATTTCATAGACATGCAGCGCAATAATTCATACAATTCATCACAATTCTACTATCAATAATATTCCTGATGAATGACGAGCGAGAACGTTGAACTTAGAGATGAGAGAATGTAAAATACGGTTTGGAGGATACGGTCTCAAGGTGAGACCGAACTCAACCATGCAGATGAGTGGAGGAAGAACAATTGAGGTAGAGAAACAAGCGCTCTTTTCTGGTCAAAATCAAAGCTGAACCTTGTTATAACTCATTTTTTCCTTTAAATCAGAAAGCCAGAACTATTTTTTCCGACTGAGCGTGTCGAGTTACCCCTAATGAGTAAAAAAAAAAACTCTTTTTCAATTTCCTTGGCGCTAATAGCTAAGAAACCATTTCTCGCCGATTTCTGGCGAGATGAATGATATGTACAGAGAACTCTCTAGACCACGGAGATCCTTGCTCCTCTTATTTTATAGCAAGAATCAGAAGAGCTACAATTTCAATTTTAAAAGTTCAAGTTAATTTAGCTACAACCTTTTTCGTGTTTGTTTCCGCCTCGCAGCATGGTGAGCGCTCCCGTGCCTGAGATGCAATACATACCTACATATACTCGTTGAACCATAGACTGCGCACTGGGTCATGACTAGTAAGCTTAGAACCAGAAAGAAAGTAAGATTCGTCCAGGAGCCCTACCAAAATTTCTTATTCTTTTAGGCTGTTCAGATCCGTCCGGGTTGGGGGTTGAACTTGATACCCTTCGCAAAATAGTCGCGCACACTTTCATTATGTCGCGCCAAGATCGAGTTACATATATGAATTGTTGATACCAAATCACATAAAAATAATCTTTTTTACTCTTTATATGGATCAGCCACAACTTGTTGGAGACAAGAAGGGTCTTTTCTTGCACGAGTGTTCCAAGTATAGGTTAAATTGCAGGAAGAAATAGCGGAGGGCAAGAGGTTAGCCGACAATCATAGACAATTAAAGATGGCCGACAATGATGCAGATCTGCAGCGAGCTGAGAATGAGAAGTTGGCCCATATCACTGCTCGATAATTATATGCAAAAACTTCATGAGTTATAAAAAAATCACTCAGAAAAAAAATTGTAAAAAATGTGAAGAGTAGTGAGCGAAGATTGTTTGATCGAACTAATTAGGAAGTAAAACGGCGGCTCTCCATGTAGAAACTCAGTTTACGGTATTTCAATACGTAGCTCACAGAAGAAGAACATCATTTAGAATTACAACAATCGTTTGATGCATTTTCTAATTTGACACGCTGAATCTGTTTATATTCTAAGTGCACTGATAAAGAGGCTCAAACAAGAATAAAACGCCAAATGACTAAGTGAGTTCCTTTTCAAACGATTTGGGCATGACTGATGACGAATTCAGAGAATCGTGGGAATTCGTGGCCGAAAAGGTTGAAGAAGACTTCGTTCTCACCGAGACCAGTGAGGAGACTAGAGCTCTGGAGGTTGGTCAAGCAAGATCCCTTTCTGTCTTTCTCTATCCCTTTCTCTGTCTCATTCTCGCCCTCTCTGTCTCTCTTCTCTCTTTCTCTCTTCTTTCTGAATGTATATTCTCCTCTATCTTTCTATCTCTGCGTCTATCACTGTCTCCCTATCTCTCTCAATTTCTTTTTTAATCAATTTTCCCTTTTTGTAACCTTTTTTAGCTGGAAGAAGCGTTCGCCGCTCGCCGATGATGAAATTTTACTGAGAGTCTCCGATCTGTCGGAGTGCAAGGACTTTCTAGAATCATCGTTTGGATTGATCAATGCAGGCATCTCAAAGCGGACTCCTCCCATTCATATTTTCTATTACATTAATCCCCACCCAATAATCCTAGTTAAGTTTGATACATATGACCCAAACTCATTCTTGTTGTTGTTGTTGTTGTTGTTGTTGTTGTTGTTGTTGTTGTTGTTGTTCATTCATTCATTTTATTCCTTTGCACATGGTTGATATACAATGGATAACTGTCACAGGGTGATTCAGTTCGAGGCAATAAGATAATACATATGTATGTACATTAACCGTAATTTTTGCATTTAAATTACAATTGATCGAGAAGTTCAAGGTGTGAGTTCATAATTATTAATTGGTGAGAAATACTCAAATGCTATGTGAGTCTAGTTTAGAAGAGGGTACAATTACATCAATTGGTAAACTAAGAAGAGCATTTTTAAATTGTGACGAGGATGGCATTGAAACAAGAGGCGAGGGCAGGGAATTCCAAGTATCAATACGGCGAGAAACACACGTATTATGACCTTCGGGCATTTTGAAGGGCAGTATAAGTCTGAGAGTGTGGGAGATTCTTTGGCTGTAGGGGGAAGGCCTGATCACAAAGAGATGTGTGGTTCCAAGCACAACGTTATTGTGGATGGCTTTATGAATGAAAGATAGGTCAAGTATGGTGCGCCTATACTCCAAGGTGGTTAGGGTTAATAATTTTAGACGGGTAGAATAATTTTGAGAGATTTGGCCAGCTCTAGCGAGAATGCGTCTGGTGAAGTTTCTTTGTACCCGCTCTATGTCGTTAATGAGACCGACAGAGACAGGTGACCAGAGTTCGCATCCATGTTCCAGAATTGGTAGAACGTAGGTTTTGTATGCGCGAAGTAAGACCGGGATGGAGGAGGTTTTTAAAGACCTGAGAAGAATGTTAATGGCTGTTCTCACGCCACTCTCAACCGCGACATGCCCACACGAGTTCCCTCAAACGGTCGCCCTTCCTCGCCAGACATTTCCATCTGCTCTCAGGATCTCCTTCAAAAAGCGTCATGGAAAACGATCACTGAAGGCAGCTCCGATCATCTTCCGATAATCATCGAACTAGAAGGCAGCAATTTCAACCACACTCACAGAGACGCAACCTTCAAAAATTACCGGAAATCGGATTGGGAAGCGTTCCAGCAACACGTCGAAGAAAGCCTGTCCAAAAATCCTCTTCCCAATCTACCAGCCGTTCAAGCAGAACCTCTCTTCCGAAGAATACTTGTATCAGCTGCAGCAAAAACAATCCCACGCGGCCGAATCAAGAAGAGAGAAGTCGCCCTAACGACAGAGATACGAGAATGGATGCATCAACGCGACACACTCAGAGAATCGAATCCGACAAGCGACCTTTTGAACGATCTCAACACGAACATAAGGAGAGCTACCGACAAAAACAAAAGGGACATCTGGCGCGCACTGATGGAGTCCTTCGATCCAAAGAAAGATGTCAACAAGCTTTGGAAGACCATCAAGATCCTCAACAACAAAGGAAGACCACCGCCGAATTGCGCCATAACCTTCAGAAATGAGACGATCACGACCGCCTCCGATATCGCGAACCGCTTCAACAAAGCCTACACCTGTCCAGTCCAGTATACAACCTCAAAGGAAAACAGGAAGACTATGAGGAAAATACACCGCTTGTCCGCAGATGACTTCGAGGACTTCACTACCACAGACGTAGCAGCCGCCATCAGATCCACGAAGAAGTCCACCGCGCTTGGTCCAGATGGCATCGCTCCTATAATTCTCCATCATTTAGGTCCGAAAGGAATCAGCGCCCTGACTTCCCTGGTCAACAGCTCCCTATGCACAGGCAGGAGGATCCCCATGATATGGAAATCGTCGATCATACTACCCCTCCTGAAAGCAGGCAAACCAGCATCCAAAGGCTCCAGCTACCGTCCGATATCTCTACTCTCGCCCGTCGCCAAAGTGATTGAACGGCTACTACTCGGCTCCCTACAGAGGCACATTCCCCCGGCAGACCACCAACATGGCTTCACGGCAAGACGCTCTACAACCTCGGCCCTCGTAACTCTCTCGAAGAGCATCGCAGACGGTTTTAACCAGAAACGTCCCGCTAGTCGAACGGTCCTCATGGCAATTGATATGCCCAAGGCATTCGAAAGTATCGACATCGTCAAGCTCATCGACCTCCTTGAGACAACAACCGCGCCGAACTACATTAAAAAATGGCTCGCCTCTTACCTTAGAGGAAGAACAGGACGCACAAGCTTCCGCGACTCGGTATCAAGTTCCAGACCCTTCAGAAACGGAGTCCCACAAGGCAGCGCCCTCTCGCCCACGCTTTTCAACCTTTACCTCCGCGATCTTCCCACAGACGATGCCCACACGAACGTCATCTCGTATGCTGATGACATCACGATCTGGGCGTCAGATCCCAACATCAACGTCGCCTCCGAAAATCTACGCAGGGCCATCACGAAAATTGAAACCTTCCTCAAAGAACGGTCACTCATCATTTCCACGACCAAGAGCCAGCTCATGCTTTTCACCCCGTTCAGTCGTGAATTCAAGTCTACTCTGGACATATCAATCTGCGGATCACCCGTCCCCACCGTCAACCAGGCCAAGCTTTTCGGCGTCACGTTCGACTCGATGTTCACATTCAGCCATCATGCCAAAGACATCGCGAGACGGATGTCGCAGCGCAATAACGTACTGAAAGCCCTTGCCGGAAGCACCTGGGGCAACCAAAAAGAAACCCTCCGCCTCACGTTCAAAGCCATCTCGCAAGCGATCTGCAACTACGCCGCACCCGCCTGGTCCACTTTCCTCTCGGATTCCGCTCACGCCCAAATCCAACGTCCTCAGAACTCCGGACTCCGCATCGTGACAGGGAATCATCAAATGGCCGACACTGACCATATTCATCGCGAATCAAAGGTCATGCGCACCAAATCCCTTCTGAACATGCTTGCCGCGCAGTACCTCGCGAGATCGTTGGACCCAGAACACATCCACCACGGCCTCCTCGACTGCCCGGCGCCCCCTCGCGCAATGAAGAACAACCTCGTGTTGAGCTGCAAGAAGACTGTCGAAGCCGCGAAACAGATGTCAAAGGATCCGAACAATGGGAAATCCGTCGCAAAAACCGTACATTCGATGATGGTCTCGAACGAACTCCAATCGTTGAAGGGTGCCGTCATCCTGGGAGGCAGACCTCCGCCCCTTATCCAGGAAGAAGAGAAGGAGTTACCCCGCAAGACTAGATGCACGCTCAGCCAGCTCCGCTCGGGATTCAGCAGATTCATCAACTACTACCTCCACCGCATTGACGAATCCATCCCCGACGTGTGTCCCGATTGCTCTTCCGGACCTCACGACGTTGCGCATCTATTCAACTGCCCATGCCACCCGACCGCGCTGTCTCCAATCGACCTCTGGACCAAGCCGCTGGAGGTCGCAGCGTTCTTGAAGATATAAGAAAAAAAAGAAGAACAAGAAACGAAGAACACAGACGTTCTTCGAAGCCGGCAACAACAACAACTTAAACGGATAGAAGTTAAGTTTTAACCCCTTGTGAAGTGGTGAAAAGAAGAGAGGCGGAAAGAGCCGAGGCGGAGCGAAACCGAGTGAAGGAGGCAAGTGTGCGGAGCGGTGAAAGTCGATCAGGAATTGAGTTAGAATTGTTAAGATTTGAGATTCTGGTAAATTTTTGTCAGTTGTACAAGTAAATTTCGGCGTCTGAAACACTGTTCATCGTCTTCAGCATCTAAAAACACATCGAAAGTAGCCTAGATACAAAACACAAGTTGAAATTTTTCCTTCTTTCAAATTTTACTTTAACCCTTACCCAGTACTTTTAGTCCCCAAGGATATACAATAGCCCCGCGCCACACAACTAAGAATTTTTTGTGGGGGCGAAAGTAAAATATACATATACATAGAGACCGCAATGAAAATTTTTTTTGAATTTTTTACCCTGTCATAGCAAATCGAGCGTATCACGACACTTTGTACCGCGTCACTTTGTATACGACACTTTGTACCCGACACTTTGTACCCCGTCACTTTGTACCGCGACACTTTGTACCGCGACTTGAGTGAGGCCGCGCGTTTTATTTTTACATTAAAACAAATTTTTACATTAAAAAACGCTTAGGCTTAGTAAAAGTTTACGATAACGAGGCCGTACGGCTTAGCTAACGAGGCCGTACGGCTTAGCTAACGAGGCCGTACGGCTTAGCTAACGAGGCCGTACGCGGT